>JAOPSE010000573.1:0-439996 GCA_029449295.1 Zea luxurians
ATAGCACCTCATCTATACAAGTAGGCTCAACACAAGAAACAAAGGAGTGATGTTCAATAAAAGAAGCATGTCTATGGGATCGAGTAATAACCCCTTGTGAAGGACTCCCGATGATTTGGTTTTGAGGATGAGCTTGAAGTAGTGATGAATTTCTCCTGTTAACCACTTGGGAAGAAGATCCTGGAGCATCAACATCTTCGGCTTGTACCCTTGCTTGTTCATGAGAGACAAATGTATCTTCATTTGCATGCCTCTCATCTTTTTCATCATCTTGTGGTACATTTGATGAAGAAGGCCTGTCAATGTTTTGCACCTCTTCTTCATCTTCTTTTGGTTTGATAGCTCCAATTGGCATGTTCTTCATTGCTTCCCTAAGTGGTTCATCACCTACATCATCAAATCTCAAGTGCTCCTTGGAGCCATTAGTCTCATCAAATTCCACATCATATGTTTCTTCTACCCACCAGTGGCATGATTGAATACTCGATATGCTTTGGACTTTAATGAATAACCCAAAAGAAAACCAATATCACAACGTCTTTGAAACTTCCCTAGGTGATGGCGTTTCTTGAAGATGTAGCATTTGCATCCAAACACTCGGAAGAAGGAGACGTCTGGCTTTTTCCCATTTAGCAGTTCGTAGGGAGTCTTCGCAAGTAGCCGGTGAGGAAATAGCCTGTTTGATGCATAACATGCAGTGTTGACAGCTTCGGCCCAAAACCTCTCCGGTGTGTTATACTCATCAATCATTGTTCTTGCAAGAGTGATCAAGGTCCTATTTTTTCTTTCAACAACTCCATTTTGTTGAGGTGTGTATGTGGCAGATACTTCATGCTTGATCCCAATTTCATCACAGTACTCATGAATGTTGGTGTTGTCAAATTCTTTGCCATTATCACTTCTAATCTTCTTGATCTTGCAATCAAATTCATTTGTGCTTTGGCAAACTTCTTGAATATAGATGCAACTTCAGATTTGTCATGGAGAAAGAACACCCAAGTGTATCTTGAGAAGTCATCAACAATCGCTAGACAGTAGAGGTTGCCACCAGCACTTACATAATTTGTAGGTCCAAATAAATCCATATGAAGTAGTTCCAGTGGCCTAGATGTTGACATGAAAGCTTTAGTAGGATATGTATTAGCAACTTGCTTCCCAGCTTGACATGCACTACAAGGCTTGTCCTTTTCAAACACCACATCCTTTAATCCTCTAACCATGTCCTTCTTTAATACCTTTGAGTGTGCTCATCCCAAAATGTGCAAGCCTCCTATGCCAAAGCCATCCAAGTGAAGCTTTGGTGAAGAGGCAAGTTCTTAAGTCTGCATCTTCTAAAGTGAAATCCACTAAGTAGAGATTGTTGTATCTAAATCCTTTGAACACCATTGATTCATCATCCATTTTTGATACAATAACCTCTGTTGGAGTGAATAAGCATTGGAGTCCAAGATCACAGAGTTGACCCACTGATAACAAATTGAAGCTCAAAGGTGCAACCAAGAGAACATTTGAAATTGATAAATCATTCGAAATTGCCACCTTGCCAAGTCCTTGCACTTTCCCTTTTGAATTGTCTCCAAATGTGATTTTATCTTGTCCATCAACATTCTCATCAAGTGAGGTGAACATCCGTGGGTTGCCTGTCATATCTTGTGTGCATCCACTGTCAATAACCCAATGGCTCCCACCGGTCTTGTAGTTCACCTAAATCCAGAGACAAATCAAGCTTGAGTTTTGAGGGCCCTATATTGCATAGGACCAGTGACTCTCAATCAAGGACTTCGCAACCCAGATTTGTCTAGGTCTACTCTTATTTGGTGGACCTAGGAATGTAACTTTGACCTTTCCATTTGCAACCTTTCTTAGAACATAATGGGCATTGAAAGCAAATGGTCTTGAGTGCTTAGGCAAGGGAGTTGGTGGTTTGGCTTTGCAGTTGTGGGCAAAATGACCTTCATTTCCACACTCAAAGCATTTGATGGGCTTGTGAGTCTGCTTTGGCTTGTATTGAGTGGTAGCTTTCTTTTGCACAAAAGCATTGTATCCAATACCACTCTTGTTGTTTTTCATGACAGTGTTCATAAGCAGCTCATTTTGGAGGTATTGACCCTTGTTGAACTTTTGCACACTTGTTGCAAGATGTTCATTTTCACTTTTTAGTTTCTTGACCTCATTTTTAAGCCTTTGATTATCCACTGCCAACTCGTTGTTGAAATCATTGTTCTCATAGCAACCTTTCCTCTAGTAGTTGCATCAGTCAAGTATTCTTCAATTTTTGTTGTCTAAAGTCAGGACTTCAACTTTTTCAGTCAATTCAGCTTGTAGACTAGTTTGCTCTCCTTGACTCAAATCATCACATGAGGTTTCTACATCAATCTTAACAACAGGGTTAATAGCCTCATGTGTTTTGCAAGATAAAAGTTCATTTTCAACAAGAAGATTGTCATGATCAAATTTAATTTGAGTATAGTCTTCCTTGATTTTTACTAGTCTATTTTGCAACTCCCTATTAGCTTCATTTAGCTTGTCACATTTATCCTTAGCATCTTTTAGGGAGTTTGAGAGCTCATTTACAGTTGATGACATAGTTTTATTTTCTTCTTTCATTTCTTCACTAGCTTTCATAACTATGTCATATTTGGCATTTAAAGATTCATTTTCATTTTTCAACCTATCACATTTATCTTTTGACTTTCTAATGATTTGAGTATATTCTTTAAGCAAGTCAGCTAGCTCATCATACGAAGGTGAAGCAAATTCCTCATCACTATCACTATCACTATCATCAGTAATATTAATATCATTTTGTACCTTTCGTTCCTCTAGCCACGAGGCATAGGTGAGAAGTCGATGATGGCGATGGTGGTGGTGAAGAGAAGTCCCCGGCGATGGCGGCAACTTTTTCATCATTCTCTTCTTCACTTGAAGAAGATCCACTTGATGACTCAATGTCAGTGAGCCAGTCACCAACAATGTATGCCTTTCCATTCTTCTTCTTGTGGAACCTCTTTTGCTTCCCATCTTTCCTCTTGAAAAATTTCTTTTCCTTCTTTTCATCGTCGTTGTCATCTTCTTTCTTGCCCTTGAACTTGTTCTTCTTGGGCTTGGTACATTGATGAGCAAGATGACCAAGCTCTCCACAGTTATAGCAATCCATCTCAGAGATGGGCTTTTTTGCTGGAAAAGAATTTCTTCTTTCTTGAATCAAATTTGATGCCTTCTCTGTTGAGCTTCTTTAACATCTTGGTGGTCTTCCTCACCATCAAGGCAATGTTAGCATCAAGGTCATCATCACTTGATGATTCTTCCTCAATTTGTACTTTGGATTTTCCTTTTCTTTCTTGATTTGCTTTGAGAGCCAAATCCTTTCTCTTGGAAGATGACTCATCTTTGTCATTGATGTGCATGTACATCTCATGAGCATTGATTTTTCCCAATATCTGTGTAGGTGTGGTAACTGAAAGATCCATTTGATGTAGCACAATGACAATGTGTCCATATTTGTCTATTGGTAGGACACTGAGAATCTTCCTCACAATCCGGTTGTGAGATTTGAGTAAGCCCCAATCCATTAACTTCCTCTACAAGAATATTGAGACGTGAGTACATGGCATTGGCATTTTCATTAGCAAGCATTTCAAAAGAATTTAACTTTCTCATGGCTATGTGATATCTCTCCTCACGCTCACTTCTCGTTCCTTCATGTAGAGCACAAATGTCCATCCACAAATCATGAGCATTTTTATGATTTCTTACTCTATTGAACACATCTTTGCAAAGGCCTCTAAAAAGGGTGCTTTTGGCCTTAGCATTCCATTTCTCATAATTGAACTCATCACCTACAAGATTTGTGGGATCTCTAGGTTCGGGGAATCCTTGTGTGGCGGCTTTATAGACACCAATGTCTATAGCCTCTAAATATGCTTCCATATGAATTTTCCAATAAGGAAAATCGTCACCATCAAAACGGGAGGAGGTCCATCCCCACCGGACATCGTAACTCTTAGCGGTTAAGCTAATCTAAAAGCAACAAGGCTTGATACCAATTGAAAGGATCACGATGCCCAAGAGGGGGGGGGGGTGAATTGGGCTTTTCTAAAAATCAACACTAATTAAAAGCTAAACAAGAGCTAAGTAAGAGCCCAACTTCACCCCAACAACTAGCACTAAGATAGTAATACTAGAAATACAATAATGCTAAGACAATACTTCAAATACTTGCTTAAACAAATACACAATGTAAAGTGCTTGAATTAAGTGCGGAATGTAAAGCAAGGTTTAGAAGACTCCTCCAATTTTTCCCGAGGTATCAAAGAGTCGGCACTCTCCACTAGTCCTCGTTGGAGCACCGCGCAAGGGTATCGCTCCCCCTTGGTCCTCGCAAGAACCAAGTGCTCACTACGAGATGATCCTTTTCCACTCCGGCGCGGTGGATCCCTCGAGACCGCTTACAAACTTGAGTCGGGTCACCAACAAGATCTTCACGGTGATCATCGAGCTCCCAACGCCACCAAGCCGTCTAGGTGATGCCGATCACCAAGAGTAACAAGCCGTAGACTTTTGCTTAACCAAGAGAAGCCTAATGCAAGTGGTGTGTGCTCTAGGTGGCTCTCGCTAGCACTAATGAGGAACAAACGTGGATTAAGATTCTCTAATCTCCTCACTAGGATTTTGGTGCTTGCAATGCTCTAGCAATGTGCTGGAATAAATGTGGAGTGCAAGACATTGAATATGGTGGGTGGAGGGGGTATAAATAGCCCTCACCCACCAACTAGCTGTTACCAGCAACTTTCTGCGCATTGGCGCACCGGACAGTCCAGTGCGCCACCGGTGCGCCAACGGTCGTTTCCAACGGCTAGTTCTGGCAGGTAGTCGTTGGACTCATGGCACACCGGACAATCCGGTGCACTGTCCGGTGCACTGTCCGGTGCGCCACTATAATTCAATTCTGAAACCTGCGCTCTCGGGTTTCTGCGTGGAGAAGGCTCTCCCACAGGCAAGCCTGGCCGCACCTGGCAGAGGGTGCACCGGACAGTCCGGTGCACACCGGACAGTCCGGTGCCCCAGGGCCAGAAACCCTACCTCTTGTTTTTCTACTGATTTTAAAATCGGTTTTCGTTCTAACTTGTGAGTAAGTTCTAGAGTGACACCTAGCACTGTATGTGAGTGTGATTGTGCACCAACACTACACTAGAACTCTCTTGGTCAAACTACTCATCGACAACCCCTCTTTATAGTACGGCTAAAAGAGAATAAAAGACCTAACTAAATCACGAGTGTTCACATCTCCTTGACACTCGGACTCCGTAGTCCTTCACCTTTGTTTCGTCGTTTTAGCCGTCGCTTCGAGTTCTTATTTTCGGGATTTTTCACCGTTGTAGTACTTCTACCTATAATGCGACCTAACTTACCATTTGTCTCTGCAAAAACGCACGTTAGTCACATATAACAATACGTTGTCATTAATCACTAAAACCAACCAGGGGCCTAGATGCTTTCACACTTGTACCCACCATAACCGGAATGGGAGACCACGTCTCAGGTCATGTGAGGGATAAAGTCTGTTGCCAAGTTCACTCAGGTACTAGGCTTACCGATTTACCATATTTCTTGGCATGTGCTTAGTACGTTCAAACGCTTGACACAGGTATCCACACGTAAATCCTTATTCCAATTTCTCATCTCGTAGACAATGCATTCCCATGGATCTTTGGCCACAGACCATCATTATTATGATATAAAAAATGGATACAATCAATTCCTGACCTCACGCGAGTGCTAGAAAATCACTCGACTTCTACCGAGATCCCTAATTAGCAAAGCAGCTATTCGACCTAGCATACTAGTATCCATCTCATAGGAAAATCCTGAGTTCATGAAACTAGGGTTTTTAGACAACTCCTACACTTAATCCACAGTACAAACCTACAATCATTAAGTGCAGTAAAATAGCATATATATATACTAGTTATGCATAAAACCGGGGCTTGCCTTCCAAAGCTGGGGCAGGCAGATCCTCGATGGTAGGCTCTGGTGCTGGCTCCTGGACTACCTCCTGAGCAACTCCTTGCTCCGGAACGAGGATGTACTCTCCGTCAGCGAGATTACAATCTATCGAATGCAATGAATAAGATATATGCATATTAATGATATGGCAATTTGTAAATGCTACGTATGGTGAAACAATATTAAAATTGTGGGTACACTAGGGTTTTCTTTGTCGGATGGTGTGTTAAGGGTTTCATACACTCATCTTAGGGTCATGAATGAACTTAAAACTTTCAATCACCTCCTTTCTGTTTTATGGTACTCTTAGGAGGATTTAGTTGTACATTATTAATTTCTTCCACAATTCCCCCTTTTACTTTCTATTATGCTTATTATTAAGTACTTTGAACTACCATGGCAATTTAGAATTTTCCAAAAATGTTACAAAAATTACAGTGGGTAAACATTGATCTCTGTAGTATATTCTAAAATTTTGAGGTTAGAATTAATTCAGATAATCCTTGGGCAATAAATGACAAAAATGAGGGTAAAATGGCACTTTAGGTGAGGATTCTGGACTAAAATTTATTTTTTCCAAGATTCATGGGTGATAATAGATCTCTGTGCCAAAAATCACAGAAAGTGACCTAATGGTTATTTAGATGTGATTTTCTAAAGTTTAATGTCAAATGTACTTATAACTAACTTGTTATTTGAAAAATATCAAACAACAAAACTTATATTTTTCCTAGATCTATACTAGCATATTATTAGTTATCCCAAGGATTGGGGTGGTTTCTTCTTAGGGTTATTTTTCTACAATTTTTCTAAGTTCTTTCTATTTTTATGAAATAAAATGTGGTGCATTTCTTTTGTACTAACAAAGGGTTCAACAAAATTTTCTAGTGAACTATGTTACTAAAGTAAGCTAGGAAAAATGTGGTTGCCCTCTGGTTCTTATTTTAACCTCCCTTTTTATTTTTTAATGTTTGAACTAAATCAAGTTTTTGTGGTTAATCTCTTCTTAATCTAGTATACTGGGGAGTTCAACATTTTTAAACAGGGTAGTTAGTAGTTGGGCATGCCTCTGATTTTTCTTACCCTTAGTCCAAAAGTATTTCTATTTTTCCTCTATTTATTTAGTTTTGGGTAGTATACTTATTTAAATCAAAACTTTAAAAATTCTTGCAGTACTTAGGGTGTTTGGTCTTTTTCCTAAGTCGTTCATATTATTTAGAACCTAGCAAAATTTGTTTGATCAAATTTGGCTGGATAAAATTGGAGTTATGAATTTTGCAAGCTCTGTATGCATTTAAAATAATAATGTTTAAAAGGGTTTCAGGAAAATCAGTTTGCGCCGAGGCCCCTGGGGTTTAAAAGGGTTTCAGGAAAATCAGTTTGCACTGAGGCCCCTAGGGTTAAATCGTACCCCTGCGGAACTATTCCTCTGAGTAACTGACTTCACAAAAACCCCCTGGCTTTTCCTTCTTTCAACCCGGGCTCAATCCCCCTTGTAATAGTAACCGCAGAGAGGAAAAAGGATGGCGCGGCTTACCAGCGGCGAGGGAGGTCCGATGAAGGGCTAGGTGAGATCCGGGAGGTCCTGGCGGTCACGTCGAGGTGCGGGTCATCGACAGTGATGGCCTCAATAGGTATGACCACGTGCGCAGGCGGTCGGGCTCGTCGGCGGCGTGTGCTCCGGCCTGCTCACGGCGGTAGGGCTCAATCAAATGGAACAGGAAGCTTCACGGGATGCTAAGGATGCTACAGGTGCAAGGAATCGACGAATGGCTTACCGTGGAGCTCGGTCTACGTGCGACGGCGGCCGGTTGAAGTCCGGCGACGTCGATCTGGCGTCTCCGGTGAGGTAGAGTTCAATCCCCGGCTCGGGCAGCTTCACTGAGGTCCGTAGAAGCTAACCCGAGGGTCGGACGGGACAGGGAGTGGCTGGTTTGGCCGGTCTACGGTGGCTGTGGCTTGCACAGCCGCTGGTACTCCGCTCTCTGGGCAAACGCCGGTGAACTTGAGCTTGGGTTGGGTCAGGGATGTGCGGGGTGTACGGTCGAGGCCGGGGTGGGCTTTATAGCCGTGGGCACGAGCGTGGATGCGGGGTTGGCACGGCGCAGGGCTGCGCGCATGGGCGAAGTGCCGAGGGCGTGCTCTGGCGTCGCCAGGGCGCGTCGAACACGTGGTCGTGTTCATCTGCCAAAGTTCTTGCGCCTGCAGAGCTCCAAAGCGTGCGAATCTCGCCAAATGTCTTGTGCAAGATCTCTTCCTGTCACCTAGGGCTAGCTAGTTTGTGTAAGTTCCAATGGAAGATCTGCCCTAGCTTGTGAGATATGTGGGCGCCAAGTCTTGTCTGTCTGCACTGTTCACCAGCGACAAAACTGATGCCAAACCATGTCAAACGACCTTGGTTTGATTTCAAATTTTTCAGGGATGTTCCTTGGGTAATTTTGCCACTTTTTGCTATTTGGTCCAAGTGGTGTTGGCGCTAGCACAAGGGTGAACACATTTGATCTTTGGGCTAGGGGTGGTTTTGGGGACTTAGAGAATTTTTGAATGGCTCTAGTGTGCTCCCCACTTGGTGAATTGTTTTGGGGTTTTTGTTGGGCCTTTTTGTAATACCTCTCTTAATACATTTTGTAGATTTACTACTATACTTCATCTTTGGTAAAGGTTCCCTTTTATGATTTGGCCATTTTCCCACTCTTTCCCCTTTAATCCCATGCTTAGGGTTTAATGGCTTAAGAGGGGAATTAGGGTTTTAGAACCTTGTTCATGAGTGAGAATTGTATGAAGGCTAGGGTTCCTTTCTTTTGATGATCAATACTTGGCTTAACCATGCTTCTAGGCTTTTAGTGCCTTTACTTTCCAATCTAGCATATAGGGTGAGTAGGACACAAGTGTGCTCCTTTGGCCAGGGCTTTGGGTAACACCTGGGGTGTTACATAAACCCCAATTCTATTCTTCAAATTGCCATTTTTGAGCACCTTTGCGAGGCGTTCCTTGGAATTCTTCTTCATTTCAGGCTTTGGAAATATCTCTACCACTGTCGGCCCGGGATGGCCGGAGGACAGCATCAACTTGTTGGTGGTGCCAGCTTGGAGATTCGTTGGGGCAGGAAAATAGAGTATCTTGATATCCCCCTGAAGGACATCATTAAAGGATGGCGTCTTGAGTGGTTTACCATGGAGAACCACAACAAGTCCCTCCCTCCTCGATCGGGGAGGTAGCACGACGTCCATACACCCAGCTGGACAGAGTCCCCCACAGGTTCAAAGCTAACTGAGTCTAGGGTGTTGCTTGCCGAGATATGCGCGCTGAAAGACAAGGGCCTAACTGCTGAGGTTGTGGTCGGCGACTTTGTTTTCAAGAACATCTAGCCTTTAAAGGATAGAGTTTACCCAGCTTATCTATATACTGGAGTCAATGATCCTACCAGAGTTACCAACAGACGAATTCCTGATGAGGACTTGCTGAGCCGGATTAACTTGATGCTGAGGGGCAAGGTTTTGAATGTCGGTGCTCCCCTATCTTATTCTGCCTGGAACTTGCCTCTGTCGAGTCCTTTTTCTGAATTCATTTCCATTCCTCCTGTTCAAGATGGCAGTCTAGGTCATAGAGTGTGACCCTCATTGGATGACGTCGAGGCTTTCATCGCTCCATTCCAAAGCCTTCCTGAGGCAGAGAGGCAGACCCACTTTGAGATGCTAGCCAGCACTGACGAGGCTGAGATGGACGCTGTTCTCAGCATGCTAGCTGGGGAATCATCCGACTGTACCCACACTGAGTCAATGGCTGTTGCGATTGGGCAGAACCTTGGTGGAGATGAAGAAATTCAGAAACTTGAAGGTGCTCATCGCAAGCGATCATGCCGAGCGAACTATCCAGTTGTGCCTGACGAGGAGAAAAAGAGGAAGAAACGGCTCCGACGGTTATCATGCTTAGAGCAAGATGCTGGCCCCTCAACATCACTCCTCGGCGATGGCCCGGTGAGCACCACCCTCGAGGACATTGTTAGAGGTTGCGATGATGCTAGGGTTGGCGGTTGTGTGCTTGATGAGGATGAGGAGGAAGAAGAAGAGGAAATTCCCTTGACTCACAAGAATAGTCATCACAGTAGGAGTAGTGACATCCCGACACAGGCCTTATCGGGACTTGTCAGCCTCCAGGGGTTATCGATGTCTGCCTATGACCATGCCTTAGAAGAGATTATTCCTGAAAACCTGCTATCAGAGCCTACTGAAGTTGAAAGTTCCCTCGTTTGTTCAAAGGTCCCGGACGATGTTCCTTTGCCACGCGATCCTGTCGGGCAAGAGGTAACCCGAACAGTTTCTCGCGCTTCATCGACCTTGGAGGGCGGTCTAGCTCGCGAGGACACGCTGGCCCTCGACACCGCTGATCAGAGTCACCCGACTCCTCTAGGCGTGGCCGAGGGTCCTTCAGCTTTGGAGGTGGCCGCTGAAGAGGACCGAGCCCCCAAGGGTGGTGCTGCAGGTGACCGAGCCCCCGAGGGTGTTGGGCTAGGCTCCTCTTCAGCTGCTTCTATGGACGTTCACATCGGATCAACATTGGTTCAGTCTGAGGAACTCGTGGTGACAAATTTATCTGTTGCTCTCGTCGGTCCGGTTACCTTAGAGGCTAGTGACCCGGATGTTAGGAGTCCGCTGCCTGCTGATGGAGCTGAGGTCTCTCCGAGTCGTGCTTTCAACATCATTCTTGTTGATGCCCCCTCAACAAGCAGTACGCCAATGCTTCCTGCTTTGGGTCTTCCCCTATTTCTCTCTAATCTCCAGGTGAGTCAACTTTTGCTTCTTACTGTCCATGTTAGCAAACTGGCTCTCTTGCTGATTTTTGTAATTGCAGAATGTTTTCGCTTCTGTATCTGCTCGATTGAAATCATGTGGCGCTCCTGTCCCCCGACCAAATTTCGTCCTTGATGCAGTGGAACCCTATACTGCTTCAAAGGCAGATAGAAGATCTGAAGGCCTCCAACCTTGGTTAGTGAGTCTGCAGGACACCTTTTTTGTTATTTACTGTCTTTCTTATCTCATATATTGTGTTCTTCTCTGCTGCTTTACCAGCTTTGACTCAGCGGTGCTCTGATGCTGAGGAAAAGTATACCCAGAGCCAGGTTGACCTGAACCAAACCTCTGCCTTCTTGGACAGTGCCCGCACCTTGAATTCTTCTTTGAGTGCTCAGCTTGACTCAGAGAAGATAGCTGAAAGGGAAATGTGCCCTTGGGCCATTTCTAAGTATTTTGGTGATTGAGTGCCAACACATGTGTTTAATTGTGAATTTGTGTACATAGATGAACAAGGTGCAAATCATGAAGTAAAGGTATGTTTCTAAGCCTTAGTACATTGGTTTTATGGACTAACATATTTGTCTAAGTGTTAGAAACAGAAAGAAGAAAAAGAGAAAAGGGGAGAGAAAGACTTGGCTGTGTGCAGCCAAGTCTCAGCTCGGACTGGAGCACCGGACTGTCCGGTGTGCACCGGACAGTGTCCGGTGCGCCAGGCTGCCTCGACTCGAACTGGCCGCTCTCGGGAATTCGCCGACGGCGTACGGCTAAAATTCACCGGACTGTCCGGTGTGCACCGGACTGTCCGGTGAGCCAACGGTCGGCCAGGGCCAACGGTCGGCCGCGCAATCCGCGCGGGACACGTGGCCGAGCCAACGGTCGGAAGACGGCACCGGACTGTCCGGTGTGCACCGGACTGTCCGGTGCGCCAACGGCTCGCAGATCTACGGCAGTCTTCCAACGGTCGGAAGCGCCAGAAAAGGAAACAAATCGGGCACCGGACAGTGTCCGGTGTGCACCGGACTGTCCGGTGCCCCCGTCGACAGAAGGCCAGGATAGCCTTCCAGAATTGCTCTCAACGGCTCCTAGCTGCCTTGGGGCTATAAAAGGAGCCCCTAGGCGCATGGAGGAGACACACAAGCAACCTTTGAGCATTCTTGATCATCCACACTCAATCTCTGCGCATTTGATTGTCATTCTAAGTGTTTCGAGCTCTGTTCTAGTGAGAACTGTGTGAAACTCTTGTGAGCTCGATTCTTGGCCGTGTGTGTGCGCGTTTCGCTGTGGATTTGTGTGTGTTGCTTCCCTCCCTTACTCTGTGCTTTCTTTGTGATCATATACTTGTAAGGGCAAGAGACTCCAATTTGTGGAGATTCCTTGCAAACGGGATAGTGAAAGGAACAACAAAACAACGTGGTATTCAAGTGGGTCTTTGGACCGCTTGAGAGGGGTTGATTGCAACCCTCGTCCGTTGGGACGCCACAACGTGGAAGTAGGCAAGCATTGGCTTGGCCGAACCACGGGATAAACCACTGTGTCCCTCTGTGCTTGATTCTTGTGGTATTGTGTTTTGTTGAGACTTCACCTTAGCCACTTGGCATTAATCGTGCTAACGCTTAACAAGTTTTTGTGGCTTAAGTTTGAAGTTTTTACAGGATCACCTATTCACCCCCCCCCCCCCCTCTAGGTGCTCTCAATTGGTATCGGAGCCGTTCTATTCACAAAGGGACTAACCGCCCGAATAGATGGATCCTAAGGGGAAGGGTATAGTGATCAACGACAAAGAAAAGGAGACCTTCGTCAACGAGCCGAAGGACGACAAGCCTACCGACTCCGGCTCGGGCCAAAGACGGAAGGAAGGGAAGAAGAAGAAGACAAGGCGCATCAAGGAGATCGTCTACTACGACAGCGACGAGTCTACTTCTTCCCAAAAGGATGAGGACCACAACGACTACAAACAAAAGACGGTTAACTCAAACTTTTCTTTTGATTATTCGCGTATTCCGCAAAGTTCACATTCACATTTGCTCTCCATTCCACTCGGCAAGCCCCCACACTTTGATGGAGAGGACTACGGATTTTGGAGTCACAAAATGCGTAGTCACTTATTCTCTCTCCATCCTAGCATATGGGAGATTGTGGAGAACGGAATGAAATTCGATAGCTCGGATAGCCCTATGCTTATAAATGAACAGATTCATAAAAATGCACAGGCTACTACTGTTCTCTTAGCATCTTTGTGCAGGGAAGAGTACAATAAGGTGAGCGGCTTGGACAATGCCAAGCAGATATGGGACACCCTCAAGATCTCTCACGAGGGGAACGACATTACCATGCTCACCAAGATGGAGTTGGTGGAGGGCGAGCTTGGATGGTTCGCCATGATAAGGGGAGAGGAGCCAACTCAGACGTACAACCGGCTCAAGACCCTTATCAACAAAATAAGGAGCTACGAAAGCACGCGGTGGACTGATCATGATGTCGTCCGCCTAATGCTCAGGTCCTTTACCGTTCTTGATCCTCATCTCGTGAACAATATTCGTGAGAATCCCAGGTACACGATGATGACGCCCGAGGAAGTACTTGGAAAGTTCGTGAGCGGACGGATGATGATCAAGGAGGCAAGATACGTCGACGACGCGTTGAACGGACCACTCCACGAGCCTCAACCCATTGCTCTAAAGGCAACGAGGAGCAAGGAGTCGCTACCTAGCAAGGTGGCGCAAGTTTGAGGCGGCCGGACTCAATGATGAAGAAATGGCTCTCATCATCAAAAGGTTCAAGACGGCGCTAAATGGTCGCAAGGGGCAGCCAAGCAAGACCAAGACAAAGGAGAAGCGCTCATGCTTCAAGTGCGGTAAGCTTGGTCATTTATCGCTAACTGTCCCGATAATGAAAGTGACCAGGAAAAGGGGAACAAAAGAGAGAAGAAGAAGCAATACAAGAAGGCAAAGGGCGAGGCACATCTAGGAAAGGAGTGGGACTCGGATTGCTCTTCGTCCGACTCCGACAACGAAGGACTCGCCGCCACTGCCTTCAACAAATCGGCTCTCTTCCCCACGAGCGTCTCACTTGCCTTATGGCAAGGGAGAAGAAGGTAAGTACTCAAGACTCCACTTATGCTTCTTCTAGTGATAGTGAGTCTAGTGATGATGACATAGATTACTCATGCTTGTTCAGGGCTTAGATAGATCTAAGATAGATAAATCAATGAATTAATTGATGCTTTGAATGAAAAGGATAGGCTTTTAGAAAAGCAAGAGGATTTATTGTATGATGAACATGATAAGTTTGTAGAGGCACAAAAATCATATGCTTTAGAAGTGAAAAGAAATGAAGTGCTTTCTAGTGAAATATCTTCCTGTCATGAAACCATTGCTACTTTACAAAGTGTTAACCATGATTTAAATGCTAAATTAGAAGTAACAAATAAATCTAAGTCTTGTGTTGAAAATGTTACAATTTGCACTAGGTGTAAGGATTTTGATGTTAACACTTGTAGCAAAACACTTAGTTTCAATTTCAAAACTAAAAGATGAAGTGGCTAGTCTTAATGCCCAACTTAAGACTAGCAAGAGTGAAGTTGAAAAGATAAAATTTGCAAGGGATGCCTATACAATTGGAAGACATCCCTCAATTAAGGATGGGCTTGGCTTCAAGAGGGAAGCCAAGAACTTAAACAAGCCATAAGGCTCCCATCTTCGTCAAGGAGAAGGGGAAGGCCCCTATGGCTAGTAATGCTAAAAAGAATCATGCTTTTATGTATTATGATAGGAGACATGCTTATAATCATTTTGATTCACATGTTTATGATTCCCATGCCATGATTGCTTCTAGTTCGTCTTATAAGCATGATAGAGATATGTGTAGGAAAAATGTTGTACATATGCCTAGGAGAGATATTGCTCATGTACCTAGAAAGAATGTTATTTCATGCTCCTAGGAAAGTAGTGAATGAACCTTCTACCATTTATTATGCTTGTAATGCTCCCTTTGCTATTTGTAGAAAGGGTAAGAAGGTAGTTGCTAGGAAATTAGGGGCTAGATGCAAGGGAGATAAATCTTGCATTGGGTCCCTAAAGACATTTGTGCTAACCTTGCAGGACCCAACATGAGTTGGGTACCTAAGACCCAAGCCTAAATTTGCCTTGCAGGTTTATGCATCCGGGGGTTCAAGCTGGATTATCGACAGCGGATGCACAAACCATATGACGGGGGAGAAGAGATGTTCACCTCCTACGTCCAAGAATAAGGATTCCCAAGATTCAATTATATTCGGTGATGGGAATCAAGGCAAGGTAAAGGGTTAGGTAAAATTGCAATTTCTAATGAGCATTCTATCTCAAATGTATTCTTAGTGGAGAGTCTTGGATATAATTTGCTATCTGTTAGTCAATTAAGTCAAATGGGATATAATTGTTTATTTACAAATGTAGATGTGTCTGTCTTTAGAAGATGTGATGGTTCACTAGCTTTTAAGGGTGTACTAGACGGCAAGCTTTATTTAGTTGACTTTGCAAAAGAAGAGGCCGGTCTAGATGCATGCTTAATGGCTAAGACTTGCATGGGCTGGCTGTGGCATCGCCGCTTAGCACATGTGGGGATGAAGAACCCTCCACAAGCTTCTAAAGGGAGAACACGTGATAGGTCTAACAAATGTTTATTTCGAAAAAGATAGACCTTGTGCAGCTTGTCAGGCAGGTAAACAAGTAGGAGGAGCACATCACAGCAAGAATGTGATGACCACGTCAAGACCTCTGGAGCTGCTGCATATGGACCTCTTCGGACCCGTCGCCTATCTAAGCATAGGAGGAAGTAAGTATGGTTAGTTATTGTTGATGACTTTTCCCGCTTCACTTGGGTGTTCTTTTTGCAGGATAAGTCTGAAACCCAAGGGACCCTCAAGCGCTTCCTCAGGAGAGCTCAAAATGAGTTTGAGCTCAAGGTGAAGAAGATTAGGAGCGACAACGGGTCCGAGTTCAAGAACCTTCAAGTGGAGGAGTTTCTTGAGGAGGAAGGGATCAAGCACGAGTTCTCCGCTCCCTACACACCACAGCAAAATGGTGTGGTAGAGAGGAAGAACAGGACGCTAATCGATATGGCGAGGACGATGCTTGGAGAGTTCAAGACCCCCGAGTGCTTTTGGTCGAAGCCGTGAACACGGCTTGCCACGCCATCAACAGGGTCTATCTTCACCGCCTCCTCAAGAAGACGTCATATGAGCTACTAACCGGTAACAAACCCAATGTATCCTACTTTCGTGTTTTTGGGAGCAAGTGCTACATTCTAGTAAAGAAAGGTAGAAATTCTAAGTTTGCTCCCAAAGCTGTAGAAGGGTTTTTATTAGGTTATGATTCAAATACAAAGGCGTATAGGGTCTTCAACAAATCATCGGGTTTGGTTGAAGTCTCTAGCGACGTTGTATTTGATGAGACTAATGGCTCTCCAAGAGAGCAAGTTGTTGATTGTGATGATGTAGATGAAGAAGATGTTCCGACGGCCGCTATACGAACCATGGCGATTGGAGACATTCGGCCACAGGAACAGGATGAACGAGATCAACCTTTCTTCCTCAACGACGGTGCAACCCCCAACTCAAGACGATGAACAGGTTCATCAAAAGGAGGCGTGTGATCAAGGGGGAGCACAAGACGATCATGTGATGGAGGAAGAAGCGCAACCGGCACCTCCAACCCAAGTTCGAGCGATGATTCAAAGGGATCATCCCGTCGACCAAATTCTGGGTGACATTAGCAAGGGAGTAACTACTCGGTCTCGATTAGTTAATTTTTGTGAACATTACTCCTTTGTCTCCTCTATTGAGCCTTTCAGGGTAGAGGAGGCCTTGCTAGATCCGGATTGGGTGTTGGCCATGCAGGAGGAACTCAACAACTTCAAGCGCAATGAAGTTTGGACGCTGGTGCCTCGTCCCAAGCAAAATGTTGTGGGAACCAAGTGGGTGTTCCGCAACAAACAGGACGAGCACGGAGTTGTGACAAGGAACAAGGCTCGACTTGTGGCAAAAGGTTATGCCCAAGTCGCAGGTTTGGACTTTGAGGAGACTTTTGCTCCTGTGGCTAGGCTAGAATCCATTCGCATCTTGCTAGCATATGCCGCTCACCATTCTTTCAGGTTGTACCAAATGGATGTGAAGAGCGCGTTCCTCAACGGGCCAATAAAGGAGGAAGTGTACGTGGAGCAACCCCCTGGCTTCGAGGATGAGCGGTACCCCGACCACGTGTGTAAGCTCTCTAAGGCGCTCTATGGACTTAAACAAGCCCCAAGAGCATGGTATGAATGCCTTAGAGATTTCTTACTTGCTAATGCTTTCAGGTTGGGAAGCCGATCCAACTCTTTTCACTAAGACTTGTAATGGTGATTTGTTTGTGTGCCAAATTTATGTCGATGACATAATATTTGGTTCTACTAATCAAAAGTCTTGTGAAGAGTTTAGCAGGGTGATGACGCAGAAATTCGAGATGTCGATGATGGGCGAGTTGAACTACTTCCTTGGGTTCCAAGTGAAGCAACTCAAGGACGGCACCTTCATCTCCCAAACGAAGTACACGCAAGATCTGCTGAAGCGGTTTGGGATGAAGGATGCCAAGCCCGCAAAGACTCCGATGGGAACCGACGGACACACCGACCTCAACAAAGGAGGTAAGTCCGTTGATCAAAAAGCATACCGGTCAATGATAGGATCTCTACTTTATTTATGTGCTAGTAGACCGGATATTATGCTTAGCGTATGCATGTGTGCTAGATTTCAATCCGATCCTAAGGAGTGTCACTTGGTGGCGGTGAAGCGAATTCTTAGATATTTAGTCGCTACGCCTTGCTTCGGGATCTGGTATCCAAAGGGGTCTAACTTTGACTTGATTGGGTACTCAGATTCCGACTATGCTGGATGTAAGGTCGATAGGAAGAGTACATCAGGGACGTGCCAATTCTTAGGAAGGTCCCTGGTGTCATGGAACTCTAAGAAACAAACATCCGTTGCCCTATCCACCGCTGAGGCCCGAGTACGTTGCCGCAGGACAGTGTTGTGCGCAACTACTTTGGATGAGGCAAACCCTCCGGGACTTTGGCTACAATCTGAGCAAAGTCCCACTCCTATGTGACAATGAGAGTGTTATCCGAATAGCGGAAAATCCTGTTGAGCACAGCCGCACAAAGCACATTGACATCCGGCATCACTTTTTGAGAGACCACCAGCAAAAGGGAGATATCGAAGTGTTTTATGTTAGCACCGAGAACCAGCTAGCCGATATCTTTACCAAGCCTTTAGATGAGAAGACCTTTTGCAGGCTGCGTAGTGAGCTAAATGTCTTAGATTCGCGGAACTTGGATTGAATTGTAGCATACATGTATTTATGCCTTTGATCATGTTCATTCAGCATTTTGTTGCTTATTATGGTGCTCAAGTTGTACAAACACTCCCTGGACCTCACAAGTCCGTTGCAAAGTGATGCACATGTTTAGGGGGAGATGTGTTACAACTTGACCCTTTGAGACTAACCATATGTTGAGTTTGTCCGATTTAATCTCAAAGGAGAATTGAAAGGGAAAAGGTGGACTTGGACCATGCAAGACTTCCACTGCACTCCGATAAGGGGTAACTTACTCCAAGTCCATCTCATTAACTCTTATTGCCATTTGCTCTTAAGTGAAGATTTTGGTGAGGCAATGGGGTTAAAGGGCCAAAATTGATCCCGTTTTGGTGTTTGATGCCAAAGGGGGAGAAAATAAAGGCCAAAGCAATAAATGGATCAGCTACCACTTGAGAGAAAATAAAGGCCAAAGCAATAAATGGATCAGCTACCACTTGAGAGATTTTGAAAATAGTAGAATAGAGTTTTTGGTTTGTCAAAATTCTTAAGTTGTCTAAAGGCCAAAGCAATAAATGGATCAGCTACCACTTGAGAGAAAATAAAGGCCAAAGCAATAATGGATCAGCTACCACTTGAGAGATTTTGAAAATAGTAGAATAGAGTTTTTGGTTTGTCAAAATTCTTAAGTTGTCTCTCTTGTCAAAAGTTGGTTTCTTGTGGGGAGAAGTATTGATTATGGGAAAAAGGGGGAGTTTTTGAAATCCTTGATCAATCTCTTTTTGAATGACTCTCTTTATGCTTAAACATGTGTGTTTAACTTAGAGATAGAGATTTGTGTTTGATTTGCAAAAACAAACCAAGTGGTGGCAAAGGATGATCCATATATGCCAAAATTGATTCAAATAAATTTAAGTGTTATTTGAATTGAGTTTGCACTTGTTCTAGTTGCTTTATGTTGTGTTGGCATAAATCACCAAAAAGGGGGAGATTGAAAGGGAAATGTGCCCTTGGGCCATTTCTAAGTATTTTGGTGATTGAGTGCCAACACATGTGTTTAATTGTGAATTTGTGTACATAGATGAACAAGGTGCAAATCATGAAGTAAAGGTATGTTTCTAAGCCTTAGTACATTGGTTTTATGGACTAACATATTTGTCTAAGTGTTAGAAACAGAAAGAAGAAAAAGAGAAAAGGGGAGAGAAAGACTTGGCTGTGTGCAGCCAAGTCTCAGCTCGGACTGGAGCACCGGACTGTCCGGTGTGCACCGGACAGTGTCCGGTGCGCCAGGCTGCCTCGACTCGAACTGGCCGCTCTCGGGAATTCGCCGACGGCGTACGGCTAAAATTCACCGGACTGTCCGGTGTGCACCGGACTGTCCGGTGAGCCAACGGTCGGCCAGGGCCAACGGTCGGCCGCGCAATCCGCGCGGGACACGTGGCCGAGCCAACGGTCGGAAGACGGCACCGGACTGTCCGGTGTGCACCGGACTGTCCGGTGCGCCAACGGCTCGCAGATCTACGGCAGTCTTCCAACGGTCGGAAGCGCCAGAAAAGGAAACAAATCGGGCACCGGACAGTGTCCGGTGTGCACCGGACTGTCCGGTGCCCCGTCGACAGAAGGCCAGGATAGCCTTCCAGAATTGCTCTCAACGGCTCCTAGCTGCCTTGGGGCTATAAAAGGAGCCCCTAGGCGCATGGAGGAGACACACAAGCAACCTTTGAGCATTCTTGATCATCCACACTCAATCTCTGCGCATTTGATTGTCATTCTAAGTGTTTCGAGCTCTGTTCTAGTGAGAACTGTGTGAAACTCTTGTGAGCTCGATTCTTGGCCGTGTGTGTGCGCGTTTCGCTGTGGATTTGTGTGTGTTGCTTCCCTCCCTTACTCTGTGCTTTCTTTGTGATCATATACTTGTAAGGGCAAGAGACTCCAATTTGTGGAGATTCCTTGCAAACGGGATAGTGAAAGGAACAACAAAACAACGTGGTATTCAAGTGGGTCTTTGGACCGCTTGAGAGGGGTTGATTGCAACCCTCGTCCGTTGGGACGCCACAACGTGGAAGTAGGCAAGCATTGGCTTGGCCGAACCACGGGATAAACCACTGTGTCCCTCTGTGCTTGATTCTTGTGGTATTGTGTTTTGTTGAGACTTCACCTTAGCCACTTGGCATTAATCGTGCTAACGCTTAACAAGTTTTTGTGGCTTAAGTTTGAAGTTTTTACAGGATCACCTATTCACCCCCCCCCTCTAGGTGCTCTCAATAGCTTATGAGGTAACTTTTCTTGGCTACTTCTGCTTTGCTTTCTTTGTTTTGATGCTTAGTGCTGTTTTTGCTTGCAGGAAGAGAGACGAATGCTCATTGCTTCTCGCGACAATCTAGACAGATTATATCACGGCACCAGCAATTCTTTGACTATTCTGGAGAGGAGTCATCGTTTCACCATGTCGGACCTGGACCATCATTGGGATGAACTAAGGGCGTCCCAGACTGTGGTCTCTCGACTTGGTAAGCTATTGTCTTCCAAAGATCTTGTCATCAAGGAACTGTGTGCTTCAAAGAAGCTTGTCACTCAAGAGCTGGAGGTCACCCGCCTCAATGTTAAAGCCTTAGAGGACGACCGTGTTGTCATGAAGGCGATGTGTGACAAAGCCATGGACAAGGTCGTTCACGCCGGGCAGATCTTGATGTGGAGGCCTGGCGTTGTGGTGCCTGAAGGACATTGTTGCCGATGTTCTTGCCACGCCTGCTGTCGTGAGCCGACCTTCTTCTTCTGCTACTCCTGCAGCCGAGGCTTCCTGCAAAAATGC
Organism: Zea luxurians; assembly: GCA_029449295.1. Classification (NCBI taxonomy): domain Eukaryota; kingdom Viridiplantae; phylum Streptophyta; class Magnoliopsida; order Poales; family Poaceae; genus Zea; species Zea luxurians. The sequence goes on from JAOPSE010000573.1 coordinate 20,937, forward strand.
TCTAGCACAGTGATTTGCTCGGATGGAAAACACTTTATCATTGAGTTAGTATTTTTTTAGCAAAGCAGTGTACTATGAATTCCGTGTGCGTATAATTGTGCTACGTTTGAACTGATCGTTCTGTTAGCAGGGTGCTGAACCACCCTCGGGCATGTGAACGAGTTACTTTTCTTTGAAGTGCTCCTGATTTGAGTTGATTATTTTGCTAGTAGGGTATAGTGATCACCCTGGGTCGTGCAAGCACGAGCATGTCGCACCGACTTAAGGCGTTTCCGACTTAAGCCGGTTGCTCCGTTAGTAGGGTATAGTGATCACCCTGAGTCGTGTAAGAGTGAGCATGTCTTACCGACTTAAGGCGTTTTCGACTTAAGTCGATTGCTCCGTTAGTAGGGTATAGTGATCACCCTGAGTCGTGTAAGCGTGAGCATGTCGCATCGACTTAAGGCATTTCTGACTTAAGCCGATTGCTCCATTAGTAGGGTATAGTGATCACCCTGAGTCATGTAAGCGTGAGCATGTTGTACTGACTTAAGGCGTTTCTAACTTAAGCTGATTGCTCTGTTAGTAGTGTACAGTGATCACCCTGAGTCGTGTAAGCATGAGCATGTCGCACCGACTTAAGGCGTTTCCGACTTAAGCCAATTGCTCCGTTAGTAGGGTATAGTGATCACCCTGAGTCGTGTAAGCGTGAGCATGTCGCACCAACTTAAGGCATTTCCAACTTAAGCCGATTGCTCCGTTAATAGGGTATAGTGATCACCCTGAGTGTACCATATTGATTTCGAGTTGAGTCCGACCTAGGTCAGTTGTTGATTGAGAACTGTATGCCTTGGAAAATGGAAACTTTATTGATGATGAAACCCTCTGCTTACAAAGTACAACTCACCCTCGAGAGTTTTGAGGCATTATTAGGGGTAGAATCTCCTGAGGTGCTCAATATTCCTTGAATTCCCTACTTCGATTTCGTCCATCTGAGTAAGCCGGTAGGATCCCGGTCATGTGACCTCTGTGACGTGGAACGGATCTTCCCATGGTGGCGACAATTTGTGTCGTCCCTCCCCCGTCAGCACTCGGCGGAGGACCAAGTCTCCCACTGCGAAGGATCAATGTCGCACCGCTTTGTCATGGTAGCGCCTCAGCGTCTGCTGGTATCTGGCCAACTGAATTACCACATTTAGTCGTTCCTCCTCCAGTACATCGATGTTCCCTAGCTTGGTTGCTTCTGCTTCGGCTATGTTTTCAAATGTTAATCTGGGCGCTCCAAAGATCAGATCTGCTGGTAGTACTGCCTCTGATCCATACATCATGAAGAATGGGGTGTTCCCGTCCAAGGCTCGACTTGGCTGGGTTCGTAGGCTCTAGACCACATATGGTAGTTCTTTGATCCATTTCCCTGCGAGCTTCCCACTTTTGTCGAATACCTTCTTCCTGAGTGCATCGAGTATCATCCTGTTGGCTCTTTCCACCTGCCCATTAGATCTTGGGTGTGCCACTGATGCATACTTGATCTAGATGCTCCTCTGCTCGCAGAAGTCAAAGAACTCCGAACTAGTGAAGTTAGATCCTAGGTCAGTGATGATGTTGTTAGGTACTCCAAACATGAACATTATCTCCTGAATGAACTCGACTGCCTTTGCTGAGGTCAAAGAAGCAATTAGCTTGTATTCTATCCACTTTGTAAATTTGTCGGTGGCAACTAGTATGTGAGTATATTCTCCTTGAGCTTTTTTGAAGGGCCCGATCATGTCCAGCCCCCAGCATGCAAAGGGCCAAGTAATAGGAATAGTCTACAAGTGCTGTGAGGGTAGATGTTGTTGTTTTGACAGGAATTGGCACGCCTCGCACTTCTAGACTAACTCAGCGACATCATTCTTCACAGTCGGTCAGTAAAACCCAAACATAAAGCCTTTCCCACCAGAGTTCTTGATGCTGCATGTATGCCACACTACTCGGCATGAATCTCATCTAATAGCTGCCTCTCGGTAGCCAAGTGGATGCACTTCATGAGGAGCCCTCCTGTGCCTCTTCTATACAGTAGGCCCCCTATGATGGTATAGTGGGTCGACTGTCTTGCGATGTGCTCCGCTGCGGCCTTGTCATCCGGTTCTTCCTCGTTTCTTATGTATCTAATGATCAGCTATCTCCAGTCATTGGGATCTGCCTCTGCCTGACTCAGAGCATTGTATTCCTCCATCTGATCTATGGCAATACTCGGTTGCTGTATTTCTTGGACGAAGACCCCAAGTGGGACTTGGGCCCGACTGGATCCGAGCTTTGACAATGCGTCAACCGTTGTATTGCGATCCCTCTCCACGTGGTGGAACTCTAATCCTTCGAACTTGTCCTCCAACTTCCACACTGCTGCACAATATTTGTCCATTGAGTCGGTCGAGCAATCCCAATCTTTGTTTATTTGACTTATGACCACCAGTGAGTCGTGGTACACCATTAACTTCTTGATGCCGAGTGAAACCGCGATGCTCAGCCTGTGGACTAGTGCTTCGTACTCTGCTGCATTATTGGACGCTGGAAACAAAAGTTGGAGTGCATACTTGAGTTGTTCGCCTCCGGGAGCGGTAAAGAGAATCCCTGCCCCTGCTCCTTACAGTCTTAGTGAGCCATCAAAGTACATCCTCCATATTTCAGTGACCTCTGGGCTTTTCGGGACCTGGTGCTCAGTCCATTCTGATATGAAGTCGACCAGTGCCTAAGTTTTTATCGCCGTGCGGGGTCGGAACTCTATGTCATGAGCTTCGAGCTCACACGCCCACTTGGCTATTCTCCCAATGGCTTCCTTGTTGTGAAAAATATCGCCTATTGGAAATCCTATGACAACTGTGACTTTGTGGTCATCAAAGTAGTGCCAGAGGTTGCGAGCGGTTAGAAGTACCGCGTACAATAGCTTTTGAACTTGAGGATACCTTATCTTTGAGGGTCCGAGGACTTCGCTGATGAAGTAAACCGGATGTTGTACTGGGTATGTGTGCCCCTCTTCCGCCCGCTCGACTACTAACGAGGTACTTACCACGTGAGTCGTGCAGGAGATATATAGCAGCAAATCTTCTGCCGACTGATCGGACGTAGCTTGGCGTGGTGGCTTGAGTACCGGCGGAGTGGTCAAGAATTTCTTCAGTGCCTCTAGAGCCTCCTATGCTTTTGCGGTCCATTGAATTTTGTCCACCTTCTTGAGTAATTTATAGAATGGCATTCCTTTCTCGCTTAGCCTTGATATGAATCTGCTTAGCGCTACCATGCACCTAGTGAGCCTTTGCACCTTTTCTGTGACCGTGGTGTTTCCATTCTCATGATGGCCTCAATCTTCTCTAGATTTGCTTCTATTCCTTGATGACTAACAATGAACCCGAGTAGTTTTCTGGCTGGTACTCCGAATGTGCACTTTTTCGGGTTTAGCTTCCACCGGTAGCGCCTCAGGCTGTTGAAGACAAATTGCAGATCGTCGATAAAGTTTTCCGAGTTTTCTGTCTTGATAACCACATCGTCGACGTAAGCCTCCACCCACTCACCCTAGTGATCGGCTAAGCATGTCTGGATGGTTCTCTGGTAAGTCGCTCTAGCGTTCTTGAGGCCGAACGGCATGGAGGTATAACAGAAAGCTCCAAATGGTGTGATGAAGGCAGTCTTCTCCTTGTCTTCTTTCGCCAAGCTGATCTGATGATACCCGAAGTAACAATCTAGGAAAGAGAGCATAGAGCAGCCTGTGGTTGAATCAACTACCTGATCTATCCTGGGGAGCCTGAAGGGATCCTTCGGGCAATGTTTGTTGAGATCAGTATAGTTGACGCACATGTGCCAATCAACTTTATTCTTTTTTAGTACAAGAACAGGGTTTGCTAGCCACTCGGGGTGCAGTACTTCTCTAATAAACCCTGCTGGCACCAGGCGAGCTAACTCTTCACGGATAACTTCTCTCTTATCAGGCATAAAATGATGCAGCTTCTATCGGATCGGTCTCGCCCGAGGATATACTTAAAGTTTGTGCTCGACCAGTTCTCTCGGGACTTCCAGCATGTCCGCAGGTTGCCATGCAAATACATCCCAGTTATCTTGCAAGAACCGGACGAGCGTGCTTTCCTATTTGTCATCGAGGCTGGAGCTGATGATGGTAGTCTTGCGTTCATCAAAGAATCCTAGGTTGATCCTTTTGGTTTCTTCAGTCAGCCGCATAGAGGTCGCAACCTGAGCTTCGTTCGAGGGGATTGTGAGACTTTCTTCCTCCAGCCTGCTGTTCGCCTATGTGGGAAGGGCTACCGGGGGGCCCGACAGTGAGAGCTATTTGGATGGCACCCCGAAAGCACTCCGCGGTGCCTTGGAAGTCAACGCGCATGGTGATGATCCCCTGAGGTTCCCGACATCTTCAGTATCATGTACGGGTAATGCAGAATAGCCATGAATTTCGCCAGTCCTAGTCTTCCGATGATGGTGTTGTACCTGTAGTCGAAGCACGCCACCTCGAACCTCAAGAACTCGGTTTTGTAGTCCTCTTTGATCCCAAAGGTGACAGATAGGTAGATGTGTCCGAGCGAGTACTCCCCTTCGGTCGGCACGATGCCGAAGAAGGGAGTATCTGACTCAGTGAGGTCTTCGACAGCGACTCCAAGAGCCTGGAGTGTCCGGGGTAAGGTGACGTTGATGCTGCTTCCCCCGTCCACCAATACTTTCTTTACCCAGCTTTCTCGAATCACCAGATCAACGAGCAATGGGTACTTGCTGGGATGATCAAAGTTGAGCCATTGATCATCTTGGCTGAAAGTTATCGCGTGCTCGGACCACCGGTAAGGGGCCGGGGCACTGGTTGTGGCTACCAGGACCTGCCGGTCGTTGAGCTTTTGTTGCCTCCTGTTTTCTTGTGCCCCAAGACCTCTGAAGATAACGTTGACCTCCATGTCAACGCGTGGGAAAGCTCCACCCCTCTCCCCTTCCTACTGTTGTGCCTGCTTGGGCTCGTCAGGCTCTCCTCACGGTGGGGGAGGTGGTAGTGGATGGAATGGTCGGCCATGCCCGACAGAATGTTTGAAGTCTTTACAGTTTCGCAAGGTATGGCGCATGTCCTTGTGGTACGGACACTGGGAGTCGAGGATTTCATCCAGTGTTTGTTCCCCTCCTCAGGGTGCGCCGTGGGCCCAAGCGGCAGGTGGTCCAGCGGTATGCACCTCCTCGCGAGGCCTTTTCTCCCAGCGCTTATCCAGCTGCTAGTTCATGTCCCGTCGTGGTGCGAGTGGTGTGGGTTTTGTGCCTCGATGAGGTCCTGGGCCCACTCGTCCATGGTGATGTAAATGTCTGCCTCCCGGAATAGTTGTTCGGAGGTGGCCGGCGCTTTATGGAGTATGGCTTGGACGAAGGCCGAGTCGTTGGATCCCTGATAGAAGTCTTCAATTACGGCCGCCTCAGCGACTTTGGGGATGCGGTTCCTCATTGTTTGAAACCTTTTGAGGAACGATCGGAGGGTCTCATCGTTCCGGCGCCTGATGGATTTGAGGTCCCATGGTTGCGCTGGTTTATCAGAGAGGGATTGGAAGTCTGCGATAAACCAACGACTGAAGTCGCTCCAATCGTAGATGCAGTGCTGAGGTAGATGCCGAAGCCACTATAGCACGTCTTGCCCTAGGACAATGGGCAAGTACGTCATCATGACATCTTTCGTTGCCCTAGCAGCCCAAGTGGTAGGCGTGTAGATAGCCAACCAGCCACCTGGGTCCTGCTTAGGCTCGTAGTTATCGACATTGGAGACCTTGAAGTTGGGAGGCCATTGGATGGCCCGGAGATGCGGAGTGAGTGCTGAAACTCCGCACATGTCTTCTTGCCGATGTTCATGTCGTCGGTCCTAGGGAGGGGAGTCGGTGGTAGGTTGTCTCGACCGTCCTCGGAACGGGCCACTAGTTGAGGCTGCTGCTGACTCAACCCGGGTGGTGTAACTCCGTGCTGGTACACCGTCATCCTGATCGTACTCCTCCCGATGCCTTAGCTCATTTTCGTCCATCGGTCACACGAAGCATTGATGGAGCTCCACGTGTCACGCCGGCTATTGATGGCATGACGCAGGTCGATCGCATGATGAGTGAGGGGTAGGATATGATTGGTTGCCTGAGTAAGCAGCCGCCGATAGCCTTCTGCGTCTAGAGTTTGTGGGAGACCGTCAGCTATCTGTGCCAGTACCCCTCCGAATTCACTCAGTGTGTTCAGTGCTCGAGCAAAATTGGGGTACAGGTTTCAAGCGAGGAGAGGGTTCTCTCGCCGAAGCCTGGCGTGTTGTTTAGCTAGCTCTCGCTCTCGATCTTGAGCTTGTCGACGACCATGGCGGTGGGAGTTATGCCTTTCTCGGTGCACTCGCTCGTTGGGAGTTTCTCTCATTTCCGAGGCTTCATCTCGGGATACGGGCTGCGCCGGATCCCATTCCCCGGCTTCATGATGTCGCTGCATGTTCCGGCGTCTGTTTCTCCGTCACTGGGCATCACGCTGGGTAGGTTCCTCCCCTTGCATGGTAGGCTCATCGTCAAAGATGGGCGCTAACTCCAATCTCCCCTGGATGAAGAGGATGTCAGGGTAGAAAGGAGCCGGCGTGACGGTGTTCTTCTTCTCGTTCTCCTTTGAGGGCGGAGGTATCGGAAAGGCAACTTGACGTGTTCTCCTTCCCTGACTCAGGGTGTTTGTTTCCTTCTTCCGAGTGATCCATGTTCACTCCTTTGTGGGCGAGGTGGACAACGGAGTTCTTTAGGTAAGCGAGATTCTGATCGATCGATCTTTCCTTTCCCGAGGGTCCCCGAATCTCGGTTCGCAAGGGATCATCTTCCTCTGACCTGCGAGTGGGGGTGCTATCCGTAGTCTTGCTCCGGCTTCCCTCGGGATTCCTGAGGAAGGCTTCTTCTCGGGTAGATCTGCTATGTTGTGTAGGGTCCCTTCTTCATTTGCTACGATGAGATGGTTCCAAAACGGAGCATGGCTCCCGGGCAAAGAGTGATCTTGTTCTTGAAGGTGATGGTCATTGAGCTAGCTTTGATCAACGACACACCCCCTACCTGGCGCGCCAGCTGTCGGTGTTTAGAGTCCGACCGCACACCTAGGAATACCCCTGCAGTGCTTTTGGGAAGGATGGTGTTGTCAATTGTAGCTCAATGGTTCATGCTAGGAGCACGAAAGAGAGAGAGACAGGTGATTTTCTACAGGTTCGGGCCGCTTTGAGAGGAGTAATACCCTACTTCCTGGGGTGAGGCTGTATGTGTGGTGTGTTACAAGTGGCGTCTCCTGAATGGAGAAGGAATGATGAGATGAAAATGATGGGGTTCCCCCTGGGTCTTATATACACGACCGTGGGATACTCCCTACGTACATGATGATCACATTCTTCTAGTATATCTCCTAACTAATAGCGAACTGACTTAGATTATCTTAAAGAAAACCCGTCGATTCTATCCCGAACTATCCCGACATTCAAGGGCGCCGGGCGCGGGGAGAACGAACGGTTCCTTGAGATTGTGCGTGATCCGACGAACAATTCGGGCATGAGCCCATTGCCCTCTTGGGTCGGCCCATCTTATTTGTAGTCTTTGCCCGGTCCACGATGAGGCGACCTTGTGAGGCGACTGGTCTGTGGCCCCATGCAAGGGTCTTTCGCCTTCTAGCGGACCCGACGGATATCTGTCCCCCACACTTTGCGCGTGCTACCGTGCTGTTTTGCATGTCGAGCATTTCGTCTTGCGCCATTAATTCGCCTCGCTTAGAGTCGTTAATATTATTTAAATTACATATTTAACTAAGAGTTGTTAGTGTAACGAGAATTAATTAAAACTAGACGATAGCTCTAGTAGCATTTAATATATATCGATTAACGCAAGTATATCGAATTAAATGTTTTATTTCATAATTGTATAACATAGACGCAATAACTTCTCCATCGTAGCATGTGTGTTCGCACTCGCTTAGATAACGTTCCGTCCATGGAGTCCAAGGAAGTTGGAAGAGAAGCCCCTGAGCAGCAGCAATTTGGTGAAGACAAGTGTCCTCTGACCTATTATATCCTATTTACTTTATAATTCACTGTCACGCATACTATGATTAACCTAAGGATTGACTAGCTTTCTATTTATCATGTCCTTGGTTACCTTTTTTGGGGTGGGTTATTATGATCAGCTACATGCTAGTGCTTTACCCTAATCAACGAACATGATGAGAATTACTTTATGATACGATGATTCATTATGATTATGAACTTGTGACATTTTAGGGGGCTTGGACTATTTCTCGAGTACCTCTCCATAAGCATCTGTTCGTTGAGAGACCACCCGGGACAATAGTACAACCATAAGGGTGGTATGGGATGCCCTTAGCTGATTAATTGGAAGAACTTGGGGTGTAGTTTGCTTCGCCGTTGTGCCATCAATGGGGGCTGGGGCATAGTGCTTGCTCTGCTAAGGGTGGGTGCCGAGGTTAATTCGATTTGGTTTTTGTTAGTCACCCACCTTAGGGAGGAGTATTGTGTTTGTACGACTGGCGAAACCTAAGGAGCAGTTACACACTAGGAGAATCTTTGTAAAGGCTACGTAGTGAACCCTTGCTGACTCACCTAGGAAGTGTTTGAGGGTTTGATCGACCCAAGGCAAAAAGGGATCACGATCATGGGTAAAGTGTGCAACCTCTGCAGAGGGTTAGAAACTGGTATATCAGTTGTGCTCACGATTAAGAGCAGCCTTGGGATCCTCTTTGATTAGAGATACTCAGGATATATTTATGTTGATGGTTTAATGATGATGGCTATACTTATGATATCTGGTACTTTCCTCTTTGAGGAGGTGCTTTCTTTTGGGAATACCAATTTGGATTTTATGATAAAACATGGCTTCTACTAATGATAAATATCTGACCAACTAAAAGCAAGTGCTTTGAGTTTAACCCCACATACAGCTAGTCCACTTCAACCAAATGGGACATTTGCTGAGTACGTTGATGTGTACTCGCCCTTGCTTAAACATCAAACACTAGGTTGTCCCTATTGCAACCATTGCTCAGGAGAAGATGAAGGCAACGTGGAGATTTTTAAGAGTTTCAAGACTTCAAGGAATTCTAAACTAGACTAGCGGCAAACCCCTAGTCGGTTGCTTGTGAAGGCCTTATCTTACTACGTTTCGTTCAGCACTTTGATTTATGTCTAAGTTAATGACTATGTGAATGTTTTGGACATCATGTTGTAATAAATCAATACTTCTTTCCGCTATTATTTGAGCATTGCGTGATGATGTCCAATTATGTAATCGCTGTGTACGTGAATTTCTGATCCTGGCACGTACATGGTTCGCATTCGGTTTACCTTCTAAAACCGGGTGTGACAAAAACATGCATCACAATTTTACCAGTCGGTGCCTACTCGAAACACCGACATGTAGTATCTAGGGTTTGTTATATGGTGGTCACTAGATTAATCTAGAAATGTCAGCAGAGTAAGCATCACAGTTGCCAAGGTCAGGATTTTCTAAGCAAAGAGGTTTTATAATAACCAGAGTAGTCAGATGCTCAGCATCGTGTTATCTAATGAGAAACAAATAGTATGCATAGAGGTTCTAGAGGCAACATATTAGTCTGATGTGTTGCGCCAGAGTATGACCTACAATAGGGTTTACTCTAGGCACATTAATGGCTAGTTAGGAACTATTGGACAACCACCAGATTAGTCTGGTGTGCAATCTAGTATGTCACTAGATAATCTAGTGATGTCATTTTCTATGTCATGGAACAATAATGACTAGTTTCTTGTTTGGAGTGTATTTATACACCTCTCTCTTAGCCATGGATACCCTCTTGCCACTTGGAACAACACCATCATTTGTGAGCAGGGGAGTTTAAGTTTAGTGGAGTGATTGGGAATTGCTATTTGGAAGATTAAGGACTCCATTAGTACTTGAGAGTTGAAAGTGTGCATCCACTAATCTAGTTATCCTTGGTTAGTTCAAGTGAGAGTTTATGCTTATTACTCTTAGTGATCGATATCACCTAGATGTCTTAGTAGTGAATGGGAGCTTGGTGATCTCTTATTAGAGACTGTGAGAGGATTAATTCATGGTCTAAATGGTTGTGGGTGATTCACCATGTTGTAGCGACGAAGAATCAACTCATAGAGAGCATTTGATCCTAGTGCGAATCAAGGGAGAGCTTCACCCTTGCACGGGTACTCCGATGAACACTAGTGGTCAGTGTCGACTCTCTGGTACCTCAAAAATCATCCCCATGTTCATAATACTCTCTTTACTTTGAATTTTTGTATTTGTGCAATTACTTTCATGTACTTGTATTCTTAGTGTTGCTATGTTAGTATAGGGTTAGAACTAGGATGAAAAACTTTGTGCCGTTGGATAGAAAACACTATTAGCCACAAGAGGTGAACCAACTAAGCGGTAGGTTTTATTTTAGTGAGAATTTTAGATTAGTCCGATTCATCCTCCTTTTATACATTTTGATCATTTCAGTCTCCTTTGGTCCTTTTAGTCTTTTTTAGAAGAATCATGGAGACATCCTAGGGAACGAGATCCCACAGTGCTACATCCTCATCAGGGTTTTATATGGTTGATGCAAACCACGTCATTTTCTTACCATGTCCCTCACTATCCATTTGGAAGCCCCCAATCGTTTACTATACAATGTTACTAGAGAACATTTTTCCTTTAGAGAAGGCTAAAATAGAAAAATATCAATAGAATTTCAGAAAAATAGATAAGTTGAAGACTATCACATCCTCTCGAAAACCTACATAAAAAGTGGACATAGAAGATATCCCATGTAACAAAGAAATATATCAAAAATAGTGGGAAATCCAAATAAGTCATTAAAATAGCAATTGTGTTCTATCAATCCATAGATTGCGATACTAAATAATGCTCATAATTTATGTCTACAGGATCAATAATGACACCAAGTATTATGTGTGTGGCCACACATAGCAAAGTACATGATTGTTTCTAAATTTTAGACGAAAATATCCATCTTCGGACCCAAAATATGAAATTAGACAATTAAATGTTAATGCATATAATTGATCCTAAATGATAAGAAATTCATTAATTAGCAATGAAGGCATATTGCATATGTTTTATTTGCCAAAGGCCTTCCATCCCACATGTGTTCCTTCTCTTCTTTCTGTTCCTTATCTCTCACTGGTTCTAAAAATAAGAAATAAAAATTAATTAGGATAATAGTAAAATATAAAATGTTTCAAAGATTTTCAATGAATTCAAAATATTTTAGGATAGAGCATTTAGGTGTATAGTACTCCATGCTTCACTTGCACTCCACTACACTACTCTGCAGGCAACACAATTTAAATGCAAGTGGTAGTTGAAATAATATAACATAAAAAAGTACAACCTATCATACGGAAATAAAATCAAAGTAGTACGTGCATTCTAACTACATGAAACTAGTATATTACCATACTAGTTTGTAATCAACCCCAACTATTGTTGTTTCAGTGAATCTTTGACAGCAAACATCATATCTTAGTGAAGAAAAAATGACACTGGCTAGATTGATTACATCTTTGACAATACAATATATGGTTGTATCTTTCACAAAAACACCATATCTTAGTGAACCTTTGACAACAAATCATATAGGCAACATCCAAAGACAAGTGTGCAACAACATATGAGAAGTCAAGAAAAATGATGCTTGTTAGATCACTTGCATCAATGGATAGCCACCAACTACACACCTAGCAACAACGTACATATGTAGCATGTGGTTGGTCAATAAATTGGAGCATTGTATAAGTAGAACACTACACCATGTCATTTTTTAACACAATAGTAGGTCATCTTCTAAATATAAAACAACCTTATCTCCTTTCAATAAAATAGTCTTAGCATCATGTTGTCTCATTAAGATGAATAATGGAAGAAGAGGAGAAAAAAGATGAAAAATAAACATATCAAATGCTACAAACAAAAGATAAAACTAAGATGAGCAACAAACATACCTGTGAAATTTTTTTCTTTAACCAAATTAGTCGAACATTTAGATTTTTAGTCTTCATAAATATCCGTCGATTCATCTCAGATTGGAAGAGCTCGTTAGCATCTGCCTTCTGCTCATCAGTCAGATCTTTCATGCTATCCACAACATCAATGCACTTCTCCACACAATAATCATCTTCTTTTTCCTTCTTCTCTTTCATACTTTTCTCTATATGGTTCTTTCTAAACTCTAAGAGTTCAACAAGTTTAGCTGTCGTTTGTGTTTGCTTGTGTTTTTTTCCACTAGCATCTTCTTGTTCCTCTTGATTGAGATTGGATGGTGCAGATTTCATTTCTAGGCCCATGATTTGAGGAAAAGGATTGGTACCATTACCAGCAAAATTGATGCCATTAGAATCAGAAACAACAACTTTGTTCTGTGTACTTTGTTTAGAGTGACTTCTTTTAGTTGGAGGTCTTGCTCTTTTGTTAGGAGGCTCAGTTGACATCAAATTCAAATCTCCATCAGCGGTACTTCCTATAATAAAAACAATTTATTTAGGACACATAAATTAGAGGCTAGATTGCTAGCAGGAACTCTATGCATACTAGTATATTAGACTAAAGGCAAAATTACCACACAACTCTAACACTCTTACTTCTAAAGAAGTAGTTAATCTATGTTGTTAATCTATGTTGACTAGTTATTGCTAAGAGTTATGATCTTAAAGTACCATTCAAGCTCTAAGGCATAATCTGTCAATTATGACTGGTGACGATATGAGTCATGACAATAGAGCATAAATCTACTTACAAATAGGACAATACAAGATAGTATAAAACATCTCCTATTATAGAGCCAAACAGAACCAAGAGCCAAGGACAATAACCATGATCAATTTTTTTACCATCACCTCAAATAAAAAAGGAAACATTTGTTGCATTACCTGCATATAATGATGACATGTATTCATATAGAAGAAATGGCTTCTTTTTGAACTTGCTAACTTTGGCATTCCCCTATTAAATGCAACAAAACAATATTTTGGTTAGCTTCATAAAAGAGTGAAACACAACACAAACATAATTTACTTTATAAAGAGTAAAAATGACTAACCTTGATCACTTCATCCCAAATCTTTGGTTCAGCAATAATCATGCCTAATGACTTATTCCAACTAACACCATTAATTTTCAAGACATCTTGTATTATCTTGTAGTTCCCTTTCAACTCCTTTTCCTTATTTTGTATTTGTTGTTTTGTAAAATAAGCCAAAGGAAATGTTTCATTGAACTGTTTGGTGATATTTACCCAACCCTCTGTTGTCCAACCATTTTGTGCTTTGTACATTGGGATATCAACATGCTCTTTCAGTATGTCCACAAGTCCTTTCTCATATGTGTAACACCACACAGCCCTTGTACCCCGGGATGTTGGCATGGCTGAAAATAATCAAACATAACATAAGCTAAAATTATAAAAACGTAAGTTTAATCTAAAATATTGATAACGATGAACAATGCCTTAAATTTCCATCTAACTATTATAGAAAGCCTAATAGTTTGCACGATTTGATCTCGTAGTGTCTTGCCAACATTCAATTCCATCTCATTTCGGTCATTGCAATCCCCCTCCAGCAAATCAACAAAAGTGGTTGGGTCGATATGTTATGGTTGGTGATCTAACCATCTTGCCTATTATGCCTTCCAGTTCTATTATGGAATACAGTTATTGCCCCTAGAATCTTGATCTTAGTCTCAATTACCATAATCTCTCACAACCCGCTTGATGACACCTTATCTATGCAAGTATTATCACCGTGCAAATCAATAGATCTAGGAGAAGAACTTGTACAGGATCTTGGAGCTAACCGAGAGTGGATCTTTGAGCTAACCTAGAGTGGACCTTGAAGTTGAGACGAAGGTGATAGAAGTTACGTGTTGATGGTGAGTGGACCCGAAGTCTCGTGCCGAGGGAGAGACTGATGACACAGATGAGTTGTTGAGGCGAGGAAGAAGGCGACGATGGATGTGTTGCGCTTCCGTCTCACGCGCCGCCACACTCGAGAAAAAAGCTGCCTAGACTTGAGTGTGCAAGAGCCACCACTTTAAGAAAAAGGTAGGGTTTCGGTTGACCTTTCCTTTGTGTGGGCTTCCAAATGCAAAAGAAACTTGGCCCATGATTGAGTTATACATGGGCTTCTTGCTCAAGGGAAAGGTTGGGACATCCACGTGGGCTTAGGTTTTCAAATGAGGCCCAAGGTTGTGACTAATTTCATATTGCATTTTTATTATTGGTGCTCGTATAAATGAGTAACATATTCATTTTTTATCACAAGTGAAATAGGTCCTCACTTGCTTAGTGGTTAGTGGTTTTAAGTTATCACAAAATTTGCCAAATTATATCATATTTCTAAACAAGTATGTAGTCATACATTATTTTATATGTAGAAGACCCATCTATTATGTTTCGAGCCACCACTATTATAGATGGACAAAACAAAAACAACACACACATTTAACACTTCCAACTCAATTATGTATGGCTTTTGTAACATATTAGGAAACATTGGTTGTATGCATGTGTATTCATATATATGGAGAGAGCACTATAACTTAAGTAAAGACCATGCTCCTAAAAAGACTCTTGATATTGTTGGCTTGTTGCTACACATGCTCTTACAAATATTCTTGAGGTCATTGCTATATATGATATTTAGATATGGTGTATGTATGATTACAACAAAAGTGAAATAAGTTATATTTGATTTTCTTTACTGTGTCGTAACGATGTTACACTCTCTAAATCCCAATTCATTTCAGTAGCATATAGCAAAAATCAGATCAAGCCTAGATTCACTACTTAATCTCACACCAAAAGGATTCACCGATGGTAAATACTCTAGAATCTAGATATAACCCACTCTAAACTCAATAAATCTACTCCTCAACATCAATCCTGCGTAGGCGCACATGAACGATAACGGACACCTTGTCTTCCTCCATACAATGGCCAGAAATCCTGTAATGGGTGACACCTCTCGCCAGTGATGGATCTAGAAATATATCAAAAGAGGAGCTAATAAGATAAGACACGTTTGGTGGAGACGACAGCAGATGTGGTGACCGCCTTTGGGGCAGCCGACAGCGGGCCGAGGGAGAGTGCTACGCGATGTCCTCATAGTTCTGGCATGCTGCAGGAACCTACAGACCTACTACGGTGCTGCATATAGCTTTACCTTGCACCGGCCAATGGCGTATGAGTGCTGCTTAGGTGCCTCACCCGTGGACGCTGGCTCGTGGCCACATCCCACAGGGTGGCATGAGTGCACAGTGTGCTCCTTGTGGGGCCATGCGATTCGGTGTTGGCATTGTCGGCAAGAATGGGGTCATGGGGATCGAGCACGGAGGCGTAGATGATGAATGTCATGGACTAGGGATCGCAAAAAGGTATATAACCATAGGATAGTATTGATTTATGCTTGTATCCGTTAAAATAAAATTCTATCCATTAGGTTACTCTTGTGGGTATAGAATCTTACTCATACCCACATATATAATTTTTACCCATCAAATAACTTGTACTAGCTAGAAAAATCTTAAATTCTAGGGACATTTACATTTCACCCACTAGTTTGGACGTCTTGCTCAGATCTACCCCGTTCAAATTCTCTACTCAGTTTTGCCCTCTCACCTTCACAACCCACTCAAAAATCTCCTTACGGTGCTATTCCGTCCATCAAAAGCCTCTTACAGGTGGACCTGACAGCTTACAAGTGGAACCCGCATAGCTTCATAGTGAGAAAAAAGATGCAGAAAAAAAGACAAAAAATGCTGCATAGGCCAAGATTCGAAGCCATTCCCTCATCCCATACGGAGCTTCACAACGAAACGCAGTAACCAATGGGACAGATACAGCATTCATGTATGTAATGCAAAAAAGATTTTATAACGTGGACGTACTAGTATAAACATACCAAAATGTCTTTTCAAGCTGAAAATAAATAAATAAATAAATACCAAATGTTGTCAGAAAATAGTGAAACTTGGTATGAAGTCATAATTTGGTCCTAGCTGCTTGAGATAAATAGAGCATGAGGTTATACAAAAGTGACAATATAGGTGCTTCACAAATGAACACATCTCTCACTATGTTTCATAACATTCAACTATAACATCAGTGCTTGAGCTATATTTCTTACGTTTGTCATTGTCTTTGCTTCAAAAGTGCACCATTAGTTCATCTAACAGTTACAAACTTACTTCATGTAAAGATGCCACTTTTTTATTATCTACTAATTTATATGCTTTAAATTCCTTTTCAAGCCGAAAATAAATAAATAAATACCAAATGTTGTCAGAAAATAGTGAAACTTGGCATGGAGTCATAATTTGGTCCTAGATACTTGAGATAAATAGATCATGAGGTTATGCAAAAGTGTCAATATAGGTGCTTCACAAATGAACAAATCTATCTCTAAGTTTCATGACATTCAACTACAACATCAGTGCTTGAGCTATATTTCTTACGTTTGTCATTGTTTTTGCTTCAAAAGTGCACCATTAGTTCATCTAACAGTTACAAAATTACTTCATATAAAGATGCCACTTTTTATTGTTTACTAATTTATATGCTTTAAATGCCTTTTCAAGCCGAAAATAAATAAATAAATACCAAATGTTGTCAGAAAATAGTGAAACTTGGCATGGAGTCATAATTTGGTCCTAGCTACTTGAGATAAATAGATCATGAGGTTATGCAAAAGTGTCAATATAGGTGCTTCACAAATGGACACATCTATCTCTAAGTTTCATGACATTCAACTATAACATCAGTGCTTGAGCTATATTTCTTACGTTTGTCATTGTCTTTGCTTCAAAAGTGCACCATTAGTTCATCTAACAGCTACAAACTTACTTCATGTAAAGATGGCACATTTTTATTATCTACTAATTTATATGCTTTAAATGCCTTTTCAAGCCGAAAATAAATAAATAAATATCAAATGTTGTCAGAAAATAGTGAAACTTGGCATGGAGTCATAATTTGGTCCTAGCTACTTGAGATAAATAGATCATGAGGTTATGAAAAAGTGTCAATATAGGTGCTTCACAAATGGACACATCTATCTCTAAGTTTCATGACATTCAACTATAACATCAGTGCTTGAGCTATATTTCTTATGTTTGTCATTGTTTTTGCTTCAAAAGTGCACCATTAGTTCATCTAACAGTTACAAACTTACTTCATGTAAAGATGACACATTTTTTATTATCTACTAATTTATATGCTTTAAATGCCTTTTCAAGCCGAAAATAAATAAATAAATACCTAATGTTGTCAGAAAATAGTGAAACTTGGCATGGAGTCATAGTTTGGTCCTAGCTACTTGAGATAAATAGATCATGAGGTTATGCAAAAGTGTCAATATAGGTGCTTCACAAATGGACACACCTATCTCTAAGTGTCATGACATTCAACTATAACATCAGTGCTTAAGCTATATTTCTTACGTTGGTCATTGTTTTTGCTTCAAAAGTGCACCATTAGTTCATCTAACAGTTACAAACTTACTTCATGGAAAGATGGCACATTTTTATTATTTACTAATTTATATGGTTTAAATACCTTTTCTAGCCAAAAATAAATAAATATCAAGTTTTGTAAAAAAATAGTGAAACTTGGCATGAGTCATAATTTGGTCTCAATTGCTTGAGATAAATATACCATAAGGTTTTGCAAAAGTGTGAATATATTAAGGGACCTGCCGGAGCCAAAGCGAATCTATTTGAGCGATTTAGTATTGGTTTTATCAACATTCAACAGCACATGTTCAATTTCATGTTCAACAATTCAACACGCTGAGCTCAACCAGCAGAGCAACACGTAGCTGAGTAGAGCTCGCCGTAGCCCCTGCTGTTGACAGGAGAACTCATCGTAGCTGAGCAGAGCTTGTCGTGGCTGTGCAGAGCGAGCGCCGATGACAGGGACGAGCAGGTGGCCGGAGTCGCGCAAAGACTGGAGCCGCGCAAAGACTGGGACCTGCAGGAGCCACGCACGACTGGGATCTGCCGCGCGAGTCTCCTGGCACATGCGACGTCTCCTGGCAGCCGGATGTCATTCCTGGCGTAGCGGCGTCTCGAGTTCAAGGGGCCGCGCGCACCGAGTAAGATGGCCGCACAGCTCGCCAGACGAAGATGGCCGAGCAGCATGCCGGAGCGCTTGCCCGAAGACCCGGCCTAGCCGCGCTCGCCAGAGATCTGGTCGCGCCGCGCCCGCCACTACCGAGCTCGCCTGCGCCGTGCCCGCCCCCAGCCCTGCCGAGCCCGCCCGCGCCGCGCCCGACTAGGAAACAGCCAGAGTCGCGCCCGCCCGCGCTGAGCTCACCTACGTCGCGCCAGCGCCCGCCCACGCCGTGCCCGACTAGGAAACGACCGGAGCCAGGCTTGCCGAAGATCTGGACACACCGGCACACCGCGCTCGCCCGTGCCTGCGCCCGCCCCTGCCGAGCTCATCTGCGCCGCGCCCGCCCGCGCAGAGCCTGACCACGCCGAGCACGCCCGTGCCGCGCTTGACTGGGAAACGGCTGTAGCCGCGCTTGCCGGAGACGCCGCACGCCGGAGACGCCGCACGGGAGTGAACCTGGGAGTGAATCTCACGTGTGATTCGATTTAGGAAGAGAAAGCAGGGAAAAGGAAAAGGTGTGGAGGTGGCGGGGCCCACATGTAAGGCATTGGTCCACCTGTAAGATGCTTTGACGGGACGGAAGTGCGCCGTGAGGTTATTTCCGAGCTAAGTGTAGAGGTGGGAGGGGAAAACTGAGGAGAGAATTTGGGCGGGTGTAGATCTGAGCAAGGCGTCCAGACTAGTGGTTCAAATGTAAATGTCCCTAAATTCTAATATATTTATCAATCACTCAAAATATCAAACAATCCCACAAAAATAAGACGGACTTCTATAACAGATTACATTTAACTTGATAGTTAAACAAATGAAAGCCAGAGAATGATTTTCTTTTATCTTAGATATGTGTTGAGCACCAAATAGAGGGTCGGACGGTCCGCGCGCGCGCAGAACTGATTAGGGTTCCGAATTTCTTGCTGTGTTTGTTGGCTAGATTCACGGAATTAGCTCGGGGAGTTTGTTTGTAACAGGTCTTGCCCCCCTCCTCTATAAATACACAGGAATACGGCCGATTTGTAATCATCAATCGAATCAATAAGCAGTTTATGTCGCATTTATTTCTTGTATATTTAGGAGTAGTTCTAGTCTAGGTCTAGTTTAGCCTTCTAATCCCCAAATTCTCCGCTTCTTTTCGACTTTGCGTCGATTAGAGGAGTCTAGGTCGGCCTGTCGAGTCTAGACAATACCTAGTATCTCTCCTCCCCGACGGGGTCCCTCCCAGGAGCGAGATCCAGGCGCCACCGACGACTTTCGCCGCCCCTGCGCACGCGCGGACCGTCTGTCCTGTAGGCGCAGACCATTCGGCCATCAGGCAGAAAACCCTTAGCCCTGCTCCAGGTCACGGACCATCTGGCCCCTGGCCACGGACCGTCCGCGCCTGTGCAGCGAGCACCGCCGCCGGTTCTCACGCAGTGATTGGCGCCCCCAAAAAGGCACCAACACACTTTTTGGCGACTCCGCTGGGGATAGCACATATAGACCTATCAGATCAGCCCCAATGGCCGGTTCAAAGGATAATTCTAAAGTCTCCCCCAGCAATATCATAGAACCGACTCGGGAGACCTTGCCGGCTGATGAACAGCTCCAGTTCGAGGAGCACAAGGAGCAGCTAATCCAAGAAGCAAAGGCGAAGTTCCTGGCCAACTTCAAGGTGGACAGGAACAACAAAGTCGTTCGGCAACGGGCGACGGATCTGGCTTCGCTTTGACCTTCCACGACTACCCCCGAGGTAAGCAACACAAATAAGCTACAATCTCTTAAAAATTATATAGATGAGCAGCGACAACAACTGCAAAATATCATAGGGGGTATGCAAAAGGATTGTAGGAGACTAGTACGTGCGTTTGACAAATCTATTGTTGCAAATTTTCCTTCGCACGAGGTTGAATTGGGGGAAAACACGCGTGATTCATCGGCTGCAGGTTGTCATGACCAGTCACAACCCCTTTATGGGATGCTGACGGACACCTACCCTGAGCAACCACGACCTCCTATGCACATCGGCAATAAATTAGTCGATCTATAGATGACCAGACCGTCCGCACGTGAGCGCGGACCGGCTGGGCCAACAACGGCCGGGCCCATTTTCAATGAGTTACCAAGATATGCGTCCGAGCCGCCACATGTCATACAAGCCCTAAACCACCGAGACAGACCGTCCACATATGATCACGGACGGTCCGCACAGCCACCCAGACGGTCCGCGTATCCGACCGGACGGTCCGGCATAGGGATGTTTGAGGAAGATTTAAGTTACCTAAATCCTCGCCCGTCCCAGCAGCACTTCCCATCACAATATATGATGCACCAGCCCATTAATACAGAATCCCAAGCCCATGGGGGCGAGTACTTTCCGGCCCCGCCTAGAAGGCTGGAAAGGAATGGTCAATCCTATGAACCATATAGGGCAAATAGTAATGCACCACAAAACTCAAGTCAATGGGGGGGAAGACAACAAACTAGTGTCCAAACAACCCCACCTATGATGGGGCAAAGAGTCGGTGGTCTCCCACCGGCTGCAATTGATATAGTGAGGGAAGAAATAGCCAGGGCATTCCGAGATAAGCTCGGAGTAAGCATGGTCCCTGGGGGACAGTCATATCGGAGGCCTTATGACAGTCGATTTAACCACCACCCATACCCACAGGGAACTAGGATACCTGAATTTGCAAAATTTTCAGGTGACCAAGGGAAAAGCACATGGGAACACATAGGCCAGTTTCTAGCACAATTAGGAGAATTGGCCGACACAGAGGCGTTCCGCGTACGTTTATTTTCGTTATCTTTGACAAGAACTGCATTCACATGGTACGCTACATTACCCCCTAATTCTATTTTGTCATGGGGGGATTTAGAATAAAAATTCCACGATCACTTCTTTTCGGGTGATTATGAATTAGATTTGGTAGACTTAGTGGCCCTGCGACAAGGAAAAGATGAGTCGGTTAATGAATACATCCGGAGATTCCAGGATACAAGAAACCGATGCTTTCAAATTTATTTAGTAGAAAAACAGCTAGCAGTATTAGCCTTTAATGGACTGTGATATTATTTAAAGGAAGGATTAGAAGGTATCTAGTTTTTTATGCTAGCACAATTACATCAAAGAGCTTTGGCTTGTGAAAGCCGAAGCAAAGAAATTGCTAAAACAATTTGTCACAACGTGCATATAGTAGAGTGCGACCAAAGCAGCTCGGATGACGAATCAACAGAAGTATACGTGGCCGAAATGGTTTGGCCAAAGCAGGCCAAATCCTTGGCTTGTTCCTCCTTACAGCCGGTTCAAAATAAACGTCAAGAGGAGGTTAAGTTTACATTTAATGTTGGTAAATGTAATAAAATATTTGATGAATTACTCAAAAATGGCAATATCAAAATAAATCATATTGTTCCATCCGTCAACAAGCTAAAACGTCGTGCATACTGCAAGTGGCATAACTCATTTTCTCATGCCACTAATGATTGTAATGTATTTCACGACAAATTCAATCGGCCATTAACGAGGGACGATTGAAATTTTAGGAAATGTGGGTGGATACAGAGCCCTTCCCAGTAAATGTGATTGACTTTGAGGGCAAGAGGGTCCTAATTCGGCCAAGCACAGCCGATAAGGGCAAAAGCAAAGAGATAATCATCGGCGACGCGTAGGAGGCTGATGGGAATAATAAAATTTCTTGCAGGAAAATGGTGGCCGAAAAGACTCCAGATGGAGGGGAGACTCTGAAGGTGACCATCACAACCTCTAGCACTAGGTGGCAAGCGCAGATAAGGGGACAGGCGCGGGAACCCTTACTACGCATCACAGACGGTCCAACGCCCACACGTGGATGGTCTGAAGCATCGCCAGACAGTTTGAAACATTCCAGCGGACAGTCAGACAACACTCAAGACCTGCAACGACCGCGTACCTTCAAACCACGACGACCAGAGATAGGTACGTGTAAAACTAATACATTTAAAGCAGCTGGTCGACTGGTCAAATCTGGCCCGACCTTCAATCAATTATTATCCAAGTATGTAAAAAAGAAGGCCGGCCCAAGTGACCGGCCAGCAAAGCGACCTCGCTCGCTCACCCATCCAGGAGCGACAGCAGATAAGACCGATTGGACCACTTCACCAATCGAAAAAGATGGAAGATCATAATGTCCATTTGAGACCTAACATACCTTCATGGTCATCTCCACTCCCATATCCACCTATGCCATATCCATATACATACATACCACCACCATATGCCTAGAGTCACACGTGAAATGTTGGGGGCCTTCATCTTCCGAAGGTCCTCAAAAACATGATTAACAATGTTTCCCAAGTGTAATATATGTACAGGAACCTTCGGACTCGAAATGAAGTTGTACACAATATAAGGACCATGGTTGGACAAAGGTTGAACTAGCTACGAAGCTACGCGCAAGGAAGCTTCGGCTCAGTAGCAGAAAAAGGAACCGATTTAAGGAGGAAAAGGCTATCTAGTCCTCGATAGATTGTCTTTAAGTCAATAGTAAACATAAAGGGCATGAATGTAATTTTACACAGGCTGCGCCCTGTGCCTATAAATAGATGAACAGTACCCCCGTATTGTTCAGGTTGGCTTGTATTCGCTCGTGCGTCACGCTTGGACTCTTACCTTCTGCCAAGTCGAAGGTACAAATGTAATTCAATATTGTTCTTATTCATCCATGATGATATAAAAAAGATATGTTAATGATGTCATATGATTATTCATGTTATTTCTCATGTTTCATATGCTTCTTCTTTCATTAACATATACTGTGATGATGAAGGTACGTCCTTCATGACCTTCGTCCGAAGATCGTTATATCCTAAGGGAAATAATGCTTCAAAGGACGAAGGGCATTAACCATTAACCTCTTTCTGTGTTGCCTTGTTCTTAATTCATAACAT
The DNA here is from genome assembly GCA_029449295.1 of Zea luxurians. NCBI lineage: Eukaryota > Viridiplantae > Streptophyta > Magnoliopsida > Poales > Poaceae > Zea > Zea luxurians. The sequence continues at coordinate 43,980 of JAOPSE010000573.1, forward strand.
TTGAGAACAAGTCCCCAACATTGGCACCTACCTCCGGTGTACTCACTTCCACAACCTTCGGCAAAGCATCAACCTTCGTCATGCCGCCGAAGAAGATAACAGCGCCAGGGGCTGCACTGCAGCCACTGGACACAAACCAGGACACTCTCTCTCTCTCTCCGAGAGGACAGGAGCCAAAAGAGAAAGTTCACCAGTCCAACACTTCAGGAGGAGGAGTTGGACCAGGAAATCAGGGACCTAGAAATCATTCACCAGTAGGTGCAAAGGAAAAAGGAGAAGATGGCTCGGCTGGCTGACCTTTAGAAAAAAAATCGACGAAGCTACTGAGGAAGTGCGTCATCTTACTCAAGATGACCATGACCGAAGGCCCCAACACAGGGAGCTTCGTCAAGAGGGCTCATTCAACGAAGAAGAATGGTACGATGATTTTAATCATGGTAGCTTTACCTTTGATGATGCTTCTCCTCTGGCAGCAGAATTGCAGGCTATCCCATGGCCACAATCCTACAAGTCACCTCAGCTATCCATGTACGATGGGCATTCAGACCCAAAGCAATTTTTGATGAGCTATGAGGCAACAATATCCTCATATGGAGGCAACGCAGCTGTCATGGCAAAGTCCTTCGTCATGGCAGTCCGAAATGTGGCCCAGACATGGTACTCTTCTCTTCGGCTAGGGACAATCATGTCATGGCAGAAGCTCAAGGACATGCTTTCAAGGCTTTCAGTCGAAGGCAGTCACAGCTCAGGCCTTGTTCCAGTGCACACAAGACCATGAGGAATACCTTCAAGCGTATGTCCGAAGGTTCTTGCGACTGAGAGCACAAGCGCCCACAGTGCCCAATGAAATTGTCATTGAGGCCATGATCAAGGGTCTTCGGCCAGGACCTACGGCCCAATACTTTGCTAGGAAACCCCCACAAACTCTGGAGAAGCTGCTACAGAAAATGGATGAGTACATCCGGGCTGACAATGACTTCCGATAAAGAAGGGAGGAAGCTTACAGATTTTCTGAGATGACTAGGGGCTTCGAAGGGAGAATCCACCCTGGGCATGTCAGATCAATCCACAGCTCCAGCCAGAATGATGATAAAGGAAGCCAGCTTCAGAGGCCACAACACACCTCACAATCTTCGGGACAGCAGCAAAGCTCCTTCAAGCCACCAGCTCCAAGGGGCAGAGGCGGCAGGGGCTTCGAAGGAAGATATGGGGATCATCCCAGAAAAATTTATTGCTTATTCTATGGTGAGGACAAAGGTCACACTTCAAGAACGTGCCAGATTACTATTCTAAAGCAAAAAGAGATTGCCGAAGCAGAAGCTCGGCAAAATCAGCCGAAACAAGTCCTACATACTGCTTCATGCCACTCTTCCTATATGCCAGAATATGTGGGCAACCAACCTGCAGCTTCTGTTGCTTCGGCAAGCCATTCACAAGCTTCTTGGCCTCAGCTCCCACTGCCACCACTACTGCAACCTACTTATTCCCGAAGCCAGCAGCTAGAAGGGCGCCAACACTCCGAACAACAACATGACTTCAGTGAAGAGTCCAAAGCTCGTACAGTCAATAGTACTGCACCAGAATAAAAGCACATATACTGAGCAATATCCTGCTTCTGAAATACTTCTATTTTCTAGTCTATTTTTGTTTTTTGAATTATTTTTCTTTTTGAATAAGGAACAAGCAATGAAAACTTAGTTTTAATTTCTTGTAATGATTTTTCTTCTATCAGAATGAAATATATCTTCTTCACAGATTTATGAAGCTCAAAAGTCGTTCCTAAGGGAATGTAGAGCCAAATTTGCCAAAACTACAAAAAGTCATTCCTAAGGGAGCGCAGCGTAAGTTTTATGCTCAAAAGTCGTTCCTAAGGGAATGGAGAGCCAAAATTGCCGAAGCTACAAAAAGTCGTTCCTAAGGGAGCACAGCGTAAGTTTTCTGCTCAAAAGTCGTTCCAAAGGGAATGCAGAGCCAAATACCGCCGAAATATAAGGCGAAGAAGTTCAAAAGTCGTTCCTAAGGGGATGCAGAACTTATACCGCCGAAATAGAAGGCGAAGAAGTTCAAAAGACGTTCCTAAGGGGATGCAGAACTTATATCACCAAAATAGAAGGTGAAGAAGCTCAAAAGTCGTTCCTAAGGAGATGCAGAACTTGTGTGTTCCAGTGTGGGCGTGTGGGTGTGTGTCTTCGGCATCCTCATCATTTTGCATCATACCATCACATCATTTCGCATAACATTACATCATACATCATATTGCATCAATGGCACAAGAATCAAATACGAAGCCAATCTTCGGCAAATGCTTCGTCAAAATGAAAATGTGCTAAGGCACGAAGTAAGCTTCAGGAAATTTCATGCAAGGGATCTCTCTCTTTACGAAGCATGGATCTCTCTCTTTATGAAGCATGGATCTTTTTCTTTACGAAGCATGAAAAGAAGGGAAGGTATTTTTTCGCCAAAGGCTCAAAAACGGTGTGTGTGTAAATTTCATGCATCGCAAAGAAATAAACTGCAATAATTTACATATTCAATTCAACATTACACACTCCAAATATTACATAGTTTTGTTACAGTAGAAACCTAATCTTCCTTCATTCGTTATATACATCAAGCTTTCCAAAATGTTTATTACAATAAAATCTATTCCTCTTTAAGGACTTTCTCTGCAACTTCGTTCAGCAATTTGTTGACGACTTCGTCGATAATGGATTCAGCCATGTTTATGATGTCCAGCGCTTCCTTCATTTCTGGATCAGCTAGAGGATCGTACGGTTCCGGCGGCGGAGGTAATTCAGCTGAAGTAGGAAAAATTGATTAACTCGAAGCCACAAAGCAAGTACCGAAGCTAAAAAGCCAAAAAATAATACCTATACGCTTTTCACGCTCTGCAGCCTCTTCAGCTCATCTTGCTTCCGCTCGGGCCTCATGGGTGTCTTTTTCACTCTTTTTTATAATTTCATGGGCCATCTCCCGGCCACCATTCACCCAGACATCATTGTAAAACTTCCCGCCCATCAAGGTTGCTTCAGCTGAAGGATCCTTCGTACCATCCACGGAGAAGGCACCTTCGGCCTGGGCCATGGTCTTAACGTGATCACACCCGACCTACAAGATGGTTGAAATCCCCCGTGCACCGGAAAACGCACAAACATCCCCCGATCATTCAAAATTTCTTCGAAGGCTTCAACTTCTCCACTTATCCATTCAATAACGCCTTCGGGTCGCCTCTTACGAAGTTTTCTTCGGCAGAGTAGGCACCCACTTTGGCGAAGCTAGTTTTTAATTTTTTCACACAATCCAAGAATTTCTCGAAACACCTTTCCTTGGATTGGCGAAGTTCTTCAACATTTTTCTCTAGATAATTTTTCCAGTACTCGCTGACCTCTCAATTGGCCTGTGCGAGCGCATAATTCTCTTTAGCTTCGGCCAGCTGTCTCTGAAGATCTTCAATTTCCGTTTTTTGGGCTTCGGCCTGAGCTTTATAATTAGTTTCGTCTTCCTTTACTTTATTTACCAAAGAAATCAAAATTTTATATTTCTCTAGACCTTCATTTCTTAGTTCAATCACTTCTGAACGAAGGTTATTAAGGGCCATTGTATAGCCTTCGTCTTCAATATTCTTCTGCGCCATAAGGGCACTACTAAGAATTAAGCCCTGCAAAGAGCATGGAAAGAATTGAGCATGGCAAATAATCATTCTCAAATTCAAAGTTAACTTCTATACCTTTATACTGTTGTATGCTAGGCTGTCGGTAAGATCATCCTTCGACAAAATTAAAACGCCATCTTCCAGCTTCGGGAATCCCATGCTTTTACCTATCTCCCGGTAAACAGATATTTCTTTATTGTCCGGGAGATAGTACAAGAAGTCGTCATCGTTAGTGCCATTAAACACTAAATCTCCCTTCGGATATTTCAACTTTTGTGCATAGTGTCCGGCTTCCAGAATTTCTTCTTCGGACAATTTCTTCCTTGAAGCGTGTTGAATGATGTAGTCAACATTTTCGATTAGAGCTTCGAGAGCAGGAGTCTCGACCTTTTCAGGTGCAATCTGCCCTGCCGTTTTTTCCTCAGGCGCGACAGGCTTCACCGCGGCAGGCGCTAAAGGCCCAGCTTCGGCCTCAGCCTGAGTTTTCATAGCTTCGGCTTCTGCTTGCCCAGTTTCGGCTTCGGCTTGCGCTTTGGCAGCTTTAGCAATTTTCTTTGTAGGAGCAGGGCACAAGGCCTTTGTAGTCTCCAGCATAGCATCCAACACGTTGGTCATCCTCCTTCTCTTGGGAGTCGCGGCAGAAGCGTTTTGCACCTTCGGCAGTTTCACCTCTGTTGGAGGGCTTAGAATTTCTGGCATTTTCATTATTTTTTCAATCTGTGGCTCTTCGGCTTTATCATCTTTAGCTTTGGTTGGCCTAACTATAGGCGTCTTCGGCATTACAGTTGTTTCTTCAATGCTCTGTGCAATTGGAGTAGCCTGTCTTGCTTCGGCAGTTGAAGAGGCTCCTTCGCCATATTTAGGCACTACAACTGGTTCAATATAACGCGGCCGGTAGGTCAGAACCTTCACCTTTTTGCTCTTTGGCTCAGCTAGGGTGACCAAAGCGGCAAATTTCCTCTTTTTCTCTTGCCCTCGCAGTGGGTAACGGTAATCAGGGTATACGAAGCCAATAGCATCAAATACCCTGTTTAATCTTTTCTTGCCCCAACCTCCAAAGGCTGCGGACAGAGCATTATCTTCGGCCTTGGAGTTTGCTCCAAGTAGCTCATCGCCGGTAGCTTCGATACACTTCAGCCAGTCGTCGTTCGGCTCATCAAACTTCTCCCTAAATCTGAAGGTATACTTCAGTCCGACCAGACCACCCTCAGTAGAGTCGGCGGTGGTCTCCTTCGGCATATCCCAACTTTCCACAAGTGACCATACCCTGAAGGATATATGCTCTTCAATCAAGTCCCTTGTGCCAATGAAGGCACACACAGTGCTAAAGCCCTCTGACATGCTTCGACATTGCCATCAATTTCTACCTTTGGCCTTTAGAGGCCGGAGCGAGACCAGATGGGTCGCTGAATGATTTCTTTAATGTCTTCCCTTGCCTTTAAATCATTTTTAACACAAAACCACTCCCCCATCTAGGACCCAGGCCATCTTTTTCGGAATGTTGGGACCGGGTGGTCTGCATTGGGGCGAGCAATAAATCCATAACAACCAAAGTTGTTGTGGTACTGTTCTTTGCCAGTAGCCTTCGTCTCATACAAGAGCTCGTGCATGCTGCAGAAGCACTTTACGCTCGGCTCCAGCCCTTGACTTCTTACAGCCCAGACAAAGATCCCCATCCTACTTATAGCTTCGGGGGTGATCTGATGAAGGAAGATCTGGTATATCTTTAGCACTTCAACCACAAACTTGCTTAAAGAGAACCGAAGACCAGCCTTGAAAAGCTTCGATAGATAACAACTTCATTTTCTTCAGGGGCAGGGACAATGTTGTCTCTGCCAACTCTCATGATAGACATGTCACGAAAGTACCTTCCTCTCATGTTGTCAAGATGACTCTGTTTAATAGTCGATTTTCCAAAGACAGTATGGCTTGGTCGCTAAGGCCAATCTTCAGAATCTTCGTCTCCACTTTCTACATCATAGCTATCACTGTCATCAGTATCTTCAGACAAACCTTCCAGTATCTCTTTAGTAATCTTCTCTGTGTTTGTTTTTGACATAGACTCAATAAACCCAGCGATAAAAGGATCTGTAGCTTTCTTTTCTTTAAATAACTCCGTTTCCTTAGTTAGCTTTGTCTCCACAGTCATCTTCTTTTCCTCAGTCATCTTTTCCCCAGACATGGCGAAAACATCTTTGAACCAAAGCTCGAAAGGCTCAAGAATCAGGCAAGAGCTAGTGAGCAAGAGCTAAAAATTTGACACAATAACACAAATGGCAGAAATGGCATGCCAAATACTGCCGGTGTGGGTTCATATTTATACGATCAGTGTGTTGCAACTTGAAGGGCCCCATCTGTCATTGACTATTGCTATTCTAGCAAAGGGAAGGTGTTTTTTCGGACCTTCGGCTTAAGGCCTTCGTTCACGTCGTAGTCTGAATTCGTTGTTATAACAAATTTATACTGCGAGGGGCTACTGTTGGGGGCCTTCATATTCCGAAGGTCCTCAAAAACATGATTAACAATGTTTCCCAAGTGTAATATATGTACAAGAACCTTCAGACTTGGAATGAAGCTGTACACAATATAAGGAGCATGGTTGGACGAAGGTTGAACCAGCTACGAAGCTACGCACAAGGAAGCTTCGGTTCAGTAGCAGAAAAAGGAACCGACTTAAGGAGGAAAAGGCTATCTAGTCCTTGATAGATTGTTCTTAAGTAAATAGTAAACATAAAGGGCACGAATGTAATTTTACACAGGCTGCGCCCTATGCCTATAAATAGATGAACAGTACCCCCGTACTGTTCAGGCTGGCTTGTATTCGCTCGTGCGTCACGCTTGGACTCTTACCTTCTGTCAAGTTGAAGGTACAAATGTAATTCAATTCTTATTCATCCATGATGATATAATAAAGATATGTTAATGATGTCATATGATTATTCATGTTATTTCTCATGTTTCATATGCTTCTTCTTTCAATAACATATACTGTGATGATGAAGGTACGTCCTTCATGACCTTCGTCCGAAGATCATTATATCCTAAGGGAAATAATGCTTCGAAGGACAAAGGGCATTAACCATTAACCTCTTTCTGTGTTGCCTTGTTCTTAATTCATAGCATTTAAGAACAAGTCCCCAACATGAAACATGCCACAATATCTGTTTGGGATGCCACGGTACCCCACTTGGGGGGCACCCCAAACATCTATATTCAACAGGTTGGCACCTCCAGTACAAGACCGATTGAGCACTACTTAATCCGGTCACCAGGCACAAACCCAGCAAGATGGTCGGACCACTCGGCCACAAAGGCCGACCAATCTGGCAGGGGGGCATATATCTACAGCAACCAAGAGAACAACAAAGAAGGACATTATCAAAATAGGCACAGCAGATGTCGTCATACAGAAAGATAATGAAGGGCCGATGATTTTTGGTGAATCGGTCAACACAAGCAAAAGAGAAGATATGACTGATGTTAAAACAGTCGATCCAAAATACTCCATGCCTCGATGGTGCCCATCGGGATTGACACGATCGCAAAAGCAGAAATTACAACGCCTAAGAGCAAAAGAGGACCAGGAAAAGGAGGTGGAAAAATATTCAATGACACACATCCACAGTACCCCCCACCGCAAAAGAGGTGGAGGCCAAAGGCCATTGAGATAAATCAAATGGCCACAAAGACAGAGAATGAGACAGCAACTCCACAACTCTCTGTAGGTACAGCAGACAGTTCGGCTATAAAGGCTGGACCATCCGCAGATGATACGGACCGTCCGACTCTCGAGTCCAAACCATCCGCACTACACCAGGACACCTCCAACGACGTGCCGACGCCCATGGAGGAGGACGACCTACTAGGAGAGGACCTAGTCGACTACGAGGCTTCTCCAAAGCACACAGGTATGGACATAAATATGATTACATTTTACGCCGATTGTACTATTATCAACGATGATGAACCTGTCGTTGCTCAGTTTGACTTTGGTCCTAAAGAAGCTTCCTTCACTAAACCAAAGGAATCGGTAAATCATTTGAAGGCGCTCTCCATGCGCGATCACATTGATGGGATACCAATTGCTAAAATGTTGGTTGATGGGGGTGGCTGTAAATCTAATGCCTTATTCATTGTACAGAAAATTAGGTAAACAAGATGACGAACTTGTCAAGACTGACATGACCCTCAGCGGTGTTAGGACTGATAGTTCGATCAAAGCCAGGGGAGTCACGTCCGTTGAATTAACCATCGGGACTAAGACCCTTGCTGCTGCATTCTTCGTCGCTGATGTAGAAGGAAATTACAGTCTAATCCTAGGCAGGGATTGGATTCATGCTAACCAATGTGTACCTTCTACATTACATCAAATGTTACTACAATGGGTAGGTGACGATGTAGAACAAGTACATGCTGATGCATCGGCCTGTATCGCTATGGTCGATGCCCCTGTACTTTGGACCTATGAGACTGCTACGTGTCTCACAGGAGTAGATTTTTCTCATTATCAATTCATAAGTATAGATAAGAAGGGTTTCATTCCTGTAATGCTAGAGCCGATGGAGAATAGGCTAAATCCTAAATAAAGTTTAAATGATAAGTACACACAAAATGAATGAGTCTCTAGACGCGGACGGTCTGGTTTCTAAGGCCGGACGGTCCGATTTCTAAGGTCGGATGGTCCGGTCTTTTATAGAATAGTTCGGCCTTTAAGACCGAACATCCACCGCAGCATAAAATCAGTATCGCGGACGATCCGGCCCCTGAGACCGGAGAGTATGCCGTCACACAAAGATCATTTAATTCCTCAGTGGGAGACATAATAGAGGAATTCAGAGATCTCGACAAATTAGGACAGGGGTTTACATCGGCCGATCCTTTGGAGGAGATCGATATAGGAGATGGTAAAACTCCAAGGCCGACTTTTATGAACAAGACCCTGGAGACCGATCCTAGAGATAAAATGATCGGTCTATTCAAAGAATATGTTGATTGCTTTGCTTGGAATTACACTGAGATGCCGAGATTAGGCCGTGAGATAGTAGAGCATCGGCTGCCCATTAAGTCCGGTTTCAGACCTTTCAAGCAGAAAGCTAGAACATTTCATCCAGACCTTCTCCCACGAATAAAGGATGAAATTCACCGGCTGCTAGAAGCTAATTTTATTAGACCTTGCAGATACGCAGAGTGGGTTTCCAATATTGTGCCGGTGGAGAAGAAAGAATCAGATAAGCTTAGAGTATGTATTGATTTTCGCAATTTGAATAGAGCAACTCCTAAAGATGAATATCCCATGCCCATAGCCGACACATTGATCAATAATGCGCCAGGAAATAGAAGTATTAGCTTTCTTGATGGTAATGTCGGATATAATCAGATTTCCATGGCCGAAGAAGATGCGTCTAAAACGACCTTTATATGTCCAGGCTTCATTGGTTTATTTGAGTGGCTTGTCATGACATTTGGTCTGAAAAATGCTGGAGCTACTTATCAGAGGGCTATGAATTTGATCTTTCACGAGCTGTTAGGAAACACTGTGGAAGTCTACATTGATGATATTGTAGTCAAATCGGCTGAGTTTAGTTCTCATATAGCTGATTTGCGCAAATCCTTTGATAAAATGCGTCGGTATGGTCTGAAAATGAACCCACGCAAATGTGCTTTTGGAGTGTCGGCTGGTAAGTTCTTAGGATTCATCATTCATGAACATGGTATAGAGATAGACCCTGACCGAATCAAATCTATTTGGAATGTGGGACCTCCAACCTGTAAGGTCGAAGTGCAGAAGTTTCTTGGCAAGATAAATTATTTGTGGAGGTTTATTTCTAACCTAGCCGAAAAGATTGATGGCTTCACCCCTATCCTTCGGCTTAAGAATGATGCTGAATTCACTTGGGGGCAGAACAGCAGGAAGCGTTTGATCTCATCAGAAAGTATCTGTCTTCGGCTCCCGTATTAAAAGCACCATAAGTAGGAGTACCGTTCAGATTGTACATTGTAGCTGAAGATAAGATTATTAGGGCTGTTCTGACGCAAGTGACTGGAGGAAAGGAGCATGTGGTGACCTACCTAAGTCGGAGGCTGGTGGATGCTGAAACAAGGTACACTTTTATCGAAAAGTTATGCTTATGCCTATTTTATGCATGCACCAAGTGTAGATGTTATTTACTGTGTAGTCATTGCACCGTTGCCAGTCAAACCGATGTGATTAAATACATGTTGCAAAACCCGATTATGAGTGGTAGGATTGGTAAATGGGCTTATGCATTTATAGAATATGACTTGGCCTATGAACCATTGAAATCTATGAAAGGCCAGGTCGTAGCAGATTTTATTGCAAAACATCGGAACAATGATACTCATAAACTAGACATATCATACCTCATTGTTACTCCCTAGGCTTTATATTTTGATGGATCGGTTTGCAATGAAGGGCAAGGAATTGGCATCGTGCTTGTTTCACCAAGTAATGTCTCCTTTGACTTCTCTAGCCGATTCAAAACTTATTGCACTAACAATCAAGCCAAATATGAAGCCCTTCTGTTCGACTTGGAGCTTTTAAATTGTATGGGAGTAAAACATGTGAAGGCATTTGGTGATTATCAGCTGGTTGTCCAATAGGTATTAGAAGAATATTAATGTTTTGATGGTACTCTAAATAGTTACCTTGAAAAGTGTTGGGGCATAATTCATTCTTTTGATGAATTCAGTATTCGACACATCTCTAGAGTTGAGAATCACATGGCTAACAATTTGGCACAAGATGCATCAGATTATCGGATAAAGAGAGGGAGATTTCACAACACTGAAAAATCTGATAACCGGTACAGGGCCAATCCCCTAGGTCGCGGACCGTCCGAGTGAAGGCTTCGGACTATCCGAGGTTGCTAGGAAAGTTCTCCTAATTGATTCGGCTGATAATGAAGCCAATGCAAGTGATTGGAGGACACCCATAATTAATTATTTAGGAAATCCCAATATTAGGATGGATAAGAACATTCGGCGTACAACTTTCAAGTATGTTTTAATGAGTGATGAACTTTACCGTCGAACAGTCAACGACGTCCTGCTTAAGTGCTTAGGCCTAGATGATGCTATATTAGCCATGGCCGAAGTACATGAAGGGATTTGTGGTACCCATCAATCGGCTCCAAAGATGAAGTGGTTGTTGTGAAGGTCTGGCTTCTATCGGCCTAACATGATAGCTGATTGTTTCAAGTACTACAAAGGATGCCAACTATGTCAAAAATTCGGCGACTTACAGTTGGTCCCTGCAGCCGAATTACATCCTATCATCAAGCCTTGGCCTTTTAGAGGATGGGGATTAGACTTTATAGGAGAAATTCATCCTTCATCATCAAAGGGGCATCAGTTCATGTTAGTTGCCACTGACTACTTTACCAAATGGACCGAAGCTGTTGCTCTAAAGAACATGATACACAGGGAGGTAATTAAGTTCATAACTGAACATATTATTCATAGATTCGGCATTCCCCAGACCTTGACTACAAATCAAGGGGCTTCTTTTATGTCAAAGGAGGTACGTGAGTTTGCTAAATCATATAGAATTCAATTGCTCAATTCCTCTCCATATTATGCTCAGGCCAATGGATAGGCCGAGTCTAGTAATAGGACATTGATTAACTTGATAAAAAAGAAAATATATGATAATCCTAAGTATTGGCATAAGATTTTGTCTGAAGCTTTATGGACTCACAGAATATCTAAACACCATGCTACTAAAGTTTCTCCATTTGAGCTTGTCTATGGGCAGGAAGCAGTTTTACCCGTAGAGATAAGTTTAAATGTTGTCAAGATCACCAGGCAAAATAGCTTAACTATCGGTGATTATTATAATTTGATGATGGACAATATTGATGAGGTGACCGATAAAAGAGTGGCAGCCTTAGGAGAAATAGAAAAGGACAAGATCATGGTAGCCAAGGCCTACAACAAGAAAGTCAAAGCTAAATCATTTTAGGTAGGGAACCTGGTGTGGAAGACCATCTTGCCTCTAAGAAATAAAGACCGGAAGTTTGGGAATTAGTCACCAAGCTGGGAGGATCCATACAAAGTAACACAAGTAATATCTGGCAATGCCTATTTACTGCAAACATTGCAAGGCAAAGATTTGCCCAAGGCTTTGAATGGACGTTTCCTCAAGCAGTACCATCCTAGTATGTGGCAAGATGCTTAAGAAAACCGATGTGATCATATCGAGTTAGTTGCTTTTGGTTCGCTCAGCTCCACCAAAAGATAGGGGGCATATGTTGAGCACCAAATAGAGGGCCGGACGGTCCGCGCGCCAGAACCGATTAGGGTTCTGAGTTTCTTGCTGTGTTTGTTGGCTAGATTCACGGAATTAGCTCGGGGAGTTTGTTTGTAAGGGTCCAGCCCCCTCCTCTATAAATACAGAGGAATACAGCCGATTTGTAATCATCAATCGAATCAATAAGCAGTTTATCTCGCATTTATTTCTTGTACATTTAGGAGTAGTTCTAGTTTAGCCTTCTAATCTCTAAATTCTCCGCTTCTCTTTGACTCTACGTCGATTAGAGGAGTCTAGATCGGCCTGCCGAGTCTAGACAACACCTAGTATCTCTCCTCCCGACGGGGTCCCTCTTGGGAGCGAGATCCAGGCGCCGCCGGCGATTTTTGCCATCCCTGCGCACGCGCGAACCGTCCGGCCGTCAGGCAGGAAACCCTTAACCCTGCTCTAGGTCGCGGACCGTCCGGCCCCAGGCCACGGATCGTCCGCGCTTGTGCAGCGAGCACCGCCGCCGATTCTCACGCAGTGATTGACGTCCCAAAAAGACACCAACAATATGCTTTATTAAATGGTAATAGTGATATTATGCGGGTATATTTTATCGATGGGTACATAGATACCGGTAGTACCCACCACTATCTATGTCTACCTGATGTTGTTATCTAATAACATATCCATGGTTAGAAAAATATTTCATACCTATCTTTATATCACGTATCTTTATATCATGTAAAATGCATCGATGTTCGCGTACCTATTCTGTTAACATCTCTATCGCAATTAGAAAAATGTGACCTATTTTAGTATCAGTTTATGGGCTTAAAGGTATGATATACTATTGGGCCGCGACGGGGCTCCTGCAACCGCCCCGCTTGGGCGCTAGCCGTTGCGCCGGCGCCACACGCCGGCAACACAACGTTACCTTTGCCCTGCTTCACCAGCTTCGCCTCGACTCCTCCTCTATAAATTTGGTTCGGCTCGTCCACGCGGATTTCGAAACGCGAATCCCATTCCATCCCTCTCGGATCGCCCCTCATTACTCTCGCTCATCAACCTTCGCTCGGGGTTTCGAAAGTTTTCGTCTTACACCCGGTTTGCGTACGTTTTGATCGGGGATGATGACGGCTGCGGCGACGAGAGCCCGAAGGCAGCCGCGGCGCCCGTTCGCGCCCGTAGTGGTGTCGCCGCCGTCGCAGGCGGAGAATCGGCTAGTGCACGAGGACGCGCCGTCATCGGTCGCGCGGCCGGTGCGGAGGTTTGGGACGTGCGCCGGGAAGATCGCCGGGCCCGCGGTCAACATGAAGTGCAGCTCTGGATCGTCCCCGGTTTGCACCTCTTCCAAGAAGACTCCCGCGGCGGTGAAGAGGGCGCCGGGGACGGCGACCAGGAGGCTGGATTCTTGCACTATGAACAAGAAGCGCTCGACCCCGGCGGCGTACGACGCGCCGCGCGAACCGGCGTCGGGCGCCGCCGAGGAGCGCGGCGACATGCTGCCCTGCCCCTGCAGCGAGGCGGGCCGAGAACGGCGGGGCAGCGAGGCCTCTGCCTCGCGGAAGCGGGCGATGACGAGGGTCGTGGCGATGGAGGAGGCCATGGCGGGGCTCCCGGAGCCCGGCGAGGGCCGCGTCAAGTACCTGGTGGACACGTTCGAGCGGCTCCTCTCGCTGGGCGGCGGCCCCGCGGCGTGGAACAGAGGAGCGGCGGCGGCGAGGAGGAGAAGGAAGATCCAGGGAACCGCGGCAGCGACGGCGTCGTCGCCAGCAACGCCGCGGGGCGCCGAGGAGATCGACGTGTCGCACCCCTCCATTGCCTCGTCGTCCGAGGTCTCCTTCCCGGCTATCGCTGGTGTCGCCTGCATCCTCGACGCCTCCGACCGCACAAGGTCTCGGATTCCTCACCTGTTGATGCATATGCATTGCTTATTACTTGCTTTGCTATTCTTGACAACACCTTCTGCTGAGTGCTGACGCGCTTTCTGAAAATCCAGCATGATAAGCCGTGCACGAGGCCAACGGCGGAAGAGGGCATACAACGTACGCAAGCGGCATGCTCCTAACTTCCTAACCCCTAACCCTCGCTGAGCCAACGAATTTGCGCTGAAACTTGCGTGGATACTGTGTGTTTGCACATCGCAGAGCACCGGACCGCCGTCGGATAGGGCCTGGAGTTGCAGCAGGAAGGTGACAAGGGTGACGACACAGCTGCCGTTCCGTCTCAGGACCGAGGTACGAGGGTCTAGTGCCTTCTTGAAACACCTTACTGATTGTTCATGTTTGTCCTTCCGACGTACAATGACTGAAGAAAGTGTGTTCTGTTCATGTACTCAGCAAAGAGGGAAAACCAAGGAAGGAAATTTTATCGAGAGGTTGAGGAAGATGCAGGTAGAGGAGGAGAGGCTGCGCAATCCACTCGCGCAAGGTTTACCCTACACCACAGAAGAGCCAGAGGTAAGCCATTTCAGTTCCAGCTACGGCTTCAGTAATTTCACACTGACTGCCAGGTGTTTCTGAACTTTTAAAGAAGACCATGTTTTCTTCTATTCTGCAGATCCCCGCGAAACCTCCAACAAGGGAACCCACGGAACCGATCGATCGTGTGCTGCACAGCGAAGCGCGTGTGGTCAGACGCGTCAAGTTCGACAGCCATGTAAGCTGTCCATTGCGATCCTTTGCTCGCCGTCGCCGATTCCTGAGGGCTGCTGCCTTCCCCATCCTGATGCAGGTCGCTGAGCGCAGTAGCTTCATGGAGGAAGTGAAGCTGGAGAGGGAAAGACAGCAAAAGGTTTGCTCTGAAACTGACAGGCAAGAAACAAGGGCATCTTGTTCAGGTGCAAGAAATAAGGCCATGGCCCATGGCACTGGGTATTCTTGTGCAGGCGGATGAGGAGATTGAGATCAAGCAGATGAGGAAGCAGCAGGTTCCAAGAGCACATCCGATGCCGGACTTCTCCAAACCCTTCGTGCCAAAAAGGTATCGGATTTCTAGCCCTTGTGCCTCTTCTCTGATGATCTGCCAACATTTTTTTCGCACGATCAATCGCTCAGTCTCAGCACCCAACAAGGTTTGTTTCAAACTGTTTTCATCTAAAGCTTTTTTTATGTCAAAATGCAGGTCAGTGAAACTTCCTACAGTTCCCAGGGAGCCAAGGTTTCAGCCCAGGTTGCCTTGGTAGCTGATAGCAAGTAGAAACTATCTGTATATTTATTTTCTTGAAACAGAGAGAGAGAGAGAGTACCATGCATCATCAAAACATCTATCTATGTTAGTAGCGCCCTCTTGCTGCTTCCAATAAAAAACTGTTTTTTGGTCCATTTTTCAGAATTTTACATGCTTCTTGCAATCTTGTTTGTGCATTTCTACCGAATAGATGAATGTATTTGTCCAAAATTCACTTTTCTCATCCAGTGAGAACACAGCACATGCAGAGTTGTTAGCGCAGTTAATTGTAGTGTCCGTTTTGGAGGGATTGCCGTTCCAATTCGTAACACGACACATTTGTCACTTTGAAACAACCGGAGGAACGTTTGGATGTCCGCCAATGTAATGCCGTGCCAAATCTTGGCGGCTAGGTCGGTTGTCCCAAATTGGGACGACGAATTGAACATAAGATTGGTCACAAGTCACAACAGCCGGCCAAGCCAAACAGCGGCACACGTCCAAACGGAGCAGAGCCTACTCGGTCAACGGCCAAAAATTTAGATCGTTCGTTGCAAGATGTTTGTACTGCAGCTGTAATTAATAAAGACAAAACAATGTAGTAGAAATCAATATGAATTAAAGCCAAACAAACATGGTCGTCGGTGAGGTTTTTTCTAGATGCAAAACATAAAAATAGGCTCTATAGCCTATAGTCCTATACTATGAAGAGATAAGAAATAATCTAAATTTTATTTCACTATATTTAGAACATCAATAGACATTAATGTTAAAAAGTAAAGGGTGTATCACACTTACCGATATATTTTTGAACTATTTTTGAACTTCTAGTAGAGAGGATATCACTTTTTTGAACTTCTAGTACTGCACATGTAGGACTTTAGCAAGTTTAATTTTGAAAAGCTTCATTCTGCGGGCATTAGAATAGTCAATAAAACTTTGTATACAATAGGAGCATGAGAAAAACGTTCTTATGCCACACCTAATTTCAATGATATTTTGAACATTTTTTGTGCTTACGCACAGAAGGCCAAAAACGTTCAAAATAGCATTGAAATCAAGTATAACATATTTTAAGTTATATTTCATAAAGTCAATGTTACGAACGACAAAGATGCGAATGACTTCAAAAAATATGACTTAAAATATATTATACTTTATTTCAATGCTATTTTGGACGTTTTTGGCCTCCTGTGCGTAAAAATCCAAATTTCTCCCGGACAGCATTATCATCTTTGTTAGCAGTATGCAGGCAAGTTGTGAAATCTAGCATACTTTTGGTAAGGGGTCCAATTATAGATGTCTAAATGGGAGGTTCGTGCCAGCCCGGACCGGTACGAGCATGGCTAAGCCTGGCATAGATTGGAACCGTGTCGCCCCGATCCGGATTAGCTAGCAGGCCGTGCCGTGCCGGCCCACAGGCCCCGAGCGAGGTTTAGGGACGGCCCGTTAGGTTAATAACCGTGCCGGACAGGCCCACGGTCCGACGAGTCTATCGAGCCCATAATAGTATATGACGTTTAAATGATAAAAATATTCTAAAATATGTATATTTGAGGGTTTAAACCATATTTATTAGCTATAAACATTTATTTACATCCATATAACTAACAAAAACATATGTTTCTTGTGTTTTATACTATATATATATATATATATATATATATATATATATATATATATATATATATATATATATATATATATATATATATAGTATTAGGAGCCCTGGGCTCTCTCTAATTAGAGAAAGCCCTGACCCCACTCAATCGATCGATCAGGTGCTTCAAGCACACCACCTAGTCCATCCAATATAACTTCATCTTTACGCTTTGTTATACATAAGTTTACGTTTATTTTGCTATAACACCATCGTATAAAATGGATCACTCTATCCAACCTTTCCGACAGTGGCTGTGTGTAAGAAAAATAGGGTTTCAGTGGCGGCAGTTGTACCTCCACTCACGCCGCCATCGCCTCCGAACCCCACTCCCCGATCCAGACAACCAGCCTCCCAAATCCGGATCCACCTAGTGCATCACGACCGTGGCTACCGGATCTCACAGCCTCCGCGGATGCTGCGCCGCCGCCATCCCCACTGAAGTCCGACCAGCGCCTCGTCGAGGTCTTCACCCCCTTCCTCGAGAAGCTCATACGCCTACCGGATCTCACAGCCTCCGCATATGACTTGATGAGCGAGTCAAAGGGGCGCGACGGCGAGGAGGGGAGGAGGTGGAGCGCGCGGAGGAAGCAGACGAGGAGCGGGAGTGGAGGGAAGGACGCGACGAGGCGGGAGGCCATGGGGAGCGAGAGCGGGAGGTGGAGGCGGCTGAGAGGGAGCGGAGGCAAGCACGCGGAAGCGTTGAGGAGAACCACGAGGTGCGCGTGGTGGACGTGGCTACTGCACGCCTCCGTCGTCGCTTGTCGCGTGGAGGCGGAGGCGGCTGCCGTATTCTTCAGGCCCCCGCCGGTAGGAGTACTGCCCCCTGCTCCGGCGCCTGCAGTGGAAGGCAAGGAGAAGGTCAACGGTAGCTGGATCTGGCGAGCACGTGACCGCACCCCGCCTGCGGCCAGGCGGTGCCTAGATCCATTTCGGTTTGCAACCCCGCGAGTAAGATCTGGTTATTAAGCACGAATTATACATCAGCTTGCAAGTGTCAGGTTCATTCGGATGTTAAAGTGGCCCCTACATCGGACTTCAAGGGCAGTAGCAAATCTGAAACTTGGAGGATCAAGACGCTCTATGTTCGTTGATGCCTGTGTGACGACCATGTGTTTAACTGTTCTTAGTCTGCTGCTTTGATGACTGCAAGGTTCTAATTTACCTCCGTCAGGCCCTACTGGATCTCTAATGTGCGGATAATATTGTTCTTAGCTGATAAACACATGCCTTTTATTAACATAGTATTTCTTCCTAAATTACTGATTTTCTCACCCAAGTTTAATTAGTTGGTTTCGGCAGAGGGGAGAGAACATTTAAGAACACATGCCTTTTTACTTCATGTTATAATTTGTAGGCATGCCATGTTCAGTGACCGCATGAATTGAGGTGGACAGTAAGGTAGCTTTGCTGCAAATGACTCTAATTTACATATTTATCAAAAGCACATGAATATATGACTCTATTAACACAGCGATATGATTATTATAATTGGGATTATGAACTGTAATAATCAGAGTGTTTGGCTTAATGGATTATGGTGATTGATTTTAGGTTGTTTAAATGAGAAATTCCTATTTTATTCTTTGTACTTCATCAATTTGGATAATCATTTTCTGAATCAGGAATACTCTGAATTTCTGGATGAGTTTATGGCCGCAGTTAGGCAGAACTATGGACAAAAGGTCCTTGTCTAGGTATGGAAAATAATTGAAAATATATTATTTGTTTCCTAACGAACTGTAGCAGACCACTTTCCAAAATTTGTTTGGCATCATAGTTTGAGGACTTTTGCAAACCACAATGCTTTTACACTTCTCGAGAAGTACATGACAAACCATCTTGTATTTAATGATGATATCCACGTAATCAAATCAGATGCTAGTTAATTTATCTTGCTTTTCTTAAAAGCCAATGAATTTTATTCCAGACAACACTACTAACTCTTTAGCCCCGATATTTACCGGGCACGGCTGCTGTAGTTCTTGCAGGGATTATTGCTGCTCTGAAGTCTGTTGGTGGGACTCTAGCTGATCATACATTCTTGTTCTTCAGTGCGAGGTGATTGACCCTTTTTTGGAAATTGTAAAGTGTAAATGCTATTGGTCACTATTAATTACTGCATACTCCTAGAGATGATTTTCATCCTGAAATTAACACAGTGCCTCTATGATATATTGGGTGCAGTTATACGATCAAGTGACTAGTGATGTGATTTGCCATGGTGAGAAAACTTCTTACAAGATGGGCGCAAGAGCTTTCCTAGTGGCCATTCTCGTAAGTTTGCAGTAATAAGTGGTCATAGACTCTAGCATTTAGATGGATAAGCTTGTTGTACAAGTGTAGAGCAAATAATTGAGGTATAAAATACCGGCTCTAAATTGTCATATACATTTATTAGCAGTAGTGGCATGGATCTAAATATTTTACAACTGGTGCACTGTGACGACTGATGACAACATAAAACCCGTGGTTGAATACGCTATTACGCCCAATTACTAGATCGCGCGTATGCTCTGCTTTGTAAACATGTAGACCACCAATCCTACATTGTTTTTGTTCTTCCTATTATGCTTTTACGATGATTTGAATTGGTCCTTTTCAGAACAATGCACCCCAGTACTTATACTTGTTCTGGCGTGTCTTTATGCTTTATACAGGCTTACATAGACCTGTTTTGATAAGAGCTGAGCAGCGATGCTTCCATTTCGGACCACGACCTTAGCTAAAGGCTAATGGTTCGAAATGTCTGAAGTACCGAAGACAGGACTAGCTCCTCGTTTCTTGTCATGTCAAATAAATTGTGTATGATTGCAACAATATTGGCAAAATATCGTTGTACTTTATATTTTGATATACTGTGAACAAAACAAGTGCCCTATGAGACCATCGTGATTTATGCATTTTCAAACTAAATTTTACGACACTTCTTGTTGTGTTTTATGCTTCTATTAAAAACAGTCTTACTGCGTTTTACGCCAAATTTATGACACTTTTTGATGTGTTTTACAGCAATCTCTTGCGAAGTGAGATTGTGCGCGTGTTTTACACTAAATTTCGTACTCATTTACGCTGTTTTAGCTCACGTTTTACGCTGAAATCATTCGAGCCAGAACCCGCGCACGATCGGCTGCACGCGATTTTCACGCTGTAATTTTGGGCTCTGTTTGTTGTTACAAAACAGATATAGGATTTACGCTAAATTTCATACTCATTTACGTTGTTTTAGCTCACGTTTTGCGCTGGAATCGGCCCGAGCCAGGACCCCGCTCACGATCGGCTGCACGCGATTTTCACGCCGTAATTTTAGGCCCATTTGCTGTTACAAAACAGAAATAGGATTTACGCTAAATTGCGTACTCATTTACGCTGTTTTTGCTCATGATTTACGCTGGAATCCGCCCGAGCCAGAACCAGAACCACATACTGCATGATTTATGCTGTCAAGTACATGTCATTATGCAGTCGTAAACGCTGTCCACAGTGTCATATTCATTCCACGTGATTCGGGCGTCAAAAGATTCCTTTATGCATGGTTTACACATCTTTATCCATATATATATGCATTCGTATATTGTCTTACGCTTATCGTCCTGGATTCTTGGCTGTTGACTGCATGGCTGCGCGGGTTCTGGATTGACCGCGTCCTGGCTGGGGCTTCCATTAGTAGGGGAAGCCCAGGGCTTCCATTACCTCTTCCCTATATATATATATATATATATATATATATATATATATATATATATATAATAAAAAAATAAAACTGGGCCATTGCCGGGCCTAGCCTGCCGTGCGACGCCTTCGATCTAGACACGGCCCTATGACCGAGCCAGGTCGGCACGGGCCCGGTTTACAACGTGCCATGCCGGTTTTGGGCCGCCCGGCAAGCCCGGCCGTTTGAACATGTATAGGTCCAATGTGCATTTTGTAGGCCTGGAAGGAACTGAAGCACGCATCGGGAAAAAAACATCGCGAGAAAAGAAGCCGCAAAACAATTAATATTTTTCCTTTCTCAATAATAATTCGACACTACATGCTATATCTCAAAAATAAATGGTGTATAGTGAAGTGGCCTATTGATCCACAGAAAACAGAAGTTTTTGAGCGTTAACAAGTACAGGGGAACCTTGTTTAGTTCTCTCTACAATCTGCTGAATCAGCACTTTACAGTCGTCGTCTTCGTCGTCCGACTCATCTCTATCACTCTCTTGATCCCTGTTAGGATCTGTGCTCTTTAGAACTCTCTCCCAAGTGGGTACTTCTTTCAGCTTCGTAGAGCTGTCCTCCATTCCCCAGATTAAACCACGGTCTACCAGGTAATCTTCGGTTGCCTGCGCCTTCCCATTTGTACTTGTTGTGCAAGGGGAGTCCGCAATTCTCATGAATTCTTCGTAAGCTTCGTCATAAGCTTCAAGCGCGTCTCCAGATAGGTTTAGACAATATGGTTCTGCCAAGGAGCTAATTTCTTGTATGAAAATGGGACTTCCTCGTCCTGAAGAACCTGATTCACTGTTTGAGCATATCGGTTCAGAGAATATTTCATCAGTCACCATCATCTGTAGTTGCGCCTGCTTCTGTCTGTGGGCAATTGATGATTCAAGCTCCTTGACTCGGTCTTCAAGCCTACGTTGGATCACCTTGTGGAGACGAATGCTGAGATCTCTAGGTGAGACGGGATAGTTTGCTCCACATGTGTAGTCTGGGGAACTTTCCCTGCTGTCCCTGCCATAGTCACATTCACTGCTGTAATCTGTGACGTCCCGGGGGACCATATCAGCTTTCAGTTCCCCACAAACAATGTCACCAATGAACTCCTTGTCGGCCTACACATGCAGAATTTCAGTAAATAGAAATTTAGGCTACATACAGATCTATGTGGAATATTTTTTGTGAAAGATAGTTACCTCATTGAAGTCAGATGTTTCTTCTTCCAAACGTTTCGAAGTGATATTCAGTTCCAGCCTTGCAAGCTCAGCTTCAAGCTCCGCTTCAATTTTGCTCATTGCCTCTGAATCAACTACTTGTGGTTTGCTATTATCATCTATCATCAGCATATAAGATACATAAGATTTTGGTTTGAATAAGTTGAAAATGTTGTGAGAAATTCTAACAAATGTTACTTTACCATCATGTTCGCTAGAAGTTTCATTAGGCAATTCCTTCACAGTTAAACCCTCTTTCATCTCCAGTTCATCTTGTAAATCCTGAACTAAGTTTTCCATTTGTTTTAGTGTGCCCTTCAGTGTATCAAATTCCTTCTTGTTTGACAGAGAAGACCATAGAATACCAATGCTCACCCCAGTAGAGAATAGGAGGAGTCGATCACGTAAACCTGCAGATCAAATATGCATATTTAGGACGTGCCAAATGCGTCAAAGGGGAGAAAAAAATCAAAATGACATGAAATTATTGAAGCATGACATTCATACAGAGAAGTCACCCTTCAATATAACCTTACCGGTTGGGTTTTAATTCAAGTAAAGTCGTTAGCAGCACAGTAAAAGAGGTAACTGGGACACATGAGTGTCTACAAAACCTCATGTGCACTATAAGGCAACAGATTGTATCTTTACATAGTTGTTCTATGAAATTAGACCAAAACAGAATTGTACTACCAATGTTGCGAAAGGAAAGCATGTGCAAAAATCACCTAGTAGAAATATGAATGAAAATGAAGGTGTTGAAATGCCCAAGGAATGCAGTATTTGACTCACTTCCATTTAATGCATAGTCTATGATAGGGATAACATTTTGGAAGCTAATTATTCCAAGCATGGGATTCCTCGGCTATAATCATGTAGCAAACGTTGAGGAATGATGTTGAAAGTAAGTACCTGCTTGTTCATGTGATCTGCTACTTCGCTGAGAACCAGACAGACCAAGCCTTCCATCATGTGAATTTCTGCACTCATGTTTGAGTTTCTTCAACTCAGGTAGAGGAACAATTCCAATCAGACCTCCTAGCATCGCTGAGGTGCCTCTACATTCCTCCTTGTCTATTCCAATATTAAAGGACAGAGGTACTGGCTCGTAGCGTGATTTACTAATTATCCTTGTACCATCTGTCACAATGAATGGCCTAGCAGAAGCTGGGGAAGGAGCTGGAGCAAACGTGCATTCTTCGATTTCAAAGTTCTCACTGTAAAGCTGTGGTACGTAGGAGTTGTCCATTGGCACAAGTGGCTTCATCAAATTCGAACGAGATCTTCTGCTCCTAACAGCTCCACAACCTCTTCCAGGCCCAGAACCAAGACCAGGGCTCCTTGGTGAGATTCCAACAGCATGACCCTCTCGAAGGACATCGACCCGATTCTTGCCTTTACCGCTCGCAGGCACACTTTCCCCATGGTTCTGTGAGCCGTTTCTTCTAAAAATCCATGGTTGTAAACTTAGAAGGGATCCAGGATCCCTCACATATTCGCCTGGGCTCAATGAATCAGTGCTGTGGTTGCTGCTAGTAGAAGCAACTGCCCTGCCACCAAATGCAGAGCGAGCGGAGTTTCTTGGAGTATTGCAAGGCACATTGTCCTCGTCGAGACCTAAGTCCCCAGCAAACTGATTAAGAATCATCCTGTGAAACACATTGTTCCCCACTTCCCCGTTCTTGGTGTTGCCCTGCTTATCCATCAGGAGAAATAGAGACTGGCACTAATTCTTCAACAGCACCACAGAAGTCTCTTCATGTCCACAATCACTCAGGCAATCTACATAAACAAAACCTGGTTAGAGCATCAGACTAAGCACAAAGCTTCAACTCATCAACATTAAAGATAAGCATATAGCATATGCCGGCCGGCCTGATGAAATAGGGGTTCAGCCATTCATTGAACCCCAAAATTTCAGGGAAAAATAAACCGCAACCCCACGCTTTGGCAACGAACATCGGTGCTGAAAATCTGGGCGGAAAGCGAAAAAGACTCGGACTCTCTGCTCGCGGCCGCAGCCGCAGTCCATCAGGACAGAACTACCAAGAACCATCTATACAAGCAAGCAACCTAGGATTACTCATCAGGAAAGCAAGAAATGGAACCGCCACCTTCGGATGGATCCCCCCTCCTCTCCACCAGGCCGAGGGAGCGGCGGCGGTGGCGGTGGCCGTGGGGCCGGGATCCGGCTGAAGTGGCCGCGAAACCTTCAGAAAAAACAACTCGTTGCCCCTTTATCTCACCCACCAGAAGGGCAGAGAAGGATAAGGCGCCACGAAATGCCGGCGTCGCGAACGGAGGAAGCGAGGCGGCGCGAGCTGGGGCTAGACCGCTAGAGCAGGTGGGGAGCATCCATCAGAATCAGACCATCACAGAGAAGGCATTTGGGGGGGTCGGATTTGGGCGCTTTGGGTTTGGTCCGGAGGGGGCAGGGCAGGCAGGAAGAACATCCCGAGGAGCCAAACCACCAAGCACAGCAGTACAGAACCACGACAGCACGGGAAAAAAATTAAAAATTTATGCAAGAAATTGCTGGAGCAGAACATAGTTAGTTCTTGAGCCACGTATAAATGCGTAGAGAGTTTACTGCTGGTAGGGAAAAGAAATTCATGACGCGACACGAACAAACGGTCAGACAGAAACCTTCATTCGCAAAAGCAACGGATTTGTTGGCGTTTATGAAAACGCCGCACAAACAAACTAGTACATTGGCATCGAGGCCTTGGCGTATGTATCTATTTATTTACTTATTTTTTTGAGATATATCGTTCTTTCCATATACCTAGATACAAATTCCATTCAGAATATAAGTAAACTTTGTTCATCTAGGAAATTCAGAATGGCATGTAGTAACTAAGAATGGAAGGAGTGCATGTCGACGCCGTCGCTCGCCTGCATAGACACTACTCGTCATTAACTTGTTGCTAATTTACCTCTCTCTCTCTGGACGTTAATGACTACTGCTATTTTATGGTCATTAGAGAGTTGTCCTGGTGAGTTGTATATGAACCATTGCATTTCTTTGTAGTAATGGGCGGTTCCTTGTGTACAGTGTCCAAGGACTGCAACTCCTTTGTTTTCCTGGGAACAGGCAAAAGAGACGAGACGCTTAGCCTTTACATCATCCCCAAAGGGAAAAGATAATCTTCTTCCATCCCAGCCGTCAATGGGTCCTTCCAGCTCTTGCTGCCAGGAATGGACGCAGGCCCACCATCGCCTGCATGTACTCAACTGGAACGTTCAAGTATTTTCTTTATTATTTTCTTTATTATCCGATTGCATGCTATGAATGTCAGAATGTACTCAATTTTTATAATAAGGTCAGCTCCTTTTTCAGAAAAAAAAATTATAACAATATCAATAAAAACATTCTATCTACGTGTAACTGTGCATGTAAGGTCGTGCTAAGAAGATCATACATATAATCATATAAAACACTGTTTTGTATCGTAGAGTACAGAGAGATTTTTGAAATAGAGTGTGTAAGAGAGGCTGTGAGGTTGCTGGAGAGGGGAGATAGCCGAAGCGCTTTCAAAGAAAAAAAAAAGATAAAAGACTCAGATTTGCAGAGAGCTAGCTCTGTGAGGAGATGTCTGATGCTGTCGCATTTTTGTTTAGCTTTTTCCCCACATTCTTGGACATTTTCCTACGTGGAGTCTTCCATCTCCTCATAAAACAAGATTGGGTAAGGCTTTTCGTTTGGCCCACACATACATACGCTTTGTTGGACGTCACACGTCCAGCAAACGCTAGCAGGTTCAGAGATGATGTCAAAAACAGAGGTTTGGCAAAGACCACACAACAGCCCAGATTCTGAGATCAGTTTTCTGCAACGTAACTCTCCTCCTCCTTGTTTTTTAGTGAACAGCAGAGAGAAGATTCTGCTAGGAGGATTTATATTTTCAGCTAACAAATTCCACGGTTTTGTTCAGTCACGAGTCTTGGCTAAATAAGAGCAAGTATGTACCATCCGCATATGCCTGTAAAAAAAGATGTCAGGAGATTGAGTGCATTGAAAATGAAAATACCGATTTGTTACCTTACTGAAACTAGAATAGACATGTACCTTTCGCATGGCTCCAAATATGATAGCTCGTTACAAAGAACCTTCTACAGATGTATGATGCTAGACGCAGAGGAGGCAGGCGTGCTCACAGGAGCACCACCCCAGCAATGAGGAGGAACCCCAACAGCAGTTACCTCCCCCACCGTCACCGCATCAATTGACTGTAGAGCAGATGTTCCTAATGACCCAGCCTTTGCAAACTATTGGGTAGACACTAGCCACCATGCAATATACCCAACAGCAACCTCAACCATAAGTACATGTAATACCCAAATTGTAAAACACATGAAAAGAGTTGATCTCCTTAATTGTTTTGCCATCCACTCGTTACAACAGGAACACATCCTATTTAAGTAAACAGATAACTAATAAAAATATTTAATACATCATGTTGCAGTTTTTGTTTGTTGTGCATTTAATAGTAATAATAATATTAATAAGGACACATTAATGATGAGAATTAAGGATTTAATCTAAATTCAATCATGGGATTTGGAAATAAAACTGAAGAGAAAGGGTATAAAACTTACATTATATATATATATATATATCTTCAAATTAGTACTTTACCTGTGCAATATAATCTGAGGACAAATTTGCTACAAGAGTCGAATTTAAATTTGAAATGAAGTTTTGAATTTGGAGAAGAAAAAGAGAAAAGAAAAGAGAACCCCATACCTGCGCTGGGCCACAATCCTTCACGGCCGGCCCATTCTACCCTCTCTCGCGCGCGGCCCAACTACCTGCGCCGCACATCCGCGCCGACAGGCGGGACCGGCTCGTCGGACGCTCCTCGCGCGGGCGCGCACCTGACCTGTGGGGCCCACACTCCGGCTATTCCCACGCGTGCACCGCATCTATTCTTTTCGCTGACCGGGGGGGCGAGTTGTCAGTCCCTCACTCGCCCACCTCGCGGCCAATGGTGGACTGGCGCTGGGGAAATCGAGGATTAGTTGCAACCCCGGGTCGCCCTGCCCCTACATTTAGCGCCCTAGTCTTGAGAAGCCCCATCCTCATCTCCGCGCCCCGCTGTGCAATCAAGCCGTGATAAGAGAAAACCGAGAGGGAGAGCTTGGACACCGAGAGCCTCCATCGCCGTCGCCACGGAGTCCACACCCCGGGATCGATTCGGCGTCCTGCGTGGAGTCTAGGCGTGCCGACCGGGTCCGGTGATTGGCGCTGCGGCGTAATTGGATCGGGAAGACTGGCGGTGACGAGTCAATTCCTCGCCGGAGCCACAAGTCCACCGCGGATCCGCCTGGCACCGCGGCCAACCCCCACCCGAACGCCAAATCTCGGTATGACACCCATACATCAACCCGTGGGCGTCTCCATTGCATCTAGGGTTTGTCGTACTATAGTTTAGGACCCTGGGCGGGCTGGTCAATGCTCACCGGTGATGGCGCCGCCATATACCGGCAAGTGCGTCGCCGCCCAGATTGGTGTTGGACGTGGGGCTGACCGTGCGCCGTTGGATGTGGATTATGCGGTTCCAATTAGAACTCCGAGTACCGGTTGGCCGTAGTGGAACGAAAACCATAGATCCAGCGACGGACGGTTCCGATGTGAAAGCACACGACCGCGTCGTTCATTAAATCCGGGCCATTCATCGTAGATCCTACGGTCCCGTACGCCTGATGAACATTAGGGCTTTTCGAGTTAATCTGGATCATTAGGCTCTAATCCAACGGTCGTAGTGCAGCGATCGCGTGGCAATATCTCAAAAGAGTCCCTAGGCTTACTGATAAGATCAAACTGAGTCTAGGGGATTTTTATGGGTTAGCCCCGGAATTCTTGGGTAATTGGCACGCAGTCCAGAGAGCAGAGAAATCAGATAATTCATTATAGAAATTGATTTTTAGTATATAAATAATTCCAGAAACTCATTTAATTCATAGAAAATTCATATTAAATCCTTTTTGAACCATTCCAGTGGCATTAATTTGGTATTAATATTGTTCATCACTTAATAACTTTGTTTAGCCATGAAACTTGAGTTAAAATTATTCACTTGAATTATTCCACACCAAGCACTAATTAACTTCAGAAATTCATAACTCAATAACCGTGACTCCGAATTTGGTGATTCTTGTTCCTACGATCTCGTTACGACGCGTAGAATATTATCATGCATTATGTTCTGTTGTTTGGTGTGATGTTAATTTCTGTTATCCTGTGCTTGTTTGTATTGTCACGAGTAGACGAGCCAGCCACAGAGGATCCTGGTGTTCAGCAGGTGGAGATTGCTGAGCAGGAGCTCATTGAAGACAAGTTGTGCCCTTGATCACTTATTTTTATCCAATAATGTTCTTATTAATCATAATGATCTGCATAGGTTAATTTTGATGGGACCCAATAGGTTACCCTAGTTTGGCTATCTTTATACCTTGTTTAACACTGAATTTTTGGGTAGTACCTGCTATTGCTTTATATGGTTTTGGGTATGGAGATACACATTATTCATGATCATACTTTAATTACCAGTTTGTTATTTATTGTTCATGATAAGATCATTATGTTAATTGGAACATGGAGAACCACCCGGGAAAACCGTGCTACCACAAGTGTCAAGGACCTGGAGTCCCTGACTGGCCGGACCCTGGCTACGTAGCTCGTAGCCACTGTCCGTCACGCCGGCGAGGTTATGCCCCTCGGTCGTCGGCTTAGCAAAGAGATAGGGAGATTGGGGAATAATTTCTTATTTTTGATTGTGCCTCCGTACATGCATATATGGCCCGTGGACTCACAAATGGAGAAGTGAAAGGGAAATAGGGTCAAACCTTTTCCTAAATGATTTTGGTGGTTGAATTGCCCAACACAAATTATTGGACTAACTAGTTTGCTCTAGATTATGAGTTCTACAGGTGCCAAAGGTTCAACACAAACCAATAAAAAGTCCAAGAAAGGGTTCAAATAAAAAGAGCAAAAGACAACCGAAGGCTGCCCTGGTCTGGCGCACCGGACTGTCTGGTATGCCACCGGACAGTGTCCGGTGCACCAGGGTGAATCCACTCTGAACTTGCCAGCTTCGGATTTTCGGGGAGCTGCTCCGCTATAATTCACCGGACTGTCCGGTGTAGCACCGGACTGTCCGGTGTGCCAGCGGGAGCAACGGCTACTTGCGCCAACGATCGTCTGCAAAGGAACAGTGAAACGCTACAGTGCGCGCCTGCGCGCGCAGAAGTCAGAGCAAGCGTCAGAAGGCGCACCGGACAGTGAACAATGACTGTCCGGTGGCCCCACATGTCAGAGCTCCAACGGTCGAACCCTAATGGTTGGGTGACGTGGCTGGCGCACCAGACAGTATCCGGTAGCGCACCGGACTGTCCGGTGCGCCATTCGACAACAGCCATCCCCAACGGCCACTTTGGTGGTTGGGGCTATAAATACCCCCAACCACCACATATTCAAGGCATCCAAGTTTTCAGCCATTGCATTTAATACAAGAGCTCCAGACTTCACTCCAAGACACAAACAAGAGATCAAATCCTCTCCCTAGTCCAAAGATCATTCCAATCAAATAGTGACTAGTGAGAGAGACATTTGTGTTCATTTGAGTTCTTGCGCTTGGATCGCTTTTCTTCTTTCTTTCTTGTTCCCAACTCAATTGTAATCAAGGCAAGAGACACCAATTGTGTGGTGGTCCTTGTAGGGACTTAGTGTCCCGATTGATTGAGAAGAGAAGCTCACTCGGTCTAGGTGACCGTTTGAGAGAGAGGGAAAGGGTTGAAAGAGACCCGGTCTTTGTGACCACCTCAACGGGGAGTAGGTTTGCAAGAACCGAACCTCGGTAAAACAAATCACCGCGTCACACTCTTCATTTGCTTGTGATTTGTTTTCGCCCTCTCTTTCGGACTCGATTATATC
The DNA here is from genome assembly GCA_029449295.1 of Zea luxurians. Taxonomy (NCBI): domain Eukaryota; kingdom Viridiplantae; phylum Streptophyta; class Magnoliopsida; order Poales; family Poaceae; genus Zea; species Zea luxurians. The sequence continues at coordinate 73,575 of JAOPSE010000573.1, forward strand.
TCTAACGCTAACCCCGGCTTGTAGTTGTGCTTAAGTTCATAATTTTTAGATTCCGCCTATTCACCCCCCCTCTAGGCGACTTTCAATTGGTATCAAAGCCCGGTGCTTCATTAGAGCCTAACCGCTCGAAGTGATGTCGGGAGATCACGCCAAGAAGAAGATGGTGACCGGCGAGAAGTCCGCTACAAGCCACAGGAAGGCTCCATCAAGGGAGTTCGGCTCCAAAGGAAAGGGAGAATCACCCTCCCACAACAAGTCGCATCAGAGTGGTGACAAGAAAAATAAGATGAAGAAGGTGGTCTACTACGAGACCGATTCTTCGTCACCATCCACCTCCGGCTCCGACACGCCGTCCGTAACTTCTAAGCGCCATGAGCGCAAGAAGTTTAGTAAGATCCCCCTACGCTATCCTCGTATTTCAAAACGCACTCCTTTACTTTCCGTTCCATTAGGCAAACCACCCATTTTCGAGGGTGAAGATTATAACATGTGGAGTGATAAAATGAGGCATCACCTAACCTCACTCCACGCAAGTATTTGGGACATTGTTGAGTTTGGAGTGCATGTACCATCGCCTCGGGATGAAGATTATGATTCGGACGAGGTTGCCCAAATCCGGCACTTCAACTCCCAAGCCACTACTATACTCCTCGCCTCTCTAAGTCGAGAGGAGTATAATAAGGTGCAAGGGTTGAAGAGCGCCAAGGAGATTTGGGATGTGCTCAAGACCGCGCATGAAGGAGACAAGGTAACCAAGATCACCAAAAGGGAAACAATCGAGGGGGAGCTCGGTCGCTTCATGCTCAACCAAGGAGAAGACCCGCAAGCCATGTACAACCGGCTAAAAACCTTGGTGAACCAAGTGCGCAACCTCAGGAGCACCAAATGGGATGACCACGAAATGGTCAAGGTTATTCTTAGATCACTCGTATTTCTTAATCCCACTCAAGTTCAATTAATTCGTGGTGATCCTAGATATAAACTAATGTCTCCCGAGGAAGTGATAGGAAAATTTGTGAGCTTTGAATTGATGATCAAAGGCTCCAAGAAAATCATCGAGCAAGGCGCCTCCTCCGTACTCGAGGCACAACCTGTCGCATTCAAGGCGACAGAGAAGAAAGAAGAGTCTACATCAAGTAGACTTCCCATTGACACCTCCAAGCTCGACAACGAGGAAATGGCGCTCATCATCAAGAGCTTTCGCCAAATCCTCAAGCAAAGGAAGGGGAAAGATTACAAGCCCCATTCTAAGAAGGTTTGCTACAAGTATAGTAAGCCCGGTCATTTTATCGCTAAATGTCCTTTGTCTAGTGATAGTGACAGGGATAACGACAAGAAGGGAAAGAGGAGAGAAAAGAAGAGGTACTACAAGAAGAAGGGTGGTGATGCACTGATGCCCACGTGTGTCGTGAGTGGGACTCCGATGAGAGCTCCACCGACTCCTCCTCCGACGAGGACGCCGCCAACATCGCCATCAACAAAGGCCTCCTCTTCCCCAACATCGGCCACAAGTGCCTCATGGCAAGGGATGGCAAAAAGAAGAAGGTAAAATCTAGATCCTCCACTAAGTATGCAACTTCTAGTGATGAGGATAATTCTAGTGATGATGAGGATAACTTGCTTACTCTTTTTGCCAATCTTAACATGCAACAAAAAGAGAAATTGAATGAATTGATTAGTGTTATTCATGAGAAGGACGAACTCTTGGATAGCCAAGAGGACTTCCTTATTAAGGAAAACAAAAAGCATGTTAACGTTAAAAATGCTTATGCTCAGGAGGTAGAGAAAAATGAAAAATTAACTAGTGAGCTTAGCACTTGCCATGACACTATTTCTAGCCTTAGAAATGAAAATGCCAGATTAATTGCTAAGGTTGAGAAATCAAATGTTTGTGATGATTCAATTGTTAATCTTAGAAATGATAATGCTAATTTAATTGCTAAGATTGACATATTGAATGAATCTCTTGCTAGCCTTAAGATTGAGAATGAAAAATTAATTGCTGAGGCTAAAGATTTAAATGTTTGCAATGATGCTATTACCAATCTTAGAGATGAGAATGCTATTTTGCATGTTAGGATTGTTGAATTAAATGATTGCAAACCCTCTACATCCACGGTTGATCATGTTACTATTTGTACTAGATGTAGAGATATTAATGTTGATGCTATTCATGATCACCTTGCTATGATTAAACAGCAAAATGATCATATAGCTAAACTAGATGCTAAGATTGCTGAGCATGAATTAGAGAATGAAAAATTTAAATTTGCTCGTAGTATGCTCTATAGTGGGAGACACCCTGGCATTAACGATGGCATTAGCTTCCAACAGGGGGACAATGTCAAGCTTAATGCCACTCCTAAAAGATTGTCTAATTTTGTTAAGGGCAAGGCTCCCATGCCTCAGGATAACGAGGGCTATATTTTATATCCTGCTGGTTATCCTGAGGATAAGATTAGGAGAATTCATGCTAAGAAGACTCAGTCTGTTTCTCACCATGCTTTTATTTATAAGAATGAGGCTTCTAGCTCTAGGCGTTCTACACATGTTAAAATGCCTAAGAAGAAAACTCCTATTGCATCAAATGATCATAACATTTCATTTAAGACTTTTGATGCTTCATATGTGCTCACTAACAAATCAGTCAAAGTAGTTGCCAAATATGTTGGGGGCAAACACAAGGAGTCAAAGACTTGTGTTTGGGTACCCAAGGTACTTGTTTCTAATGTCAAAGGACCCAAGACCGTTTGGGTACCTAAGAACAAGGCCTAAATTTGTTTTATAGGTTTATGCATCCGGGGGGCTCAAGTTGGATTATTGATAGCGGGTGCACAAACCACATGACTAGGGAGAAAAGGATGTTCTCCGCCTATGAGAAAAACCAAGATCCCCAAAGAGCTATCACATTCGGGGATGAAAATCAAGGTTTGGTCAAAGGACTTGGTAAAATTGCTATATCACCTGACCATTCTATTTCCAATATTTTTCTTGTAGATTCTTTAGATTATAACTTGCTTTCAGTTTCTCAATTATGTAAAATGGGTTACAACTATCTTTTTACGGATGTAGGTGTTACTGTCTTTAGAAGAAGTGATGATTCAATAGCTTTTAAGGGAGTGTTAGAGGGTCAGCTATACTTAGTTGATTTTAATAGAGCTGAACTTGACACTTGCTTAATTGCTAAGACTAACATGGGTTGGCTCTGGCATCGCCGACTAGCCCACGTTGGAATGAAGAATCTTCATAAGCTTCTAAAGGGAGAGCACATTTTGGGACTAACAAATGTTTATTTTGAGAAAGACAGGATTTGTAGCGCATGTCAAGCAGGAAAGCAAGTTGGTGTTCATCATCCACACAAGAACATCATGACGACTAACAGGCCACTGGAGCTACTCCACATAAATCTATTCAGCCCGATAGCTTACATAAACATCGGCGGGAGTAAGTACTTGTCGGCGTTTCGGACCCGGGGGGTCCCTGGACCGACGAGTAAATTTGTCGCTGCGTGCCCCAGCCCAGATGGGTTGGCGCGGGATGGAACACAAGTGGAGGAATGAGCCTTGTATTATCCTGCACCAGGGTGCTCGTAGTAGGGGTTACAAGCGTTGCGAGAGAGTGAGAGCGAGTAGCAGAGAGCGAGAGAGAGAGAGAGAGAGAGGGTTCGGCCCCTGCTCGTCTTCTCCCGTCGTGCGTACGTATGCTTTGTATGTTCGTATGCTCGTCCCTTCGTCCCCTCGCCCCCCCTTTTCGTCCCTCCCCTCATGGGGCCATGGACACCCCCTTTTATAGACGTAAGGAGATGTCCAGCTGTACAATGGGGTGTAGCTGGGAGCTAACGTGGCTGGCAGGGAAGTGCCCTGAGCCCTGTACAGATAACAACGTGGCCGTCGGGGGGACGTCTCGAGTCCTGTAGAGGTAGTATCGTGGCCGTCGGAGAAGTGCCTTGGACCCTGTAGCAGTACAGCTGTTGGCGCTGCATGGATCTTGCTGACGTCTCCTTGCTTCCGTAGGGGGCTCGAGGACCACCGACGTCATGGTTTCATGCGGGAAACCACCATTGCCTGTTACCGGGGTAAGCTTGATGGGACGCCAGTCTTGTTCCTTCGTAGCCTGAGCTAGCTAGGAGTAGGGTAATGATGCATCCCTTGTGGTGCGGTTGATCCGAGCCTGAGGTCGGGCGAGGCGGTGACTCCTCCGAGGCCGAGGCTGGGGCCGAGACCCGGGGTCGGGCGAGGACGTGACTCTTCCCGAGGCCGAGCCCTGGGGTCGGGCGAGGCGGAGATTTCCTCCCGAGGCTGAGGCCGAGGCCGAGCCCTAGGGTCCGGCGAGGGGGAGCTTCCTGTTGCGCCCGAGGCTGAACTCGACCGTTGTCGGTTTCGCCCGGGTGGTTGGCACGGCAGCTGGAGCAGGGCGGGCGGCGCTGTTTTCCTGTCAGATCGGTCAGTGAAAGGGTGAAGTGACTGCGGTCACTTCGACCTTGCCGACTGAGGTGCGCGTGTCAGGATAAGGTGTCAGGCGACCCCAGCATTAAATGCGCATGCAACACGGTCGGCTGGTAAGGCGATTTGGCCAAAGTCGCTTGCACGACAAGGCTTGTCTTTGGCGGAGCCGAGGGTGCACTCGCTGTCCGAAGAGACCCTCGGGCGAGGCGTGGACTCGTCCGGGACCACTGTTCCGCCCGAGGCCGGGCTTGGGCGAGGTGAGACCGCGTCCCTTGGTAGACGAAGATTTGACTTTGACCTGAGCCGTAAGCCTTTATGGTTTGCTCTGAAGGTGTTTACCAGCCGTGATTAGGAGTGTTGGGGGTACCCCTAATTTTGGTACCCGACAGTAGCCCTCGAGCCTCGAGGAGAGTGGTGATGCTCGCTTCGAGGCTCTGCCACATTCTTGGTGAGGGGACCGGCCTTTCTCGGTTATACTTTGTTCCGACGGGTGCCCGCGAGCGCACCCGCCGGGTGTAGCCCCCGAGGCCTCGGAGGAGTGGTTTGACTCCTCTAAGGTCTTAACGCTTTTCGGGATGTTTTGGCCGGTCCTGTCGTTCCCTCATGCGGCCTGGTCGTAGCCCGGGTGCACGATCAGGTTCCGAGTTTTTGAGCTGGTTTGTTGACGCTGTCAATAGTTTGGCCGTAGCCGGGTGCGAGAGCAGCCCCTGAGCCTCTGCACGGAGCGAGAGGATGATCAAGGACTGTCTCGACTTTTATTATACGCTCCTTCGTCGCCTTTCCACAAGGAGGAAGGGGGGAAAAGCGCCATGTTACCCTCGGAGGGCACCGATCATGGTGTTTCCGGCGAGCTGCTAACGGGTGATCCGAGTGGACGCCCGTGCCCCGTTCGTTAAGGGTCGGCTAGTGGCCCAGAGGCGCGCTCCAAAAGTACCTGCAGGTGATTCGCTGGACTCAGCCCCTTTTCGACAGCGTATGAGGGCTTGATGCCTCCCTCCGGTGGGATTCCATTACGAGTCGTTCCCGCTGGTCTCGAAAATGTCCTAGGGTACCTCGGGAGCGTAGCCCGAGCCTCGGCCATGTATCGGACATACCCAGGGTCATCCCTCACTTTGCGTGTTCTAGGGCGGCTGTCGAACCCCTTCGAGGGGCCAGCCTACGAACCCCTGATCAGTAGTGGGCGCGGAGCCCGAGTGCTCTAGGGCGGCTGTCGAACCCTTCCGAGGGGCCAGCCTTCGAACCCCTGATCAGTAATGGGCGTGGAGCCCGGGTGCTCTGGGGCGGCTATCGAACCCTTCCGAGGGGCCAGCCTTCGAACCCCTGATCAGTAATGGGCGCGGAGCCCGGGTGCTCTGGGGCGGCTGTCGAACACTTCCGAGGGGCCAGCCTTCGAACCCTTGATCAGTAGGAGGGCTCGGGGGCCCGCTTCCTTCGCGGGGAAGGATCCCTTTTAAAATATCCCCTTTCTCGGTCCCTATGTCAAGAGAGTGAGAGAGGAAACAGAAAAGGATATGAATTTGAAAATTGTGGCGCACCTTTTTTGACACGACCTTTATGGCGGAGGTGAAACGTTGCCCGCTTCGCGTGCCAGCGGTGTCGCTTGCCCTGCTAGGGAGTTAATGCGACGGGATGGGCGATTCGCGGGGCGGCCGTTGTGCGTGCGTGAGCCGTTCGAGGGGCGGGCGTTTCACCTTCGAGTTTGAATTTCGCAGTGGGTTCGGGCGAAGTCTTGAACGGCTCTTCGCTTGGGTCTTTATATACCTGGGAGAGGGGCCGGCGATGGTTCTTTACCCTACCATCTGTGCCTGCCTTCTGCTTTGATTCCCTCAACCTAAGAGAATAGCCAGGGAAAAGAAAACCGCATGCCTTATCCCCTCCGCTTCCACCACCTTCGTTCGGTGATGGCCGACAAGGTGACCATCGTCCCGCCGCGCGACCCGTGGCCTTCCTCCACTGTCGTTGTGGGGGATCTGGAGGCCCTTGTTGCCGATGGTTTGCTCCGCCCCCTCTCTGATGGACCGCAGCCAGAGTGGATGGCCCCGAGCGAGGCCGTCCCGACTCCGCCGCCGGGGTATGTGGTCAGCTTTATCTCCTTCCATGAGCGGGGGTTTGGAGTACCAGCGAGCCACTTCATGCGGGTGCTCCTGCACTATTACGGGGTGGAGCTGCACAACTTCAACCCTAACTCCATTGCGTAAGCGGCCATCTTCGCGGCGGTTTGCAGGGATTATTTGGGGATCGACGTTCATTGGGACCTGTGGACCCATCTCTTCTCCGCGGAGCTCTTTGCCTCGACGACGGAGGCGAAGAAGGTCCGTATGGCAGTGCGGGCCGGAGGCTGCACTCTTCAGCTGAGGCCGGGGCGCGCGCAGCTATACATCCCCGCCACCCTTGTGTCTTCGAACAAGGGGTGGCAGCGCCGGTGGTTTTATCTCTGGAACGACGACGGGAGGCTTCCGTCGTTTTCTCAACGAGTGGTGACCGCCGCCGGCGCTAGCTGGCGCTGGGGGGCCACGCGGGAGAAACAGGAGAAGCTCCAGCCCCTTCTGCATGCCTTGCAGAAGTTAAGAGATGAGGGGCTTACCGCTGCGGGGGTTGTTGCCGCCATCCATCGCCGGAGGGTGCTTCCCCTGGTAGAGCGGCGGTTGCAGCTCTCGGAGATGAGGCCGGGGGTTAACCTGGAGGGCTCGCAGATGTCCTCGGTCTCCCTCCCCGACGACGACCTCCGCAAGCGGGTAGCGGGTACGGTAGGGAGGCTGGATGCCGGCGCCCTTACCCAACCTGCGATGCGTCCCGACCATGGGTACGTGTCCCTGGTGAGTGTCCGATCCTTCTCCTGTTTTGCGCTGAGTTGCCTTTGATCTTCATTGTTGGGATTTTCGTCCGTCCCTAGGGGTTGAGGTTTTATAAACCCGCCCTGCCACCGGTCCCGGAGGACGCGGTGGACCGAGCCGCGCGGAGGGTCGCCGCAGAGAAGAAGAAGGAGAAAAAGGACGCGGAGAAGGCCCGGGCTCGCAAACGGATGCGAGCTCGGGATGCCTTGGAGAAGCATCGTCGGAGGCAGGAGAGGGACGGGCTCCCCAGGGAGTCGTCGCCGGAGACGCCCGACGATGATGACGACGATGATGATGACGACGAGAGTGACGACATGGCGGCCCGTCTCAGCCTCAGCCCGGACCCGAGGCCGAGCCAGGGGTCGCCGAGCCAGCCTCCAAGTGGGCCAGCACCATCGGTGCTCGGAGCCGGGACATCGCGATCCCAGCCCGAGGAGCGGGGGCAGACCGAGGGGGTACTTGACCCCTTGGCCGAGGTAACCGGGGCGACACCGGGGGGTCGGGCCGATCCGCCTATCTTCCACGAGCAAGCGCCCGTGCTGGCTGTACAGTAGGTCGGCCCCTTGGCCGTGGCGACGCCTGGGCAGGCCGCCCCTTCGGTGCCTCGGGCGTCCGAGGCAGAAGCGACGCCGAAGCCGGTGTCGGAGCAACTTTCGGCAGCGCCTGCGGGGGCTGGGGCCCGAGGGGCCTCCCCGCAGGCACGACTGGCCTTGGTCCGGAGCGGGTATGTATCTGAGAATACCTCTGTTTTGATTTTTCCCCTTTTTTGTGTGTCTTGATCTTGCTCTCCTTTCAGTAAGCGGAGGCAAGGCTCGGCTGGTCTGGCCCCCAGGAAGGCCCTTAAGACGGAGCTGGCCCCCGCAGCCAATTGTGCGGCGTGCCACGCCGGTTGGCTGGCTTCCGCACAAGACACCCTCGAGCGGGGGGCCCAGGCAGCACGAGCTGCAATGAGGCTAGCCCCCCAGGCCGACCCCTCTGCCGGGACGGCCATCATGCCGGGGGAGGCTGCTGACGTAGCCACGGGCTCGAGCCCGGCTGACTTGCTGCCGGTGCCGGCATCGATCTTCGCCGGGGCCGTCACTGATTTACCCGTGGAGCCGCCCGTTGCCGCTGACGTCGGGATGACCGAGGCACCGCCGCCCATGGCCATCCCCGACCTCCCCGTTCTCGGCCATGAGGAGGGGGTAGCCGTCGTCGCCGAGGTCGGCGATCGGAGGCCCGTTTCCTTAGCCGAGGAGAGGCCCAACACTTTGATTGCGACGGTACCCGAAGCGTCGGCCACAGGGGACCCGACGCTTCGGTCGAGGTGCGCGCGGAACCATGGCCCACCTTAGGGAGCAGCGGCCTTATCCATGCGTGGCTCAACCTCGATGAATGGTGTGGGCGGCCGCACCGGTTCTGGAGCCATGCCATCTCGGACCCGGAGCCCCTCCTCTCCCTCGACGATGAGCTGGAGGAGAGATCTCGGGACAACTTTCGCGAGTATATCGAGGCGACGACGAGGTCGCTTCGGTCGGCCGTCGAGACCCTTTCCAGAGACGTTCCCAGGGTCTTCGAGGTAAGGGTTTTGGTGGAGACCTTGCGTGGCCAGGGCACTCTTTGTCATGCCTTGTTTTCCCTTCTCAGAAACTTGCGGATGTGAGCACCGCCAAGTTGCTGTTCCTCCGTCGTGAGAGAGACGTCTGGGATTTGCTGCGGTCCCAGAGGACCGTGCTTGCCGAGGCCAATGAGTGGCTTGCCCAACGGAGCACCGAGGTGGCGGATCTTCGGCTGCTCTATGATGAGCTAAAGTCGGTGGCAGCGGCGGCGCGGGCAGAGGCTTTGTCGGCCCAGGAGCAGGTGGCTTCCTAGGCCGAAGAGATGCAACGACGGCGGCTAGAGCTCGGCAAGGTCCTCGGCGAGCTGGACCAAACTCAGAGCCAAGCTATCGAGGCTGTGAGCCGGGCTGAGGCCCTTAAGGGTCAGCTGGCTGAGGCTGCGGGGCGGCTAGCCGAGGCATCCACTCGGGCTGAAGGTATGTGTCGCCCGCTTTGTAGCTTCGTTCTTGACCTCGTGTCTGAAGAGTATTGTTTGGCTGTCTATAGGGTTGGAGACGGCTCTTAGCGAGTCCATCAAGGATCACGAGGCGCTCGCCCAGGCAGCTGAGCAAAAGGAGGCCGACCGTGCGGCCATGTCTGAGGCTATCTCGGCCTTTTGCCGGGCCTTCGACCTTGATGACGTCCCCTCGGGTAGCTCCCCCCAGAGTCACCTGCGGGCCTTGGGTGGCCATGTGCGCGGTAGACTCTGCGGGGCGCTACATCACGGCGTTAGGCGGGCCTTCGCCGTGCTCGCTTCCCACTATGACGTGGATCTGGAGCGGGTCAGCGAGGGGTACTGCCTACCCGACGAGGATGAGGCCACCTTAGCCGAGGTCTAGAGGCTTGACGCGGCCGTCGTTGGCCCAAGCGCGGTGCTGGCGTCCTCCTTTAAGGTGGAGATCCTCTCGCCCGAGTCGCCGTCTAAGGCCAGGCCAGATTCCGCCGAGGGTGGAAACGTCGCCGAGGGCGCCGCTCCTCCTCCTGCCGATGCCTGAATCTTGTAGGAATGGTTTGCCCGAAGCATGCGAATGTTTTTCGCGGCCACCAAGGCCTAAACATTTTAACTTCGTGTTATAAAGCTGTGTTTTCTTTCCTCTTGTTTCGAGTACCAGGACTTGTTCGTCGGTAGCAGAACCGCTTATCCGAGCGAGAGTTACTTCTCGCGGAAGGTGATGAGTGAGGTATCCGTATCCCGGAGGCGTAGGAGTCCCTCGGCTCAGTCGGCCTTGCCGCTTACGTGTACTCTCGTCGTTTTTAGGGCCCTGCTATCGACATAGTCGAAAGCACGAAAGTTGTTTTCTGTAGGAAACTTTTTCGAGGAAAATTTTGACACAGAGGGGGTTCCCCCCTTCTAGCCCCCGAGGGAGGGTCGGGCTTGGCCGAGGCAAGACTGACCCTTCCTTGAAGGTTAGACTCGATTTAAGCGTGTAAAAATGAGGAACATGAACGACTTGAAACATTTTAAGGGTAGAAGCGACGTAGCTGTTCGATGTTCCAAGCGTTGCTGTAGACTTCGCCTTGATCGTTGGCCAGCTTGTATGTTCCGGGCTTCAAGATCTTGGCGATGATGAATGGCCCTTCCCAAGGGGGAGTAAGCTTGTGGCGCCCTCGGGCATCTTGTCGCAGCCGAAGCACCAAGTCTCCCACTTGGAAGCCTCGGGGCCAAACCCTTCGGGCGTGGTAGCGTCGCAGAGACTGCTGATACCGCGCCGAATATAGTAAGGCAGCGTCCCGAGCTTCTTCGAGCTGGTCCAGCGAGTCCTCTCGGCTGATCTAGTTGCTTTGGTCGTCGTACGCCTTCGTCCTCGGGGAACCGTATTCCAAGTCCGTGGGGAGGATGGCCTCGGTCCCATAGACTAGAAAGAACGGCGTGAAACCCGTGGCTCGGCTCGGCGTCGTCCTCAGACTCCAGACCACCGAGGGCAGCTCTTTCATCCACTGCTTGCCGAACTTGTTGAGGTCGTTGTAGATCCTGGATTTAAGTCCCTGTAAAATCATACCGTTGGTACGCTCCACCTGCCCATTCGTCATGGGGTGAGCTACGGCGGCCCAGTCCACACGGATGTGGTGGTCCTCGCAGAAGTCCAGGAACTTTTTTTCCGGTGAACTGTGTGCCATTGTCGGTGATGATGGAGTTCGGGACTCCAAAGCGATGGATGATATTGGTGAAGAACGCCAACGCTTGCTCAGACCTAATGCTGGTTAGGGGTCGGACCTCGATCCACTTGGTGAACTGCGTGCCATTATCGGTTAGGGGTCAGACCTGTTGCGCCCGAGGCTGAACTCGACTGTTGTCGGTTTCGCCCGGGTGGTTGGCATAGCAGCCGGAGCAGGGAGAGCGGCGGTGTTTTCCTAACAGATCGGTCAGTGAAAGGGCGAAGTGACTGCGGTCACTTCGACCTTGTCGACTAAGGTGCGCGTGTCAGGATAAGGTGTCAGGCGACCCCAGCATTAAATGCGCATGCAACACGGTCGGCTGGTAAGGCGATTTGGCTAAAGTCGCTTGCACGACAAGGCTTGTCTTTGGCGGAGCCGAGGGTGCACTCACTGTCCGAAGAGACCCTCGGGCGAGGCGTGGACTCGTCCGGGACCACTGTTCCGCCCGAGGCCGGGCTTGGGCGAGGTGAGACCGCGTCCCTTGGTAGACGAAGCTTTGACTTTGACCCGAGCCGTAAGCCTTTATGGTTTGCTCTGAAGGTGTTTACCAGCCGTGATTAGGAGTGTTGGGGGTACCCCTAATTTCGGTACCCGACAGTACTGTCTAGTTATTGTAGATGATTATTTTCGCTTCACTTGGGTGTTCTTTTTGCAGGAAAAATCACAAACCCAAGAGACCTTAAAGGGATTCTTGAGACGGGCTCAAAATGAGTTCGGCTTAAGGATCAAAAAGATTAGAATCGACAATGGAACAGAGTTCAAGAATTCTCAAATTGAAGGCTTCCTTGAGGAGAAGGGCATCAAGCATGAGTTCTCTTCTCCCTACACGCCACAACAAAATGGTGTAGTGGAGAGGAAGAATAGAACTCTACTTGACATGGCGAGGATCATGCTTGATGAGTACAAGACTTCGGATCGGTTTTGGGCCGAGGCGGTCAACACCGCTTGCTACGCCATCAACCGGTTATATCTACACCGAATCCTCAAGAAGACGTCTTATGAACTCCTCACCGGTAAAAAGCCCAATGTCTCATATTTTAGAGTCTTTGGTAGCAAATGTTTTATTCTTGTTAAAAGAGGTAGAAAATCTAAATTTGCTCCTAAGGCTGTAGAAGGCTTTTTACTTGGTTATGATTCAAACACAAGGGCATATAGAGTCTTTAACAAGTCCACTGGACTAGTTGAAGTTTCTTGTGACATTGTGTTTGATGAGACTAACGGCTCTCAAGTAGAGCAAGTTGATCTTGATGAGCTAGATGATGAAGAGGCTCCGTGCGTCGCGCTAAGGAACATGTCCATTGGGGATGTGTGTCCTAAGGAATCCGAAGAGACTCCACAAGCACAAGATCAACCATCATCTTCTACACAAGCATCTCCACCAACCCAAAATGAGGATCAAGCTCAAGATGATGAAAATGAAGATCAAGAGGATGAGCCACCTCAAGAGGAGAGCAATGATCAAGGAGGAGATGACAATGATCAAGACAAGGAAGATGAACAAGATCCAAAGCCACCACACCCAAGAGTCCACCAGGCGATTCAAAGAGATCACCCTGTGAACACCATCCTCGGCGATATTCATAAGGGGGTAACCACTCGATCTCGAGTCGCTCATTTTTGTGAACATTACTCTTTTGTTTCCTCTATTGAGCCACACAGAGTAGAGGATGCACTAAAAGATTCGGATTGGGTGCTGGCGATGCAAGAGGAGCTTAACAACTTTATGAGGAATGAGATATGGCATTTGGTTCCACGTTCTATCCAAAATGTTGTAGGAACCAAGTGGGTCTTCCGCAACAAGCAAGATGAGCATAGTGTGGTGACAAGGAACAAAGCATGACTTGTGGCCAAGGGTTATTCACAAGTCGAAGGTTTGGATTTTAGTGAAACCTATGCACCCGTAGCTAGGCTTGAATCAATTCGTATATTACTTGCCTATGCTACTTACCATGGCTTTAAGCTTTACCAAATGGACGTGAAGAGTGCCTTCCTCAATGGACCAATCAAGGAAGAGGTCTATGTTGAGCAACCTCCTGGCTTTGAAGATAGTGAGTATCCTAACCATGTCTATAAACTCTCTAAGGCGTTTTATGGGCTCAAGCAAGCCCCAAAAGCATGGTATGAATGTCTAAGAGATTTTCTTATCACTAATGGCTTCAAAGTCGGCAAGGCCGATCCTACTCTCTTTACTAAAACAATTGAAAATGATTTGTTTGTATGCCAAATTTATGTTGATGATATCATATTTGGATCTACTAACAAATCTATTTGTGAAGAGTTTAGTAGGATCATGATACAAAAATTCGAGATGTCTATGATGGGGGAGTTGAAGTATTTTCTAGGATTTTAAGTGAAGCAACTCCAAGAGGGCACCTTCATCAGCCAAACGAAGTACATTCAAGATATACTCACCAAGTTTGGAATGAAGGATGCCAAGCCCATCAAGACACCCATGGGAACCAATGGGCATCTCGACCTCGACACGGGAGGTAAATCCGTAGATCAAAAGGTATACCGGTCGATGATAGGTTCTTTACTCTATTTGTGTGCATCTCGACCGGATATTATGCTTTCTGTATGCATGTGTGCAAGGTTCCAAGCCGATCCTAAGGAAGTTCATCTTAGGATCGTGAAGAGAATCTTGAGATATCTAGTTCATACACCTAAGTTTGGTCTTGGCATACAACATTATAGTAGTTTGTTTCCACTGGGTCTTTCAAAAAAATCTCTAGGTGATCCAAACACCCTAGATTGTGGTTGAATTATAATAATCCAACCAATAGATTACTGGAATCCCATAATGCATCTCAAACATGCTAATAGGAGATTATAGGTGCTCAAAAGACCAAATCCTATAATCTAGCGCACATAATCCAAGGATCGAAACAACCTAGATTGTTTTAATCCATAATCCAGATTTTTATAACCCCATTCACAATCCAGATTTTGATAGTCCAAAGGTGATCCAAACAGGCACTAAAGAAACAACTGTCAACTCAAAATTTATGAATAGAAGAATTCAATAAGCAGGCTAAATGAAGTGTGCATGTTCTATTCAGAGGATAACACAACTTTGGCACAAGGTGTGGTGACTGTTGTTCCTTTGCAGATTGCTTGGATCTTGAGTCTGTTATAATGGATAATACTGCAAGATATATTTTAAGATCCTATAAACCAAACGAAACCAGTGTTATAATGGATAATATTGCAAGATATATTTTAAATAGGAATAAAATCTACAGATCAGACCAACGGTAAACCAATACTTCATCCTTGAATCAAAAGTCAATATTGCTTCAACCAGTGCCTTCACCGTAGAGTCTGCATCACTAATAAATGTCTACGCTTGTTCAAATTTGGTTGTAAGAGTTGCAGACTGAAAAGATTTCTGGGTCACCACAGGTTTTGCCTTGGAAACCTCAATTCTAAGTACGTGAAAACAAGGGCGAAGCTATAAATTCAAGGACCCGAGTGCACAATATAATGCACACGTTGCTATAAATCTCAACATGTATAATACATAAGGGCAAAAGGTAACAAAAATGCTAACCAAAATGAGGAATACCTAATATGTGTTGCATAGGAAATTTGAATCCAGATTGATAACAAACCTTAAATTCTTCAAAAGTAAGCTTTAGGATTTTGTTTGGGTCCCACCACTATCAGCACCATATGCGTTATCAAGGAAAGTGCCTGCAGAATGTTCTGAAAAGTTAGTCCTTGTACTTGTACTAACTGGAAAAATAAGATCATGCAAAGAGAGGCCATAAAAAGTGCGTACAAACAGAAAAAAGAAGCACCTAAGTATATTAGCACCAAGAGATAGATTGGCAGGGAGAGCACTCGCCTCTCGTCTTAGGCCTAGTTTAGATAATCTAGTAATGAGTGTTATTGAAGTGGATTAAAATGTATTGGGAGAATATTTGATCTATTGGAGATTTACACCCTCTTCAATCCCTCTAAAACACTCTAATTCCAAAGTATCTAAACTAGACCTTAAACGTGTTTCCCCACGTTGCAGATTATTAAACCAAAAAACCTTCTACAATCTACCATTGCCACCCCAAGTTCACAACTGTGACGGCATCCGGAACCGTGAATCGTTGGTACCAAGTCAAGAATTAATGCGAAGTGCGACAAAAAAAAAGTGTGAGATGAGGGGCGCTCACGTTGTTTTTGGTCCAGTTCCTCTCGTCGTAGAACTCAGAGTACAGAGCACAGGAACATGGTGACCTTGTCACACGCCTCTGCCACCGACGTAGCTGGCCAGCTTGGCCCCGCTCTCCGATCGCCCTACCCTTCTTGCGCTCTTCTCCTGTGGTGGGCGGCGCCGATGGCGAGTTATATAAAAGGCTGTCGAGATCATGGGCTGTTGGACTTGGAGGCCGGTGAAGGATGTTAATGGTCCGTTGGGCTGGGGTTCTTATTAATGGGTCATTTGTGCCTTTAAAAAGAATACAAAAAATATGGCCCAAAGTGCAAAAATAATAAAAAAATCGACTCCGCTGGGGATCGAACCCAGAATCTCTGGTTCCGTAGACCAGCGCCTTATCCATTGGGCCACGGAGTCAATTTTGATTAGGAAATAAAGTGTGTTTATATATAATCTGTTCAGTAGAGAGTGCCGGCGTGTTGGTAACCCAGCGGTGGAAGTGGAAGAGCGTCTCAGTGTCAGTGACACGTCCATGGCAAACCCGGAAGGCCAGAAGCCGACGCCCAAGACCGTCTCCGGCACGAGATCCGGTATGTTTGGTTCAGTTTTTTTCTGACCAACTTTTCTGAGAATCTGGCTGTATAGAGAATCTGAGTATCATTAGAATTACGTGCGGAGAAAGATAAAGGTGTCCATATGACTCAGGATCTAAAAAATGACGGATTCCTACTTTTGCAACGGCTCAACCGATTATGTGTTTATGTTGATTTTGAATGGTTTTTACCTAAATGAATTTTATAGAAGCTGACTAAAAAGCTGAGCGTTTGGCAGTCCGCAGCAGTTTTTGGTGGCCAGAAGTTCTGAAAAGCTGAAACAAACAGGGGCGATAGGTAAGCACGGTCGCTGCCATCTCCTACGTACGCCTCCCGGTGTTGAGTGTCAAGAGCCGCGGGTGCCGCGCACGAGCGTGCTGTGTTGCCGCTGGGCGAGCCGGGCCGCCGGTGAAGCTGCTGCTGCTGATCAAGGCGGAGCGCGGGAGCCGGACGCACGGGACTGGTGTCGGCGGCGGAGCGGCTGGGTCTGCTGTCCAAGGCGGAGGAACTGGACGCTGTCGGCGGCCACAGACCCCGGAAACGCCCGGCGCGCTGCTGACGCGGGCCCTGTCGTCGTGTACCCTCCTCCCCGAGGAGCAGACGAGCGTGGCACAGGTGGCGCTGCAGGCCGTTGGCGCCGCTCGTCTGCGTCGTCGGTGGCGCCGCCGCAGTGGCTGCGTCCACGTTCTGTCCTGGCTGCAGGGCTCCTCCAACTGACAAACGCATTTGCATTGCAGCCGGATTAGCAGGGCATTGCTCTACGCTTGTAACGTAACTTGTGTGGATTATGTGCTCCTGCCAAGATAATTGGGATGGATACGTTCATACGTTGCTGCGACTGCGAGACACATACCATGTTTCATGGGATCCGAGTATCCGACCCATATAAATATTTAACAAATTTTAAAGACATGTCTATGTATTATCATTGTAGTTGATAGTAAAAGAAGTAAAATGAAGATGTACCCCCAAAAAAAACTATCCAGTTCCTTACGTGATTGACTGTGTATGGGTGAAAAAGAAGAAGTAAAATGCAGAGGGAAAATGGAACTCAGTGTGGCCATCGTATAGAAGCTGGTGAGCGAGGGAAGCGAGCAGAGCAGCAAAATTATATCGGGTTTTTTAAATTCGTGTTCCTACCATTCATCCTGTTGCAAATTCCAATGTGTTGACGCCTTTTTGGAGCGCCAAACACTCAACAAGAACCGTGGCGGTGCCCTCTGCACAGGGGCGGACGGTCCACGCGCAGGGGCCGGACGCTCCGCGGCCTGGTGCGAGGCGCGGTGGTACTCTCTGCGCAGGGGCGGACGGTCCGCGGCCTGGGGCCGGACGGTCCGCGACCTGGTGCAGGAGCTCGGGCTCCTGCCTGACGTCCGGACGGTCCGCGCCCTGGGGCCGGACGGTCCGCGCGTACGCAGGGACGGCGAAAAATCGTCGACAGTGCCTGGATCTCACTCCCGGGAGGGACCCCGTCGGGGAGTAGAGATCCTAGGGGTTGTCTAGGCTCGGGTAGACCGACCTAGACTCCTCTAATCGACGTAGAGTCGAGGAGAGGCGGAGAATTTGGGGATTGGAAGGCTAAACTAGGGCTAAACTAGGACTACTCCTAAGATAAAATGCGAAATAGAAGTTGTATTGATTCGATTGATAATTACAAATCGGCCGTAGACCTCTCTTTATATAGAGGAGGGGGCTGGACCCTTTACACGACTGGATTCCGGGTTAATTCCGCAAACATAGCACAAAACTCGGAACCCTAAACTACTCTGCGCATGCGCGGACCGTCCGGCCCACAGGCGCGGACTGTCCGGACCGCGGACCGTCTGGCCTCAGGGCCGGACCGTCCGGCCGCTCAATATGGTGCTCAACATATGCCCCCTGCCTTTTGGTGGAGCTGAGCAAACCAAAAGCAACTAACTCGATGTGATTACATCGGTTCTCTTAGGCATCCTGCCACATACTAGGATGGTACTGTTTGAGAAAACGCCCATTCAAAGCCTTAGGCAAGTCCTTGCCTTGTAATGTTTGTAGCAAATAGGCGTTGCCAGACATCACCTGTTTTACTTTATAAGGGCCTTCCCAACTTGGTGACCATTTCCCGAACTTCCGGTCTTTATTCCTTAGAGGCAGAATGGTCTTCCACACCAGGTCCCCTACTTGAAATGATTTTGCTTTGACCTTCTTGTTGTAGGCCCTGGCTACCATGATTTTGTCCTTTTCTATTGCTCCCAAAGCTATCATCCTTTTGTCAGTCACCTCATCAATATTATCCATCATTGAATCATAATAATCGGTAACAGTTAGATCATTTTGTCTGGCGAACCTGATAGCATTCAAACTTATTTCCACAGGCAACACTGCTTCCTGCCCATAGACAAGCTCAAAAGGAGATACTTTAGTAGCCCTATGTTTAGATATTCTATGAGCCCATAAAGCCTCAGACAAAATCTTATGCCAATGTTTAGGATTATCAGATATTTTCTTTTTTATCAAATTAATCAATGTCTTATTGCTAGACTCGACCTGACCATTGGCCTGAGCATAATATGGAGATGAATTAAGCAGCTTAATTCTGTATAATTCAGCAAATTCACGTACCTCCTTTGACATAAAAGAAGTACGTTGATCTGTAGTTAAGGTCTGGGGAATGCCGAATCTATGAATGATATGCTTAGTTATAAACTCAATTACCTCCTTGTGTGTCATGTTCTTTAGAGCAACGGCTTCAGTCCATTTGGTGAAGTAGTCAGTGGCAACTAACACAAACCGATGCCCCTTTGATGATGAAGGATGAATTTCTCCAATAAAGTCTAATCCCCATCCTCTGAACGGCCAAGGCTTGATGATAGGATGTAATTCGGCTGCAGGGACCAACTGTAGGTCGCCGAATTTTTGACACACTTGGCAACCCTTGTAGTACTTGAAATAATCAGCTATCATACTAGGCCAATAAAAACCAGACCTTCGCAACAACCACTTCATCTTTGGAGCTGATTGATGAGTACCACAAATTCCCTCATGTACTTCGGCCATGGCTAATATAGCATCATCTGGGCCCAAGCACTTAAGCAGGATGTCATTGACTGTTCAGCGGTAAAGTTCATCACTCATCAAAACATACTTGAAAGCTGTTCGCCGAATGTTCTTATCTGTCCTGATATTGGGACTTCGTAAATAATTAAGTATATGTGTCCTCCAATCACTTGCATCGGCTTCATTGTCAGCCGAATTAATGAAAAGAACATTTCTGGTAACCCCGGACGGTCCGGCGTCATCACGCGGACGATCCGCGACCTGGGAATTTGGCTCTGCACTGGTTATCAGATTTTCAGTTTTGTGAAATTTCCCTTTCTTTATCCGATAACCTGATGCATCTTGTGCCAAATCGTTAGCTCTATGATTCTCAACTCTAGAGATATGCCGAATACTGAATTCGTCAAAAGAATGGATTATGCTCCAACATTTCTCAAGATAACTATTTAGAGTATCATCAAGACATTGATATTCTTCTAACACTTGTTGGACAACCAGCTGAGAATCACCAAATACCTTCACATGTTTTACTCTCATACCATTTAAAAGTTCTAAGCCGAATAGGAGGGCCTCATATTCAGCTTGATTATTAGTGCAATAAGTTTTCAATTGGCTAGAGAAGTCAAAGGAGACATTTCTTGGTGAAACAAGCACAATGCCAATTCCTTGCCCTTCATTGCAAACCGATCCATCAAAATATAAAGTCCAAGGAGTAATAGTGAGGTATGACATGTCTAGTTCATGAATATCATTAACCCGATGTTCTACAATAAAATCCGCTACGACTTGGCCTTTCATAGATTTCAATGGTTCATAGGCCAAGTCATATTCTATGAGTGCATAAGCCCACTTACCAATTCTAGCACTCATAATTGGGTTATGCAACATGTATTTGATTACATCGGCTTGACCAGAAACAGTGCAATGACTAGACAGTAAATAACATCTACATTTGGTGAATGCATAAAACAAGCATAAGCATAACTTTTCAATAAAAGTGTACCTTGTTTCAGCATCCACCAACCTTCGGCTTAGATATGTCACCACATGCTCCTTCCCCTCAGTTTCTTGTGTCAGAACAGCCCCAATAACCTTGTCTTCAGCTGCAATGTATAATCTGAATGGTGCTCCTACTTGTGGTGCTTTTAACACGGGAGCCGAAGACAAGTATTTTTTAATGAGATCAAATGCTTCCTGCTGCTCTGCCCCCCAAGTGAATTCAGCATCATTCTTAAGCCGAAGGATAGGGGTGAAGGCATCAATCTTCCCGGCTAGGTTAGAAATAAACCTTCGTAAATAATTCACCTTGCTGAGAAACCTCTGCACTTCGACCTTACAAGTCGGAGGCCCCACATTCCGAATAGACTTGATTCGGTCAGGGTCTATTTCTATACCATGTTCATGGATGACAAATCCTAAAAACTTACCAGCCGACACTCCAAAAGCACATTTACGTGGGTTCATTTTTAAACCATACCGACGCATTTTATCAAAGGCTTTGCGCAAATCAGCTATATGAGAACTAAACTTAGCCGATTTGACTACAATATCATCAATGTAGACTTCCACAGTGTTTCCTAACAACTCATGGAAGATCAGATTCATAGCCCTCTGGTAAGTAGCACCAGCATTTTTAAGACCGAATGTCATGACAACCCATTCAAATAAACCAATGAAGCCTGGACATATAAAGGCCGTTTTAGACGCATCTTCTTCGGCCATGAAAATCTGATTATATCCGGCATTACCATCAAGGAAGCTAATAATTCTATTTCCTGATGCATTATTGATTAATGTGTCGGCTATGGGCATGGGATATTCATCTTTAGGAGTTGCTTTATTTAAATTACGAAAATCAATGCATACTCTAAGTTTACCTGACTCCTTCTTCTCCACCGGCACAATATTGGAGACCCACTCTGCGTATCTGCAAGGTCTAATAAAATTAGCTTCTAGCAGCCGGTGGATTTCGTCCTTGATTCGTGGGAGAAGATCTGGACGAAAGGTTCTAGCTTTCTGCTTGAAAGGTCTGAAACCAGACTTAATGGGCAGCCGATGTTCGACAATCTCTCAGCTTAGTCCAGGCATTTCAGTGTAATTCCAAGCAATACAATCTGAATATTCCTTCAATAGACCGATCATCTCATTTCTAGAATCGGTCTCCAGGGTCTTGTTTACAAAAGTCGGCCTTGGAGTTTTACCATTTCCTATGTCAATCTCCTCCAAAGGATCAGCCGATGTAAACCCCTGTCCTAGTTTATCAAGATCTCTGAATTCCTCTATCATGTCCCCCACAGAGGAATCAGATGATCTTTGTGTGATGGCGGACTTTTCGGTCTCGGGGACCGGATCATCCGTAATACTATCTTTTCGCTGTGGTAGATGTTCGGTCTTAAAGTCCGAACTGTTCTGTGAAAGACCAGACCATCCGGCTTTGAGGGCCGAATTGTCCGTGATCAAAGACTCATGAACTTTGTGTGTATTCATCGTTTAAACTCTATTTAGGATTCAGCCGATTCTCCATCGGCTCTAGCATTACAGGAATGAAACCTTTCTTATCTATACTTATGAACTGATAATCAGAAAAATCTACCCCTGTGAGACATGTAGCAGTCTCATAAGTCCAGAGTACAGGGGCATCGGCCACAGCGATGCAGGCCGATACATCAGCATGTACTTGTTCTACCTCATCGCCTACCCATTGTATTAGCATTTGATGTAATGTAGAAGGTATACATCGATTGGCATGAATCCAATCTCTGCCTAGAATTAAACTGTAATTCCCTTCTACATCAGCGACGAAGAATGCAGCAGCAAGGGTCTTAGTCCCGATGGTTAATTCAACGGACGTGACTCCCCTGGCTTTAATCGAACTATCCCCAACACCGCTGAGGGTCATGTTGGTTTTGACAAGTTCGTCATCTTGTTTACCTAATTTTCTGTATAATGAATAAGGCATTAGATTTACAGCCGCCCCTCCATCCACCAACATCTTAGCAATCGGTATTCCATCAATGTGACCGCGCACGAAGAGTGGCTTTAAATGATTTACCGATTCCTTTGGTTTAGTAAAGGCGGCTTCTTTAGGACCAAAATCAAACTGGGCAGCAACAGGTTCATCGTCGCCAATGATAGTACAATCGGAAGAAAATGTAATAATATTTACATCCATACCTGGGCGTTCTGGAGAAGCCTCGTAGTCGACCAGGTCTTCTCCTAGCAGGTCGTCCTCTTCCATTGATGTTGTCGTGTTGTTGGAGGCTTCCTGATGAACGGCGGACGGTCCGCACGTGGGGGCCGGACGGTCCACGCCTGGTGCAGGTCGTCCAGAGCCTTCCTGGTGAACGGCGGACGGTCCGCACGCAGGGGCCGGACGGTCCGCGCCTGGTGCAGGTCGTCCAGAGCCTTCCTGGTGAACGGCGGATGGTCCGCACGCGGGGGCCGGACGGTCCGCGCCTGGTGCAGGTTGACTTTCTATTTCTGTGGCCGTTTGTTTTTTCTCAACGGCCTTCGGTCTCCATTTCTTTTGCGGTGGCGGGTATAGTGGATGTGTGTCATTAAATGTCTTTTCCGCCTCCTTCTCCTGTCTCTCCTTTGCTCTTAGGCGCTGTAATTTTCTCTTTTGGGATCGTGTCAATCCCGCTGGGCACCATCGAGGCATGGAGTATTTTGGATCGGCTGTTTTGATGGTAGCTGTATCCTTTTCGGTTGTGTTGGCCGATTCGCCGAAAATCATCGGCCCTTTATTGTCTCCCTGTATGACAACATCTGCAGTGCCTATTTTGATGATGTCCTTTTTGTTGTTCTTTGAGTTCCTACAGGCATATGCCCCCTGCCGGATTGGTCGGCCTAGGAGGCCGAGTAGTCCGGCAACCTTGTTGGGCCTGTGCCTGGTGACCGGATTCAGCAGTGCTCAATCGGTCTTGCACTGGCGGTGCCAACCTATCAAAAACGGATGTTTGGGGTGCCCCCCAGGCGGGGTACTGTGGCATCCCAAATGGATATGGTGGCATGCCCCACATTTGATTTGGGACATATGGTGGAGGTAAGTATGTGTATGGATATGGCATAGATGGATAAGGAGGTGGAGGGGTCCATGTCGGCATGTTAGGTCTCAATTGTACAATAGGACCTTTCATTTCTTCCGATTGGTGATGTGGTCCAATCGGACTGACCTGACGTTGCTCATGAATGGGTGAGCGGGGTCGCTTCGGTGGCCGGTCACTGGGGCCAGCCTTCTTTTTCACATATTTAGACAACAATTGATCGGAAGTCGGGCCAGGCTTGATCAGCCGACCAGCTGCTTTAAATGTATTTGTTTTCCACGTACCTATCTCTGGTCGTCGTGGTTTGAAGGTACGTGGTCGCTGCGAGTCCTAAGCATGGCCAGACCGTCCGCCGGAGCTATCCGAACCGTCCGGTGGGGTCCCGGACCGTCCGCGCCTACGTGCCGGACCGTCCGGGATACGCAGCACGGGTTCCTGTATCTGTCTCCCTGTCTGCACTTGCCCCCCAGTACTGGAGGTTGTGATGGTCACCTTTAGGGTCTCCCCTCCATCGGGAGTCTTCTCGGCTACCACTTTCCTGCAAGAAACCTTATGATCCTCATCGGCCTTTTTAGAATTGCCGATGATTGCCTCTTTGACTTTGCCTTTATCGGCCGTGTTTGGTCGAACCAGGACTTTCTTGCCCTCGAAGTCGATCACGTTCATTGGAAAGGGCTCCGTATCCACCTGCATTTCCTGAAATTTCAATCGTCCCTCATTAATGGCCGATTGAATCTGTCGTCGGAATACATTACAATCATTAGTGGCATGAGAAAATGAGTTATGCCACTTGCAGTATGCACGACGTTTTAGCTCGTCGGCGGATGGAACAGTGTGATTTATTTTAATATTGCCATTTTTGAGTAATTCGTCAAATATTTTATCGCACTTACCAACATTAAACGTAAACTTAACCTCCTCTTGCCGTTTCTTTTGAACCGGCTGCAAGGAGGAACAAGCCGAAGATTTGGCCTATTTTGGCCAAACCATTTCAGCAGCATACACTTCTGCTGATTCGTCATCTGAGCTACTTTGGTCGCATTCTACTATATGTACGTTGTGACGCATTGTTTTAGCAGTTTCTTTGCTCCGGCTTTCGCAAGCCAAAGCCCTCTGGTGTAACTGTGCTAGTGTAAAAAATTGGATGCCTTCTAATCTCTCTTTTAAATAATATCGTAGACCATTAAAGGCTAATCCTACTAGCTGTTTTTCTGCTAAATGAATTTGAAAGCATCGGTTTCTTGTATCGCGGAATCTCCGGATGTAATCATTAACTGGTTCGTCTTTTGTCTGTCGCAATGACACTAAATCTACCAAATCCAATTCATAATCACCGGAGAAAAAATGATCATGAAATTTTTGTTCTAGATCCCTCCATGATGAAATGGAATTAGGAGGTAAAGTGGCATACCATGCAAACGCGGTTCCTGTTAGCGATAATGAAAATAAACGCACGCGAAATGCCTCTGTGTCTGCCAATTCTCCCAATTGTGCTAAGAACTGACCTATATGTTCGCACGTGTTTTTCCCTTGATCACCCGAAAATTTTGTGAATTCGGGTATTCTAGTTCCCTGTGGGTACGGGTAGTGATCAAATCGGCTGTCATAAGGTTTCCGATATGATTGCCCCCCAGGGACCATGCTTACTCCGAGCTTATCTCGGAACGCCCCAGCTATTTCTTCCCTCACTATATCAATGGCAGCCGGTGCAAGACCACCGGCTCTCTGGTCAAACATAGGTGGGGTTGGTTGCATTTTAGTATATTGTCGTTCCCCCCATTGGTTTGAGCTACATGGTGCATTTCCATTTGCCCTATATGGCTCATAGGTTTGATCGTTTCTTTCCGGCCTTTTAGGTGGGGCCGGAAAGCTTTCCTGGGCTCTGGATCCTGAATTAATGGGCTGGTGCATTGCATAATGTGATGGGAAGTGTTGCTGGGACGGGTGAGGATTCAGGTAATAATCCTCCTCAAAAGACTCATGCGCGGACTGTCCGGATATGTACCCGGACCGTCCGTGGTCATATGCGGACCGTCCATCATTGTATGCGGACCGTCCGACTGGGTAGTTTGGGTTCTGTGTCATATGTGGTGGCTCGGGCGCATATCTAGGTAACTCATTAAAAATAGGCCCGACTGCTGTTGGCCCGGACGGTCCGCGCTCACGTGCGGACGGTCCGGGCATGTGCAGATCGGCTGGTTTGCTGCCGATTTGCGGTTGCTTAGGATATGTGTCCATCGGCATCCCATAAAGGGGTTGTGACTGGTCGTGACAACCTGTAGCCGATGTGTTACACGCGTTATCTCCTAACTCAACCTCGTGCGAAGGACAATTTGCGGTACTAGATTTATCAAATGCACGTACTAGTCTCTTAAGATCGCTTTGCATACCCCCTATGATGTTCTGCATTTGTTCACGCTGATCTTCTACATAATTTCTAAGAGATTGCATATCGTTGGTATTACTTACATTGGGGATATCTGGCGTGGGTTGGAGCGAAGCCGGATCCGTCGCCCGATGTCGGACGACCTTGTTGTTCCTGTCCACTTTGAAGTTGGCCAAGAACTTTGCTTTCGCCTCCTGGATCATCCGCTCCTTGTGCTCCACAAACTGGAGCTGCTCGTCAGCCGGCAAGGTTTCCCAAGTCGGTTCTATGATGTTGCTTAGAGAAATATCAGAGCTATCCTTTGAACCGGCCATTGAGGGCCGATCTGATGAGCTTAGATGTGTTTTCCCCAGCGGAGTCGCCAAAAAGTATGTTGACGCCTTTTTGGAGCGCCAAACACTCAACAAGAACCGTGGCGGTGCCCTCTGCACAGGGGCGGACGGTCCGCGCGCAGGGGCCGGACGGTCCGCGGCCTGGTGCGAGGCGCGGTGGTACTCTCTGCGCAGGGGCGGACGGTCCGCGGCCTGGGGCCGGACGGTCCGCGACCTGGTGCAGGAGCTCGGGCTCCTGCTTGACGTCCGGACGGTCCGCGCCCTGGGGCCGGACGGTCCGCGCGTACGCAGGGACGGCGGAAGATCGCCGACGGCGCCTGGATCTCACTCCCGGGAGGGACCCCGTCGGGGAGTAGAGATCCTAGGGGTTGTCTAGGCTCGGGTAGACCGACCTAGACTCCTCTAATCGACGTAGAGTCGAGGAGAGGCAGAGAATTTGGGGATTGGAAGGCTAAACTAGGGCTAAACTAGAACTACTCCTAAGATAAAATGCGAAATAGAAGTTGTATTGATTCGATTGATAATTACAAATCGGCCGTAGACCTTTCTTTATATAGAGGAGGGGGGCTGGACCCTTTACACGACTGAATTCCGGGTTAATTCCGCAAATCTAGCCAACAAACATAGCACAAAACTCGGAACCCTAAACTACTCTGCGCATGCGCGGACCGTCCGGCCCACAGGCGCGGACTGTCCGGACCGCGGACCGTCCGGCCTCAGGGCCGGACCGTCCGGCCGCTCAATATGGTGCTCAACACAATGCTTCGGATTGACTTCAGACAAACCTTTTATAGCTACAATACAGAAACCACTTGTACATACGCTGTCCTCATGTGTGTTAAAAGAAACCACGTGTATATACCCAATGCAATAGGCTAATCATGATTGAGCATGCTTCAGAGTTCAGAGTTCTAACCGCAAGTACCAATAAAGGATCTAGGACGCGATTGCATATAATCCAATAGTACAGTAATAATAAAAAGAACGAGAGAAATTTCGGCAACTGAACATGTGTGTATATAGGCTGTTGGTAATAGAAGCCCTGGGCTTCCGATAGACATGGGAAGCCCCAGCCAGGGTAGTGGTCACGCGCGTGGTCAGGTCGGGCCAGTGGGGCGCGTGAGTCCGCACGATTGTGGAGCACGTTTATGCATGCGTAAACATGTGTTATATTTTGCGTAAACAGAAGGTGCGCACGTGGTGGGGTCGAGTTAGGATATACGAAGGTGGGTCAGCGTCGTGTTCGCTGGTCGGGTAGTTGGTTCCTACTCGTGTTTATGCTAGCATATTTAATGGTTCAGACTTGCATAACATGAGAGCGGCAACGAACTTTTCATTGGTTCGTTCAAGTGGGTCCACACCATCGTGATTAGCGCGCCCACGAAGCTAGAAGTTACCGTATATATCGGAACATAAGATATGGAGCTGATCGTGCGTAGGAGTTCAGGCGGATTTCAGCGTAAAACGTGAACCAAAACAACATAAATGGGTATAAATTTTAGTGTAAACCATCGATCTATTTCATAACGAAAACATGTATGGAAACAAAAAAATCTAATTTAAATGCTTTATTTACTCCATAAATATAAGATCTCTCCAACATCCGTGCATCAAAGCTCATTATAATCAGTTTATGATATATACTAATACTAGTTATACAATACGGTGAAGTTATTTATGCCCTACGGTGGACTACGTAAAAATCGGTTTTCTACTGCATGTGCACAAATTTAGGATGACAATAATGTGAGTTCGAAAAGAAATGGATCAGCATATGCGAGATTTATGGAATCATGGCAAATGATCTCATTTCTTAGATCGGTTACCTTTTTCTAAATTTCTATTTTGTTGCATGAATGTGTGGGTCGTAAATATATCTTATACATATGGCATAAATGGTAGGAACCCAATACACACTGGATTAAGTAAACGAGATAATGCATAAAATCAATAAATCGTTTGCGTAAAATAAGAATAGAAATATCATAAACAGACAAATAGATGGAAGTGGAGCCATGAACTGAAATATATGTCATAAAACTCTATTGACATTGGCATAAATATATATACAAAATAGCATAAAAATAGGATCGCCGCCCTACGGAACCAGCGCCTCGCATCTGGGATGCGCCACCACTTCGTGCTAGGGGAGGATGCCGTCGTCGCTTGCGCCTAGAGAAATCCGCCATCGCTGCTCCCACCTTGGATGGCATCACAGTCGTACGCGCTCAGGGGTCGACCCTCGTGCGCATGAATCCCGACCCGTTGCACCAACCGCTCCCACCTCGCCGTCATGAACGCCTTACGGATGTCGTCGTTGCTCACATGCCCCCGAGATCCACCGTCGCGCCGCCGCAGTCGCTCCCACGTCACCGCCGTGCGCACTTCAAGGGGTCACTGCCGCGTGCACCTCAGGGAGACGTTGTCGCGCTCAAGCCCCATGGGATCCGCGGTCACGACTGCTGGCACATCATCGTCGTGCGCACCTCATGGGGCCGCCGCCGCGTGCGTGCCCTCGGGATCCGATGCCGTAGCCGCTCCCACCTCGCCTCCGTGCGCGCCTCAGGGATCCGCCGTCACGAGCGTGTCCCCAGATCCGTCGTCACGCCACAAATGCTGGAGCGGCGGAGGCGGTGGCCATCGCAGAGACGGACGGGACAACCGCCGTTGTCACCGGGCCTAGGGTGCGCTGCCGTCGTCCGTCTGCTTCGAGAGCGCCGTCACCGCTTGCCTGCCTGTCTCGGAGCGTCGTTGTCGCTCGTTCCTGGTGGAGCACCGCCGTCGGTCGCCTGCCTCGAGGTGACACCGCTGCTGGCCCCTTGAAAGGGAATTAGGCTTACACCTAGTTCCTAAATAATTTTGGTGGTTGAATTGCCCAACACAAATATTGGACTAACTAGTTTGCTCTAGTGTATAAGTTATACAGGTGCAAAAGGTTCACACTTAGCCAATAAAAAGACCGAGTATTGGGTTCAAATAAAGGAGCAAAGGTCAACCAAAGGCACCTCTGGTCTGGCGCACCGGACTGTCCGGTGTGCCACCGGACATGTCCGGTGCACCAGAGGACTCCGACTTCAAACTCTTCACCCTTGGGAAATTCCAAGAGGCGACTCCGCTATAATTCACCGGACTGTCCGGTGCACACCGGACATGTCCGGTGCTCCAAGGAAGAGCGGCCTCAGGAACTCGCCAGCCTCGGGTTTTCACTTGAGCTGCTCCGCTAAAATTCACCGGACTGTCCGGTGTAATAGCGGAGCAATGGCTATTTCAGCGCCAACGGCTACCTGCGACGTATTAAATGCGCGCGCAGCGCGCGCAGAGGTCAGGCACGCCCATACTGGCGCACCGGACAATCTACAGTGCATGTCCGGTTCGCCATCGGACATCAAGGCGGGCCCAGAAGACAGAGCTCCAACGGTCGGAACCCAATGGCATTGGTGACGTGGCTGTCGCACCGGACATGTCCGGTGTGCACCGGACTGTCCGGTGCGCCATCGAACAGACAGCTCCACCAAACGGCTAGTTTGGTGGTTGGGGCTATAAATACCCCCAACCACCCACCATTCATAGAATCCAAGTTTTCCACTTCTCAACTACTTACAAGAGCTCTAGCATTCAATTCTAGACACACCAAAGAGATCAAATCCTCTCCAAATTCCACACAACGCCCTAGTGATTAGAGAGAGAGATTTGCTTGTGTTCTTTCGAGCTCTTGCGCTTGGATTGCTTTCTTCTTTCTTGATTCTTTCTTGTGATCAAACACTCACTTGTAATTGAGGCAAGAGACACCAATCGTGTGGTGGTCCTTGTGGGAACTTTGTGTTCCAAGTGATTGAGAAGAGAAAGCTCACTCGGTCCGAGGGACCGTTTGAGAGAGGGAAAGGGTTGAAAGAGACCCGGCCTTTGTGGCCTCCTCAACGGGGAGTAGGTTTGAGAAAACCGAACCTCGGTAAAACAAATCCGCGTGTCTCACTTCATTATTCGATTGCGATTTGTTTTGCGCCCTCTCTCGTGGACTCTATTATATTTCTAACACTAACCCGGCTTGTAGTTGTGATTATTTTTTGTGAATTTCAGTTTCGCCCTATTCACCCCCCCTCTAGGCGACTTTCAATTGGTATCAAAGCCCGGTACTTCATTAGAGCCTAACCGCTCGAAGTGATGTCGGGAGATCACACCAAGAGGGAGATGGAGACCGGCGACAAGCCCACTACGAGCCAAGGGAGCACTTCATCGGAAGAGTCCCGCACCAAGAGGAAGGAGAAGAAGAAGGACTCCTCCAAACGGAAGGAGAAAAGATCTTCTTCCTCACACCACAAGGAGAAGAAGGAAAAATCTTCTTCCCACAAGTCGCATCGGAAAGGCGACAAGCACAAGAGGATGAGGAAGGTGGTCTACTACGAGACCGACACTTCATCAACATCTACCTCCGACTCCGATGCACCGTCCGTAACTTCTAAGCGCCAAGAGCGCAAGAAGTTTAGTAAGTGAAAGCATCTAGGCCCCTGGTTGGTTTTAGTGATTAATGACAACGTAATATTATATGTGACTAACGTGTGTTTTGCAGAGACAAATGGTAAGTTAGGTCGCATGACAGGTAGAAGTACTACAACCGTGAAAACAATCCCGGAGATAAGAACTCGAAGCGACGGCTAAAACGACGAAACAAAAGGTGAAGGTCTACGGAGTCCGAGTGTCAAGGAGATGTGGACACTCGCATTTTAGTTAGGTCTTTTATTCTCTTTTAGCCATACTATAAAGAGGGGTTGTCGATGAGTAGTTTGACCAAGAGAGTTCTAGTGTAGTGTTGGTGCACAATCACACTCATACACAGTGCTAGGTGTCACTCTAGAACTCACACTCAAGTTAGAACGAAAACCGATTTGAAAATCAGCTGAAAAACAAGAGTTAGTGTTTCTGGCGTTGGGGCACCGGACTGTCCGGTGTGCACCGGACTGTCTGGTGCACCCTCTGCCAGGTGGGCCAGGCTGGTCCGCGGCAGAGGCTTTGCCTTCGCAGAAACCCGAGAGCGCAGCTTTCAGAGTTGAATTTTAGTGGCACACCGGACACCGCACCGGACTGTCCGGTGTGCACCGGACAGTGAACTGTTCACTGTCCGGTGCGCCATGAGTCCAACGGCTACCTGTCAGAACTAGCCGTTGGAAACGACCGTTGGCGCACCGGTGGCGCACCGGACTGTCCGGTGCGCCATCGCGCAGTGAAATGCCTGTAACGGCTAGTTGGTGGGTGAGGGCTATTTATACCCCCTCCACCCACCATATTCAATGTCTTGCACTCCACATTTATTCCAGCACATTGCTAGAGCTTTGCAAGCACCAAAAGCCTAGTGAGGAGATTAGAGAATCATAATCCGCGTTTGTTCCTCATTAGCGCTAGTGAGAGCCACCTAGAGCACACACCACTTGCATTAGGCTTCTCTTGGTCAAGCGAAAGTCTACGACTTGTTACTCTTGGTGATCGGCATCACCTAGACGGCTTGGTGGCGTTGGGAGCTCGGTGATCACCGTGAAGATCTTGTTGGTGACCCGACTCAAGTTTGTAAGCGGTCTCGAGGGATCCACCGCGCCGGAGTGGCAAAGGATCATCTCGTAGTGAGCACTTGGTTCTTGCGAGGACCAAGGGGGAGCGATACCCTTGCGCGGGTGCTCCAACGAGGACTAGTGGAGAGTGCCGACTCTTCGATACCTCGGGAAAAATTGGAGGAGTCTTCTAAACTTTGCTTTACATTCCGCACTTAATTCAAGCACTTTACATTGTGTATTTGTTTAGCAAGTATTTGAAGTATTATCTTAGCTTTGTTGCATTTCTAGTATTATATTCTTAGTGCTAGTTGTTGGGGTGAAGTTGGGCTCTTGCTTATCTCTTGCTTAGGTTTTAATTAGTGTTGATTTTTAGAAAAGCCCAATTCACCCCCCCTCTTGGGCATCGTGATCCTTTCAATTGGTATCAAAGCCTTGTTGCTCATAGATTAGCTTAACCGCTAGAGTTACGATGTCCGGTGGGGATGGACCTCCTCCCGTTTTTGATGGTGACGATTTTCCTTATTGGAAAATTCGTATGGAAGCATACTTAGAGGCTATAGACATTGGTGTCTATAAAGCCGCCACACAAGGGTTCCTCGAACCTAGAGATCCCACAAATCTTGTAGGTGATGAGTTCAATTATGAGAAATGGAATGCTAAGGCCAAAAACACCCTTTTTAGAGGCCTTTGCAAAGATGTGTTCAATAGAGTAAGGAATCATAAAAATGCTCATGATTTGTGGATGGACATTTGTGCTCTACACGAAGGAACTAGAAGTGAACGTGAGGAAAGATATCACATAGCCATGCGAAAGTTAAATTCTTTTGAAATGCTTACTAATGAAAATGCAAATGCTATGTACTCACGACTTAATATTCTTGTAGAGGAAGTCAATGGATTGGGGCTTACTCAAATCTCACAACCGGATGTTGTGAGGAAGATTCTCAGTGTCCTCCTAATAGACAAATATGGACACATTGTCACTGTGCTACATCAAATGGATCTTTCGGTTACCACACCTACACAAATTTTGGGAAAGATCAATGCCCATGAAATGTACATGCACATCAATGACAAAGAAGAATCATCTTCCAAAAGAAAGGATTTGGCTCTCAAAGCAAATCATGAAAGAAAAGGAAAAGCAAAAATACAAGTTGAGGAAGAATCCTCAAGTGATGATGACCTTGATGCAAACATTGCCTTGATGGTAAGGAAGACCACCAAGATGTTGAAGAAGCTAAATAGAGAAGGCATCAAATTTGATTCAAGAAAGAAGAAGTTCTTTTCCAACAAAAGAAAGCCCATTTCTGAGATGGACTGCTACAACTGTGGTGAGCTTGGTCATCTTGCTCATCAATGCAACAAGCCCAAGAAGAACAAGTTCAAGGGCAAGAAAGAAGATGACAGCGATGATGAAAAGAAGGAAAAGAAATTCTTCAAGAGGAAGGATGGAAAGCAAAAGAAGTTTCACAAGAAGAAGAATGGAAAGGCATATATTGTTGGCGACTGGCTCACCGACATCGAATCATCAAGTGGGTCTTCTTCAAGTGAAGAAGAAAATGATGAAAAAGTTGCCGCCATCGCCGGGGACTTCTCTTCACCACCACCATCGCCATCATCCACTTCTCACCTATGCCTCATGGCTAGGGGTGAACGGAAGGTACAAAATGATATTAATATTGCTGATGATAGTGATAGTGATAGTGATGAAGAATTTGCTTCACCTTCATATGATGAGTTAGCTGACTTACTTAAAGAATATACTCAAATCATTAGAAAGTCAAAAGCTAAATGTGATAGGTTGAAAAATGAAAATGAATCTTTAAATGCCAAGTATGACATAGTTATAAAGGCTAGTGATGAAATAAAAGAAGAAAATAAAACTATGTCATCAACTGTAAATAAGCTCACAAACTCCCTAAAAGATGCTAAGGAAAAATATGACAAATTAAATGAAGCTAATAGGGAGTTGCAAAATAGACTAGTAAAGATCAAGGAAGACTATACTCAAATTAAATTTGATCATGACAATCTTCTTGTTGAAAATGAACTTTTATCTTGCAAAACACATGAGGCTATTAACCCTGTTGTCAAGTTTGATGTAGCAACCTCATGTGATGATTTGTTTCAAGAAGAGCAAACTAGTCTACATGCTGAATTGACTGAAAAAGTTGAAGTCCTGACCTTAGACAACCAAAAATTGAAGAATTACTTGACTGATGCAACTACTAGAGGAAAAATTGCTATTGAGAACAATGATTTCAACAATGAGTTGGCAGTGGATAATCAAAGGCTTAAGAATGAGGTCAAGAAACTAAAAAGAGAAAATGAACATCTTGCAACAAGTGTGCAAAAGTTCAACAAGGGTCAATACCTTCAAAATGAGCTGCTTATGAACACTGTTATGAAAAATAACAAGAGTGGTATTGGATACAATGCTTTTGTGCAAAAGAAAGCTATCACTCAATACAAACCAAAGCAGACTCACAAGCCTATCAAATGCCTTGAGTGTGGAAATGAAGGTCATTTTGCCCACAACTGCAAAGCCAAACCACCAACTCCCTTGCCTAAGCACTCAAGACCATTTGCTTTCAATGCTCACTATGTTCTAAGAAAGGTTGCAAATGGAAAGGTTAAGGTCAC
The DNA here is from genome assembly GCA_029449295.1 of Zea luxurians. Classification (NCBI taxonomy): domain Eukaryota; kingdom Viridiplantae; phylum Streptophyta; class Magnoliopsida; order Poales; family Poaceae; genus Zea; species Zea luxurians. The sequence goes on from JAOPSE010000573.1 coordinate 107,317, forward strand.
ATTCCTAGGTCCACCAAACAAGAATAGACCTAGACAAATCTGGGTGGCAAAGTCCTTAATTGAGAGAGTCACTGGTCCTATGCAATATAGGGCCCTCAAAACTCAAGCTTGAATTGTCTGTGAATGTAGGTGAACTACAAGACCGGTGGGAGCCATTGGGTTATTGACAGTGGATGCACACAACATATGACAGGCAACCCACGGATGTTCACCTCACTAGATGAAAATGTTGATGGACAAGATAAAATCACATTTGGAGACAATTCAAAAGGAAAAGTGCAAGGACTTGGCAAGGTGGCAATCTCAAATGATTTATCAATATCAAATGTTCTCCTAGTTGCACCTTTAAGCTTCAATTTATTATCAGTGGGTCAACTCTGTGATCTTGGACTTCAATGCGTATTCACTCCAACAGAGGTTATTGTAACAAAGATGGATGATGAATCAATGGTATTCAAGGGATTTAGATACAACAACCTCTACTTAGTGGATTTCACTTCAGAAGATGCAGACTTAAGAACTTGCCTCTTCACCAAAGCTTCTCTTGGATGGCTTTGGCATAGGAGGCTTGCACATGTTGGAATGAGCACACTCAAAAAGGTATTAAAGAAAGATATGGTTAGAGGATTAAAGGATGTGGTGTTTGAAAAAGACAAGCCATGCAGTGCATGTCAAGCTGGAAAGCAAGTTGCTAATACACATCCCACTAAAGCTTTCATGTCAACATCAAGGCCACTGGAACTACTTCATATGGATTTGTTTGGGCCTACAAATTATGTCAGTGTCGGTGGCAACCTCTACTGTCTAGTGATTGTTGATGACTTCTCAAGATACACTTGGGTGTTCTTTCTCCATGACAAATCTGAAGTTGCATCTATATTCAAGAAGTTTGCCAAGAAAGCACAAAATGAATTTGATTGCAAGATTAAGAAAATTAGAAGTGACAATGGCAAAGAATTTGACAACACCAACATTCATGAGTACTGTGATGAAATTGGGATCAAGCATGAAGTATCTGCCACATACACACCTCAACAAAATGGAGTTGTTGAAAGGAAAAACAGGACCTTGATCACTCTTGCAAGAACAATGATTGATGAGTATAACACACCGGAGAGGTTTTGGGCCGAAGCTGTCAACACTGCTTGTTATGCATCAAACATGCTATTTCCTCACCGGCTACTTGAGAAGACTCCTTATGAACTGCTAAATGGGAAAAAGCCAGACGTCTCTTTCTTCCGGGTGTTTGGGTGCAAATGCTACATCTACAAGAAACGACATCACCTAGGGAAGTTTCAAAGACGTTGTGATATTGGTTTTCTTTTGGGTTATTCATTAAAGTCCAAAGCATATCGAGTATTCAACCATGCCACTGGTATGGTAGAAGAAACATATGATGTGGAATTTGATGAGACTAATGGCTCCCAAGGAGCACTTGAAAATCTTGATGATGTAGGTGATGAGCCACTAAGGGAAGCAATGAAGAACATGCCTATTGGAGCTATCAAACCAAAAGAAGATGAAGAGGAAGTGCAAATCATTGACAGGCCTTCTTCATCAAATGTACCACAAGATGATGAAAAAGATGAGAGGCATGCAAATGAAGATACATTTGTCTCTCATGAACAAGCAAGGGTACAAGCCGAAGATGTTGATGCTCCAGGATCTTCTTCCCAAGTGGTTAACAGGAGAAACTCATCACTACTTCAAGCTCATCCTCAAAACCAAATCATCGGGAGTCCTTCACAAGGGGTTATTACTCGATCACATAGACATGCTTCTTTTATTGAACATCACTCTTTTGTTTCTTGTGTTGAGCCTACTTGTATAGATGAGGCGCTACAGGATCCGGACTGGGTGAATGCCATGCATGAAGAACTTAACAACTTCACCCGTAACGAAGTTTGGACCCTGGAGAAGCCTCCACAAGATGCAAGAATCATTGGAACAAAGTGGGTGTTCAGAAACAAACAAGATGATCAAGGTGTAATTGTAAGAAACAAGGCAAGACTTGTCGCGAAGGGATTCTCTCAAGTTGAAGGCTTAGATTTTGGAGAGACCTTTGCACCGGTTGCTCGACTGGAAGCCATCCGTATCCTACTTGCATATGCATCATGCTATGATATAAAACTTTATCAAATGGATGTAAAAAGTGCATTTTTAAATGGCTTCATAAATGAACTTGTATATGTTGAGCAACCGCCTGGATTTGAAGACCCTAGATATCCTAACCATGCTTATAGGTTGTCCAAGGCGCTATATGGGCTAAAGCAGGCTCCAAGGGCTTGGTATGAGCGCCTTCGCGACTTCCTCATCGAAAAGGGCTTCAAGATCGGGACCGTCGACACAACTCTCTTCACAAAGAAACATAACGGTGATATTTTCATTTGTCAAGTATATGTTGATGATATAATCTTTGGCTCGACAAATGACTATCATTGCAAGGAATTTGGTGAGTTGATGTCGAAGGAGTTTGAGATGTAAATGATTGGTGAGCTAACGTACTTCCTCGGCTTTCAAGTCAAGCAAATGAAAGATGGTAACTTTCTCTCACAAGAGAAGTATACCAAAGACTTGTTGAAAAGGTTCAACATGGAGAAATGCAAACCAATCAAGACCCCCATGCCTACAAATGGACATCTCGACTTAGATGAGGGAGGTAACCCGGTTAATCAAACTCTCTACCGTTCTATGATTGGTAGTTTATTATACCTTACCGCATCTAGGCCCGATATTATGTTTAGTGTCTGCATGTGTGCTAGATTTCAATCTAATCCTAAGAAAGCTCATCTTCGCGCTGTTAAGAGAATTCTTAGGTATCTCAGGCACACCACAAGCGTTGGTCTGTGGTATCCCAAAGGAGCTACTTTTGATTTAATTGGCTATTCTGATTCGGATTATGCCGGTTGCAAATTGATAGGAAAAGTACCTCTGGGGGATGCCATCTGCTTGGCAGATCACTAGTTTCATGGACATCCAAAAAGCAAAACAGTGTTGCCTTGTCAACTGCCGAAGCGGAATACATTGCCGCGGGTGCTTGTTGCACACAGATTTTATATATGAAACAAACCCTTCTAGACTATGGCGTAGTTCTAGAAAAGGTACCTTTGTTGTGTGACAATGAGAGTGCTGTTAAAATTGCTAATAATCCTGTTCAACACTCTCGCACCAAGCATATTGATATCCGTCATCACTTCCTTAGAGATCATGTTGCTAAAGGAGATATCATTTTAGAAGGAGTGAGGTCGGAAGATCAATTAGCGGATATTTTCACTAAGCCACTTGATAAGACCCGCTTTTGCATGTTGAGGAATGAACTAAATATTCTTGATCTCAGAAATTTTATGTAAAATATCAAATGGTGTTGTCAAGCCTGCATTGCATGTTTAAATTCCTTGTATTGCATCAAGGGCTTGTCTAACCTAGTTAAGATAACCGCCAACAAAGCGAGTGAAAAAGCTTAACTCGGGTCAAACTTGACTAGTCTTAGTTTTTAAGCTTTTAGCACTTGAATTCATACTTTTTATGCAATTATTGGTTCTTGAAATAAGCATGAGGTACTGCACTTAGGGGGAGTATTCAAAACTCAAATCTCTTATAAAAACCCCTTAGTGTAAACCAAAATGCAAATTTCACCATTTGCCTATTTTCTCTAAAAATTATCTAGCCTATGGCAAAATATTTTGAAAAGTATATGAGGGTGCCAATACCTGTCCCAACAAGTGTTATTTTGTGTGATTATAAGTTGGGATTTGGTTTGGTTAGGAGTTAGATAGAAATTCAAAATTTTCCAAACTCTCCTCTGTCTGGGCTCACCGGACAGTCCGGTGTGCACCGGACACTGCACTGTGCAATGTCCGGTGCACCGGCCGCCGCGCGCTATAAATCAGATTTCCTGTGCGCTGTCCGGTGGTTCACTAGACAACTACTGTGCGCTGTCCGGTGTGCACCGGACAGGCACTGTAGACTGTCCGGTGCGCCCGTATCGCGTTTTAAAAAAAAGGCCTCCAGCCCGCGACCGAGCCAGAGGCTCATTTCCAGCGCCCGCTCTCTGTCTCTGTCTGGCGTCTCCCTCTCCTCCGCCGGCGAACTTCCCTCCACCGGCGGCCATCATCTCTGACTGTGCTCTGGCGACCACCGTGCCCCTCTCCTTCCCCCTTAGGTGAGCAGCTCTGGCTCCCTCTCCCTCCTCTCTATTTCTTTTGAGCAGAGCACTCCATTCCACCCCTTTTTGCCCAAATTCCAAATCCAGTGAAATCTTGTGCAACCATGCTGTGAAATGTGTTCCCCTGTATTCCTTGAGTACTCCTGCAGGTTCTCAGCTCCTTCGGGAGGGTTTTCACACCTTAAATGGCCATTTCTCCGAAACCCTAATTCCTCGCCCTCCAAGTGTTCGGTGAAATGCCCAAACCAGCCAAAAATGCTCCAATTGAACCCAAATTTTTCAGGCACCTTCACAACACTTCCAGTAACCTACTTGCCAAATTTCACGCCAATCCGAGATTCCAGGCTTAAATTTCACTCAATTCCCATTTCGAGCGATCGTTTCCGAGCCGAGTGCCCTAATCCCTTTTTCTTCGCCTAAATTCAAACCAAGCACACACTTCACTCATCTTCACCTATATCAACCTATTCGTGAAGTATCGGCTCAATTCCATATCGTTTTGTGCCTCAATTCGAATTCCAAACATCCTATGACACTATTTATCCTTCGAACGTCGTTTTCACGTCGTTTGACTTCTCGATCGTCTCGTCTCGTGTTTTCTGTGCCATATCTCTCTGTGTATGTATTTATTCACATTTCATATGCTTATGACTATGTGACTAATACGTGCTCACCTCTTCTGTCATTTCAGTGACCTTGTTTGACCGTGTGCCGTCTCCCGTCCTGCCTGGATCGTCACCTCTCGTGTGAGCTTTCCAGGTAGTCATCTCATTCCTTGCTCCAACTATCGGTGATTTTTGCTCTGTGCTTAGTCTCTCTATCTCATTTGCAGACATTAGTTCAGGATGCCGCGCACGAAGAATGTGTCGGCGCCAGGAGGTGGCGATGATGAGGATCCTCGTCGCCCCTTCAGGCAGGTCAAGGGCACGACTGTTTACTTGGAGCAACGAGAAGGCCGCAAGAAGCGGCGTACGGACAGAGCAGCCCGTGCAGCGGCAGCAGCTGCAGCAGCCGCTGCGCAGGCCGAGCTTGGAGATCAGCTGCAGACTCCGTCAGATCAGATCGCATATCGTGTTCGTCGTCTCGCCTCCCGGCGCTCCTCCACTCACACCACCTCTGCTTCCACTCCGCCACCCACTCTGCCTGCTCCCGTCACTCCTGTTGCGCCATCCACCACCACAGACATACCCACTACCTCCACCACGCCAGCTTCCACTGCTCCTCCTCCTCCCGCTCCCGCTTCAGCTCCTCCTGTCCCTCCACCTCGATTCTCCGGGAGCGCGATGAGACTGAGGTACAACCACTTGCTGCGGATCCTCGACTGTTTGACCTTCAGCGTGCTACAGCGGCACGGGTACGTAGGTTCAGATATGTACCCGTGGAGTCTTGGCTACCAGCTCAGAGAGACCCTGCAGCAGGTGACCTTTTCAGCACACGTACTCAGGAGTCGTTTTTCAGAGCTCAGATGTCTGCTCAGATAGCTCTGCGAGTGCACCGGCTTTTGGATCTTCCAGCCTTTCTGCTTGCAGCCGGTGCTGACTCTGAGGCGCACCTCACCTATCTGCCTGGCCTTCAGACCCTTTTGACTACCAGCGGCAGGTATGTTGAGGAGTGGGTACGAGTCTTCTACGCCTCTGTTTGGATTGACCCGGATCATCACTGGATGAGGTTTCGCTTTGAGCGCGAGGATGTCACTATTACTGCCAGTCAGATCCGCCAGCTTTTTGGATTTCCCGAGTCGACGACTCGTCTTCACAGCCTTTGCTACGGCACTTCTGACCCTCCTCGTCGCCCTCACGGCGGTGTAGCTCCGGGTACAGCTCACATCGCGGCTCTGTTCCGCCCGCCCTTCACAGATGGGTCGCGATGTTCTCCGGCAGATTTTACTACCGCAGCAAAGTGCTTATATGAGCTTATCAGACGGACTCTTCTGCCGAGGATGGGATACAGGGAGGCTACCACTCATATTCAGCTTTGGCTCCTTGGTGCCCTGGTCTCCCACTCTGAGTTTGACGTTGTGGACTTCCTGATTTGTGAGATCGAAGACACCGTTTTGGATGGGATTCGTGCTTGTCGGCAGTTGCCCTATGCTCACTACTTGTGCCACATCTTTGCGCAGCTGATTCAGCCCCCTCGATTTCAGAGCACCCTTGAGGCCTCACGCCTCGTTTTTGGATCCTACTGTCCTGCGCCTGAGATTCCTGTGCCAGCTTCTGCTAATGTTTTTGACTCTCAGGCCGAGGATGCAGCTCTTCGACAGTTTGACACTCAGGGTACAGCAGCTGATGATGATGATGATGATGATGATGATTTTGGGGTTCCTCCTCCGCCTCCTATGCCTCCACGCTCACATGATCATGAGGCTGGGAGTTCTAGTGCTGCCCCTGCTCCTCCTCAGGCTATGGACCCTGCTCTTGCTTCGATTCTCCAGACTCTCACTCAGCAGCAGGCTCACATGGCAGCCCAGCAGGCTCACATGGCAGCCGAGCAGGCTCACCTGGCAGCCGAGCAGGCCCGGTTATCCGAGAGGATGCTCTCGATGTTTCAGAACATGCAGGACAGGCAGGATGCGTTTCAGCAGCAGCTTCTTCAGGATCGGGCTGAGAGTAGGGCATTCATGGCTCTCATGCTACAGCAGTCTGGTGTCTCAGTTCCTCCGGTTCTGTCTGCTCCACCTCCTCCGCTTCTCGCTCCTGTGGTGCCATCGATTTTGTCAGGACCCCCTGTTGGTACCTCTTCGCTCCGGCCGGTCACTTTGGCGTTCACCTCTCCGGCTCTCAGCTCTGTCTGCCCACAGCCGCCAGTGCCTCCAGCATCTGCTGTTACCACTACCGCTGTGGCAGTATCTGTCTCCGCTTCTATTCCGGTAGCTCCTGCAGCGCGGCCTCAGTCCGAGTCAGTACCAGCTCCAGCTTCTACCACAGATCCTGGATCCGAGACTGACTCTGACCCTCCGCCAGCGTTCGCTCTGCTGCCTCGACCGCGATCGGATGCGCCCCCGCCGCCTCCTCCTGCTTCAGATGTTTAGGTTCAGGACCCTTTTGGTGTTTGACGCCAAAGGGGGAGAGATATGAGTTGTGAGAGTTAGGGGGAGTTAGAGAGTTAGTAGAGATTCATGTTGATGTAATATATGTGCTTGCTACTCTCTGTACTAGCTTGTTGTTTTTGGCTCACAAACTCGTCATATACTCTCGTTGCTTGATTGACTGTGTGTATTATGTTTTCACCTTATATTTTATCACCAGTCTTCTAGTTCTTGTTTCATTGATTTAACTTCACTTTTATATGAACAAGAATCTTATGATGTGTATGCGCTCACTCTTATTATTATGGTACACGTTCTTTCTGTCAAAGATTACTGAGTATAACTAACCATTCTTTCTATTGACAAAAACTTCAAAACAAACTACTCTCACAAAACTTGTAGGGTTGTCATCAATCACCAAAAAGGGGGAGATTGAAAGCATCTAGGCCCCTGGTTGGTTTTAGTGATTAATGACAACGTAATATTATATGTGACTGACGTGTGTTTTGCAGAGACAAATGGTAAGTTAGGTCGCATGACAGGTAGAAGTACTACAACCGTGAAAACAATCCCGGAGATAAGAACTCGAAGCGACGGCTAAAACGACGAAACAAAAGGTGAAGGTCTACGGAGTCCGAGTGTCAAGGAGATGTGGACACTCGCATTTTAGTTAGGTCTTTTATTCTCTTTTAGCCATACTATAAAGAGGGGTTGTCGATGAGTAGTTTGACCAAGAGAGTTCTAGTGTAGTGTTGGTGCACAATCACACTCATACACAGTGCTAGGTGTCACTCTAGAACTCACACTCAAGTTAGAACGAAAACCGATTTGAAAATCAGCTGAAAAACAAGAGTTAGTGTTTCTGGCGTTGGGGCACCGGACTGTCCGGTGTGCACCGGACTGTCCGGTGCACCCTCTGCCAGGTGGGCCAGGCTGGTCCGCGGCAGAGGCTTTGCCTTCGCAGAAACCCGAGAGCGCAGCTTTCAGAGTTGAATTTTAGTGGCACACCGGACACCGCACCGGACTGTCCGGTGTGCACCGGACAGTGAACTGTTCACTGTCCGGTGCGCCATGAGTCCAACGGCTACCTGTCAGAACTAGCCGTTGGAAACGACCGTTGGCGCACCGGTGGCACACCGTTGGCGCACCGGTGGCGCACCGGACTGTCCGGTGCGCCATCGCGCAGTGAAATGCCTGTAACGGCTAGTTGGTGGGTGAGGGCTATTTATACCCCCTCCACCCACCATATTCAATGTCTTGCACTCCACATTTATTCCAGCACATTGCTAGAGCTTTGCAAGCACCAAAAGCCTAGTGAGGAGATTAGAGAATCATAATCCGCGTTTGTTCCTCATTAGCGCTAGTGAGAGCCACCTAGAGCACACACCACTTGCATTAGGCTTCTCTTGGTCAAGCGAAAGTCTACGACTTGTTACTCTTGGTGATCGGCATCACCTAGACGGCTTGGTGGCGTTGGGAGCTCGGTGATCACCGTGAAGATCTTGTTGGTGACCCGACTCAAGTTTGTAAGCGGTCTCGAGGGATCCACCGCGCCGGAGTGGCAAAGGATCATCTCGTAGTGAGCACTTGGTTCTTGCGAGGACCAAGGGGGAGCGATACCCTTGCGCGGGTGCTCCAACGAGGACTAGTGGAGAGTGCCGACTCTTCGATACCTCGGGAAAAATTGGAGGAGTCTTCTAAACTTTGCTTTACATTCCGCACTTAATTCAAGCACTTTACATTATGTATTTGTTTAGCAAGTATTTGAAGTATTATCTTAGCTTTGTTGCATTTCTAGTATTATATTCTTAGTGCTAGTTGTTGGGGTGAAGTTGGGCTCTTGCTTATCTCTTGCTTAGGTTTTAATTAGTGTTGATTTTTAGAAAAGCCCAATTCACCCCCCCTCTTGGGCATCGTGATCCTTTCAGTAAGATCCCCTTACACTATCCCCGTACATCTAGACATACTCCATTACTTTCCGTTCCATTAGGCAAACCGCCAACTTTTGATGGCGAAGATTATGCTAGGTGGAGTGATTTAATGAAATTTCATCTAACCTCACTCCACAAAAGTATATGGAATGTTGTTGAGTTTGGAGCACAGGTACCATCTATAGGGGATGAAGATTATGATACGGACAAAGTGGCCCAAATCGAGCACTTCAACTCCCAAGCTACAACCATACTCCTCGCCTCTCTAAGCAAGGAGGAATACAACAAGGTGCAAGGGTTGAAAAATGCAAAGGAGATTTGGGACCTACTCAAGACCGCGCACGAGGGTGATGAACTCACCAAGATCACCAAGCGGGAAACGATCGAGGGGGAGCTCGGTCGCTTCCGTCTTTGCCAAGGGGAGGAGCCACAAGATATGTACAACCGGCTCAAAACCTTGGTGAACCAAGTGCGCAACCTCGGAAGCAAAAAGTGGGACGACCACAAGGTGGTTAAGGTTATTCTAAGAGCTCTCATTTTCCTTAACCCCACTCAAGTTCAATTAATTCGTGGTAATCCTAGATACCCACTAATGACACCCGAGGAAGTTATCGGGAATTTTGTGAGCTTTGAATGTATGATTAAAGGTTCAAAGAAGATCAACGAGCTTGACGAACCCTCCACGTCCGAGGCGCAATCGGTGGCGTTTAAGGCGACGGAGGAGAAGAAGGAGGAATCTACTCCAAGTAGACAACCAATTGACGCCTCCAAGCTCGACAATGAGGAGATGGCCTTAATCATCAAAAGCTTTCGGCAAATCCTCAAGCAACGGAAGGGGAAGGATTACAAATCCCGTTCCAAGAAGGTTTGCTACAAGTGTGGTAAGCCCGGTCACTTTATTGCTAAATGTCCATTATCAAGTGACAGTGACAGGGATAACGACAAGAAGGGCAAGAGGAGAGAAAAGAAGAGGTACCACAAGAAGAAGGGCGGCGATGCCCACGTGTGCCGCGAGTGGAACTTCGACGAAAGTTCCACCGACTCCTCCTTCGACGATGAGGACGCCGCCAACATCGCCGTCACCAAGGGACTCCTCTTCCCCAACGTCGGCCACAAGTGCCTCATGGCAAAGGATGGCAAACGGAAGAAGGTTAAATCTAAATCCTCCACTAAATATGAATCTTCTAGTGATGATAATGCTAGTGGTGAGGAAGACAATTTGCATATCCTTTTTGCCAACCTTAACATGGAACAAAAAGAAAAATTAAATGAGCTAATTAGTGCTATCCATGAAAAGGATGATCTCTTGGACTCCCAATAGGATTTCCTAATCAAGGAAAACAAGAAACATGTTAAGGTTAAAAATGCTTATGCTCTAGAAGTTGAAAAATGTGAAAAATTGTCTAGTGAGCTAAGCACTTGCCATGAGACCATTAACAACCTTAGAAATGAAAATGCTAAATTAATTGCTAAGGTTGATTCTCATGTTTGTATTGATTCAATTTCCAATCCTAGAAATAATAATGTTGATTTACTTGCTAGGATTGATGAGTTGAATGTCTCTATTGCTAGCCTTAGAAATGAGAATGAGAAATTAATTGCTAAGGCTAAAGAATTAGATGTTTTCAATGTTACAATTTCCGATCTTAGAACTAAGAATGATATGTTGCATGCTAAGGTTGTAGAATTAAAATCTTGCAAACCCTCTACATCTACCGTTGAGCATGTGTCTATTTGTGATAGATGTAGAGATGTTGATATCAATGCCATTCATGATCACATAGTATTAATTAAGCAACAAAATGATCATATAGCAAAATTAGATGCAAAAATTGCCGAGCATAACTTAGAAAATGAAAAGTTTAAATTTGCTAGAAGTATGCTCTATAATGGGAGACGCCCTGGCATCAAGGATGGCATTGGCTTCCAAAGGGGAGACAATGTCAAACTTAATGCCCCTCCAAAGAATTTGTCTAACTTTGTTAAGGGCAAGGCTCCCATGCCTCAGGATAACGAGGGTTACATTTTGTACCCTGCCGGTTATCCTGAGAGCAAAATTAGGAAAATTCATTCTAGGAAGTCTCACTCTGGCCCTAATCATGCTTTTATGTATAAGGGTGAGACATCTAGCTCTAGGAAACCAACCCGTGCCAAGTTGCCTAAGAAGAAAACTCCTATTGCATCAAATGATCATGCTATTTCATTTAAAACTTTTGATGCTTCTTATGTGCTTACTAACAAATCCGGCAAGATAGTTGCCAAGTTTGTTGGGGGCAAACACAAGGGTTCCAAGACTTGTGTTTGGGTACCCAAAGTTCTTGTTTCTAATGCCAAAGGACCCAAAACCGTTTGGGTACCTAAAGTCAAGAACTAAAATTGTTTTGTAGGTTTATGCATCCGGGGGCTCAAGTTGGATACTCGACAGCGGGTGCACAAACCACATGACCGGGGAGAAGAAGATGTTCTCCTTATATGAGAAAAACCAAGATCCCCAACGAGCTATCACATTCGGGGATGGAAATCAAGGTTTGGTCAAAGGATTGGGTAAAATTGCTATATCACCTGACCATACTATTTCCAATGTTTTTCTTGTAGATTCTTTAGATTACAATTTGCTTTCTGTATCCCAATTATGTCAAATGGGCTACAACTGTCTATTTACTGATGTAGGTGTTACTGTCTTTAGAAGAAGTGATGATTCAATAGCATTTAAGGGAGTGTTAGAGGGTCAGCTATACTTGGTAGATTTTGATAAAGCTGAACTCGACACTTGCTTGGTTGCTAAGACTAACTTGGGTTGGCTTTGGCACCGCCGACTAGCCCATGTTGGAATGAAGAATCTTCATAAGCTTCTAAAGGGAGAGCACATTTTAGGACTAACAAGTGTTCATTTTGAGAAAGACAGGATTTGTAGCGCATGCCAAGCCGGGAAGCAAGTTGGCACTCATCATCCACACAAGAACATCATGACAAGTGACAGGCCACTGGAGCTCCTACACATGGATTTATTCGGCCCGATCGCTTACATAAGCATCGGCGGGAGTAAGTACTGTCTAGTTATTGTGGATGATTATTCTCGCTTCACTTGGGTATTCTTTTTGCAGGACAAATCTCATACCCAAGAGACCTTAAAGGGATTCTTGAGACGGGCTCAAAATGAGTTCGGCTTAAGGATCAAGAAAATTAGAAGCGACAATGGGACGGAGTTCAAGAACTCTCAAATTGAAGGATTCCTTGAGGAGGAGGGCATCAAGCATGAGTTCTCCTCTCCCTACACGCCACAACAAAATGGTGTAGTGGAGAGAAAGAATCGAACTCTATTGGACATGGCAAGAACCATGCTTGATGAGTACAAGACACCGGATCGGTTTTGGGCCGAGGCGGTCAACACCGCCTGCTACGCCATCAACCGGTTATATCTACACCGAATCCTCAAGAAGACATCCTATGAACTCCTAACCGGTAAAAAGCCCAATATTTCATATTTTAGAGTTTTTGGTAGCAAATGCTTTATTCTTGTTAAGAGAGGTAGAAAATCTAAATTTGCTCCTAAAACTGTAGAAGGCTTTTTACTAGGATATGACTCAAACACAAGGGCATATAGAGTCTTTAACAAGTCCTCAGGACTTGTTGAAGTTTCTTGTGACGTTGTGTTTGATGAGACTAATGGCTCTCAAGTAGAGCAAGTTGATCTTGATGAGATAGGTGAAGAACAGGCTCCATGCATCGCGCTAAGGAACATGTCCATTGGGGATGTGTGTCCTAAGGAATCCGAAGAGCCTCCACATGCACAAGATCAACCATCCTCCTCCACGCAAGCGTCTCCACCAACTCAAAATGAGGACGAGGCTCAAGTTGATGAAGGAGAAGATCCAAGAGATGAGCCACCTCAAGATGACGGCAATGATCAAGGGGGAGATACAAATAATCAAGACAAGGAGGATGAAGAACCAAGGCCGCCACACCCAAGAGTCCACCAAGCAATCCAACGAGATCACCCCGTCGACACCATCCTCGGCGACATTCATAAGGGGGTAACCACTCGATCTCGTGTTGCACATTTTTGTGAGCATTACTCTTTTGTTTCCTCTATTGAGCCACACAGGGTAGAGGAAGCACTCCAAGATACGGATTGGGTGATGGCGATGCAAGAGGAGCTCAACAACTTCACAAGGAACGAGGTATGTCATTTAGTTCCACGTCCTAATCAAAATGTTGTAGGAACCAAGTGGGTCTTCCGCAACAAGCAAGACGAGCATGGTGTGGTGACAAGGAACAAAGCTCGACTCGTGGCCAAGGGGTATTCACAAGTCGAAGGTTTGGATTTTGGTGAAACCTATGCACCCGTAGCTAGGCTTGAGTCAATTCGTATATTATTGGCCTATGCTACTTACCATGGCTTCAAGCTTTATCAAATGGACGTGAAGAGTGCCTTCCTCAATGGACCAATCAAGGAGGAGGTCTATGTTGAGCAACCTCCTGGCTTTGAAGATAGTGAGTATCCTAACCATGTCTATAGGCTCTCTAAGGCGCTTTATGGGCTCAAGCAAGCCCCAAGAGCATGGTATGAATGCCTTAGAGATTTCCTTATTGCAAATGGCTTCAAAGTCGGCAAGGTCGATCCTACTTTATTCACTAAAACTTTTGACAATGATTTGTTTGTATGCCAAATTTATGTTGATGATATCATATTTGGGTCTACTAACGAATCTACATGTGAAGAATTTAGTAGGATCATGACTCAGAAATTCGAGATGTCGATGATGGGGGAGTTGAAGTATTTTCTAGGATTCCAAGTCAAGCAACTCCAAGAGGGCACCTTCATTAGCCAAACGAAGTATACTCAAGATATTCTAAGCAAATGAAGGATGCCAAGCCCATCAAGACACCCATGGGAACCAATGGGCATCTCGACCTCGACACGGGAGGTAAGTCCGTGGATCAAAAGGTATACCGGTCGATGATTGGTTCATTGCTTTATTTATGTGCATCTCGACCGGACATTATGCTTTCCGTATGCATGTGTGCAAGATTCCAAGCCGACCCTAAGGAATCACACCTTACGGCCGTAAAACGAATCTTGAGATATTTGGCTTATACACCTAAGTTTGGGCTTTGGTACCCTCAGGGATCCACATTTGATTTAGTTGGTTATTCGGATGCCGATTGGGCGGGGTGTAAGATTAATAGAAAGAGCACATCGGGGACTTGCCAGTTCTTGGGAAGATCCTTGGTGTCTTGGGCTTCAAAGAAGCAAAATTCGGTCGCTCTTTCTACCGCCGAAGCCGAGTATATTGCCGCAGGCCATTGTTGCGCGCAATTACTTTGGATGAGGCAAACCCTGCGGGACTACGGTTACAAACTAACCAAAGTTCCTCTTCTATGTGATAATGAGAGTGCAATCCACATGGCGGATAATCCCGTTGAGCATAGCCGCACTAAACACATAGCCATTCGGTATCATTTTCTTCGGGATCACCAACAAAAGGGGGATATCGAGATTTCATACATTAATACCAAAGATCAATTAGCCGATATCTTTACCAAGCCTCTTGATGAACAAACTTTTACCAAACTTAGGCATGAGCTCAATATTCTTGATTCTAGGAACTTCTTTTGCTAATTTGCACACATAGCTCATAAATATACCTTTGATCATTTCTCTTTGATATATGCTATGACTAATGTGTTTTCAAGTGTATTTCCAACCAAGTCACAGGTATATTGAAAGGGAATTGGAGTCTTCGGCGAAGACAAAGGCTTCCACTCCACTCTACTACTCATCCTTCGCCGTCGCTCCGCATCATTCTCCATCTTTGGTATAATCTTTACTCATATGCTTTATTTATGACCAAAGGGGGAGAAAGTACTTCTAAGGGCTTTAATGATTCCGTTTTTGGCGATTCATGCCAAAGGGGGAGAAAGTATGAGCCCAAAGCAAAAGGACCGCACCACCACCCTAATTTTAAAATTAATGATTTTCAATTGGATGGAAAATTTCAAAATTGGTATCTCTTTGTGTTCTAAAGGGGGAGCAAGTAGTATTTTCAAAACTTGATATCTTAAAACCCTCTTGAACACTAAGAGGAGAATTTATTTGAGGGGGAGTTTTGTTTAGTCAAAGGAAAAGCATTTGAAACAAGGGGAGAAAATTTCAAGCTTGAAAATGCTTTGCAAAAATCTTATTCATTTACCTTTGACTATCTTGTAAAAGGACTTTGAAAAGAATTTACAAAAAGTTTGCAAAAACAAAACATGTGGTGCAAATGTGGTCCAATATGTTAAAAACAAAGAAACAATCCATGCACATCATGTAAGTATTTATATTGGCTCAAATTCCAAGCAACCTTTGCACTTACATTATGCAAACTAGTTCAAATTATGCACTTTTACATTTGCTGTGGTTTGTGTTGGCATCAATCACCAAAAAGGGGGAGATTGAAAGGGAATTAGGCTTACACCTAGTTCCTAAATAATTTTGGTGGTTGAATTGCCCAACACAAATATTGGACTAACTAGTTTGCTCTAGTGTATAAGTTATACAGGTGCAAAAGGTTCACACTTAGCCAATAAAAAGACCGAGTATTGGGTTCAAATAAAGGAGCAAAGGTCAACCAAAGGCACCTCTGGTCTGGCGCACCGGACTGTCCGGTGTGCCACCGGACATGTCCGGTGCACCAGAGGACTCCGACTTCAAACTCTTCACCCTTGGGAAATTCCAAGAGGCGACTCCGCTATAATTCACCGGACTGTCCGGTGCTCCAAGGAAGAGCGGCCTCAGGAACTCGCCAGCCTCGGGTTTTCACTTGAGCTGCTCCGCTAAAATTCACCGGACTGTCCGGTGTACACCGGACTGTCCGGTGTAACAGCGAAGCAACGGCTATTTCAGCGCCAACGGCTACCTGCGACGCATTAAATGCGCGCGCAGCGCGCGCAGAGGTCAGGCACGCCCATACTGGCGCACCGGACAATCTACAGTGCATGTCCGGTTCGCCATCGGACATCAAGGCGGGCCCAGAAGACAGAGCTCCAACGGTCGGAACCCAACGGCATTGGTGACGTGGCTGTCGCACCGGACATGTCCGGTGTGCACCGGACTGTCCGGTGCGCCATCGAACAGACAGCTCCACCAAACGGCTAGTTTGGTGGTTGGGGCTATAAATACCCCCAACCACCCACCATTCATAGCATCCAAGTTTTCCACTTCTCAACTACTTACAAGAGCTCTAGCATTCAATTCTAGACACACCAAAGAGATCAAATCTCTCCAAATTCCACACAACGCCCTAGTGATTAGAGAGAGAGATTTGCTTGTGTTCTTTCGAGCTCTTGCGCTTGGATTGCTTTCTTCTTTCTTGATTCTTTCTTGTGATCAAACACTCACTTGTAATTGAGGCAAGAGACACCAATCGTGTGGTGGTCCTTGCGGGAACTTTGTGTTCCAAGTGATTGAGAAGAGAAAGCTCACTCGGTCCGAGGGACCGTTTGAGAGAGGGAAAGGGTTGAAAGAGACCCGGCCTTTGTGGCCTTCTCAACGGGGAGTAGGTTTGAGAAAACCGAACCTCGGTAAAACAAATCCGCGTGTCTCACTTCATTATTCGATTCCGATTTGTTTTGCGCCCTCTCTCGTGGACTCTATTATATTTCTAACGCTAACCCGGCTTGTAGTTGTGATTATTTTTTGTGAATTTCAGTTTCGCCCTATTCACCCCCCCTCTAGGCGACTTTCACCCCTAGGATCACCGCCGCTCGCACGCTCGAGAGAACCGCCGCCGCCGCTAAAACCTAATCCCTGGCGGTGTGGGGGTGTTTTTATAGTGGCGGCGTGGTACTGGATAATTGTGAGCGCGTGGGCCGGATCGTGGGCCCGATGCACGTAATATGCGCAGACTATATTTGCATAAACTGATACACACATCAGCATAACTCGTATTATAATTTGGTGTAAGAAGTTAGGTACAATAAGCCAAAAAGGGTCCGGTGCGGTCGCGCACCTGGTCGGTACGTGGTCGGAGCTTCCTATAGTTAAATAGAGCCTAGGGCTCTAAATACATATAACTTATATATATATATATATATATATATATATATATATATATATATATATATACACACACACACACACATTATAAGAGAATTCTAAAAAGTCTGAATATATATACCTCTCTTCAGGCAACTCAACATATATAACTCATGTACAGTTCAGCTGAGATCCGATAAAATCTCCTATCAGTCCCATTTTCAAATGGAATATATGCTAGCGTTTAATTCACAGGGCTGTTTGCACTGACTATTCTATATATCTATTCAAATCTTGCAAAATCTATATGCATATTTTTCTACCCAAAATATATAGGTCCAATAATCTATTAGTAGCAGCAGCAACAAATTTTGAAAACATGAAACAAACTAATTGCCAAGAGACTAAGTCAAATAAATTCAAGTTGACTACTTAAAGCATTGCTGTAATGGCTATCAAGCATATTTGCATACAGGCATAAAAAAAAAGAAAATGTTCAGGACCATCCGTCGAAAAGGAAACCTGAATTGCATGGCCATCCTCGTACATAACCAAAAAAAATAAAAGAAAAGAAACGGTCTACATAAACTTTCTTGTGGCCAAAAAAGAAAGGACAACGGGAGAAATGTAAACATATTCAATATTGTCACCAGTCCGTGTAGTAAACAAGAATCTTAGTCTGAAGAATGACAACCACCATGTGTAAACCCCAAAAAAGGATTTCTTAGTCTGTTCTAGTACAAATGCCACAAGACTGAAACTCCTTTAAAATGGGTGAGAAGTTACGCTAAAGACTAGTTTGAGAACTCTATTTTTTCAAAAGATTTTCATTTTCAAAAGAAAAAAATGAACTAATTTCTCTTGAAAAAATAGAAATTCCTTAGGAAAATGAGGTTCCTAAACTAGCTCTAACTAAAAAAATAGAGACAACCGGAGTTAGTGGCGAGAGCACCGACCGGAGGGCTGGTGGCTGGGTTGAGGGCGAGGGCGCGAGGCCTCCAGACTTTCTTGTTTAGCTTTTATCAGGTTTCTAGGCTCTTGTGGAAGAGCTCCTTCAGGCTCCTTTCTTGTAGAATCATTTGACTCAGAACATTGAACTTCTATTATAGAGTGTTCTTCAAAGGATGCTTCCTTTTGCTTTTTCTCAGACAAAATTTTAGCCCCAGCTATATTAACAACTTCTGTTGTAAGAATTGTTTCATAAAACATTGTCATGGCCACATCAGGATCTACTCCACCATATTTAAGTGCATCATTGTCAGCTGAAACTCTGTTTGTGTTTTCATCTACCAAACCATGATCATGCTTCTCCTGCACTGCTTTTCCTGTGACTGAGATGCATTAGCTATTAATCAAATGAAAAAATACATTGGAATGGAAATTGTGCTCACTTTCTCCAAACCTGAAGCACATTAGTTGAGTGTTCCTTCTCTTAACCCAGCCATGTTAACCTCCATAACAGTCGAATCTGGTTTCAATTCACCAGCATGAACATGTTTTTTTGAAGTTAAGTTACTATAGGGAGGACCTACAATATTTTATTATTTCTTGACCAAATAGGAACAGTTTACAGAAAAGTAAGCAAAAATTAAGATACAGAGCACTGAATCCAATTGCTAATTCTATCCCCTATCTCTGGTTTAACTCGGTGACACATTAGACTCATTTCTCTTTTAAACATTTCCCGACATTCATCCACCGTGGGCGGGGTCTCCTTGAAAATCCAATTATTCCTGCTTTTCCAAATGCACCAGGTCATAATGATGATAGTTTCCAATCTCCATGGAACTTGCCATCTCATTCTAATCCTCAAGAGGGTGTTGATTAGATCAGTTGATCTTGGCAGAGTGATGCCTATTAAGAGCCAACATCTCCTAGCAAAGTTGCATCTGAAAAAAAGATGAAGAACCGTCTCTTCGAGTTGGAGAATACAGTTGTCACAAGTGTAGGAGTCCAGTGGCATAGAGCGCTGTCTGAGGAATGAACGGGTATTTAGTCTATCTTTAAGCAGTAACCAGAAAAAGACCTTGTGTTTAGGCTGGCATTTTGTTTTCCACAACCAAGAGAAGATGGGGTGGATCCACTAGTTGCCGGTCATAAGAGAATAGGCCTTCTGAGATGAAAACAGGCTAGAGGAATCATTGCAGAGCCATTTGTCTTGCTGATCATGTTGCAGAAGATTTGTCAATAGGTCTTGTAGAGCTTGAAACTGCTCAAAAGCTTCAGAAGACAGAGGAGTGTGGAACATCTCATGCGAGGCTGCCATTCTTGCTTGATGAATAATGATGTTTTTATTGGAGGTGAAAGACCAAAGTTCTGGGTATCTTGCCGATTTGCACATGCCATCCCAGTTGTCATGCCACAGAAAAGCTGTTTTTCCATCTCCAATTTCTACCCGGGCTATGGCTTTATAAGATTCTTGAATTTTAAGAATGTTTCTCCACCAAAAAGAGCTAGCTGGTTTATCTGAAGGTAGCGAATTGCTGTAGTGGTTGGCCCAGATGATGTTGACCCACAGAGTGTCAGCTCTGTTGTAAAATTTGTGAAGGTTCTTCATAAGAAGGGCTTTGTTTTGTAATTCTAGGTTTATTACACCCAACCCCCCTGAGCTTTTGGCTTGCAGACTGTTTTCCAAGCTACTTGAGGGGGTTTCTTGGCATTTATATCTGCTCCTCTCCAAAGGCAGTGTCTTCTGAATTTATTAATATGTTTAATCACCGTTTTTGGGAGCTTGAGGGTGCACATGTAATATGTTGGTAGGGAGGAAAAACCACGTTAACCATTTGCAGTCTGCCAGCCTGAGATAAGAAAACAGAGGTTGACGCAAGTCTTTTTTCAATCTTCTGAATGAGTGGAAGAAAAGCTCCCATGTTGGGTCTTTTTAATCCCAAGGGGAGCCCTAAGTAGGTGAACAACATTGATCCAATCTTGCAATGAAACGTATTTGCTAGGATTTCCATTTTCTGGTCCGAGACATTGATGGGATAAATATTGGATTTGTGATAGTTGACATGTAGCCCTGTAGATTCAGCAAAAGAATTAAGCATCGCCTTTAGAAAGAAAAGTTGTTTAGTGCAAGCCTCCATTATGAGAATAGTGTCATCCGCATATTGAATAATAGGGAAATTAGATCCACATGCGTTCGGAAGAGGAAGCTAGAGGATGCCACAGTCACTAGCTCTGTTAACAATCGACTGCAGGAGATTTGCCGCAAGAACAAAGAGAAGGGGGGACAGGGGATCCCCTTGTCTGACTCCACGCTTACAGTGAAAACGTTTCCCAGGGACACCATTCAAAAGCACTTCTGAGGTACCAGAGTCTAAAATCATAAAGACCCAGTGAATCCATTTGTCTCCAAACCCCTTGTGCCTCAAAACGTTGATAATAACTACATGCTCCAATTTATCAAAAGTTTTTTCAAAATCCAGCTTTAGAATGACCATTTCTTTTCTTGACTTATGGCAAAGAGAGATGTATTCAAAAGCCCAGGCTAGACAATCCTGAATTGACCTTGCCTTTATAAAACCATATTGATTCTGGTGAACTAACTTGGTAATCACATGCTGCAATCGATTGGCTAGAAGTTTCGTCAGCACTTTTACACTTGTGTTAAGGAGGGAGATAGGCCTATAATCGCCAACTGAATCAGGGGAGCTATTTTTGGGGATGAGAGTCACATAGGAACCATTGATGCTAAGCATGTAGATTGAACCTTCAAAAAACTTATTACATAGTTCATAGAATTCTAGAGCAATCACCGGCCAACATTTCTTCACAAAGTCCGTATTAAAACCATCCGGACCTGGCGATTTATTTGATGGCAGATTTTTTATGTCCTGATCAATCTCTTGATGAAAAAGAGGTGCTCAAGTTATGATAGGTTATCAATCGGCTGAATCAAGGATGATAAATTAAAAACCATGGACGTTTGCTGAGAAGTACCTAGTCTGTTCTTGAAGGCTTGGAAAAGCACGACTGCTTTCTCCGCATGAGAAATGGCGATATTTCCGTTAGCATCCTTGAGCGGTGAAATAAGGTTATGCCGATGCTTGACAGTAGCATTACCGTGAAAGAACTTAGTGCCAGCATCACCCAAGGTAACCCATTTGATTTGGCCTCTTTGTTTCCAGTAAGTTCGCTGTTTAGACAGTAGATCTTGCAAGTGGTGAATAAGAATATCTTTAGAGTTCCATTCCTGAATCGTTAAATCTCTGCTCTCCTCAATGAAGTCCAGTAACTGAATAACTATTTTGACTTTGTTAATCAATTTTGCTAAATTAGGGAGTGACTTATGCCAACCATGAATCGCTTTTCTTTCCCTTTTAAACTTAACCATGAGCCTTTTAGCTGGGTCTGGTTGAAACAATGGCTGAGCCCAAGAGTCTTGGAAGATTGAATGAAAGTCTTCGAGTTGTAACCAACAATTTTCAAACCTGAAATGGGCGGTTTGGGTACATTAATTTGGACATTGATTATCCAAGGGATGTGGTCCGATGCTCCCTGAGTGAGTGAATGGGCAGAAGTAGCAGGGAAATTGGTAGACCATGCCTGCGAAACAAAACACCAATCCAGCTTCTCTAGTAAAGGATGTTGTTGCATATTTGACCAAGTGTAAGCTTGCCCTTTGAGAGGAATTTCTTGAAGTCCCAGCTGACTGATTGCCAAATTAAAGTTCAACATTCGAAGAGGGTCGCCTCCTGGTTTGTTGCGGTTTTTAGGAGATCTAATCATATTGAAGTCTCCAAGGAAAACCTAGAGCTTTTCATCATCAATCTCAAGATTAGAGAACCAAGAGAGAAAGTCCTCTCTTCTATGAGGGGAGCATGGGGCATAAATGTTGGTGAGCCACCAGGCCTGATTTGTCAGCTTTGTGCGGAATGAAATCGTGTGCCCGAAAGAGTTCTGCTCTATCACCTCAGCATCAAAGTGAGCTCCTTTCCAAATTGTTATAAAACCCCCAGATGCGCCAACAGAAGGTCCAAAAGCGAACTTATCTAAGGATCTGTTACAGAAATGACGAATATAGGAATCATCAAAGGATTCCTTCTCTGTCTCCTGGATACATATGATGTCACAATTAGTTTCCATAATGCTATTCCGCAAAGAATTCCATTTGGTGTCAGAGTTAATTCCTCTAATGTTATGTGACAGAATTTTCAAGCTCCAACGTATATTCTGAGGGGAAATAGCCATAGTGAAACAATAGTCTTTGCGCTAAAAACCCTGGTATGCATAACATACACCAATAATTTTTCCATAAAGCAATAAGTCCGTAGACAGGTATATCCAGAAAACTAAAATAGATTCATAGATTGCATGAAATAATTCCCCAATGTAGCCATACATGAAGTTTCCCAGAGAGGCCAAAAGAACAGACGACATAAATTCCAAACATCACAAATATCCGTGCCAACAACAAAAGAGCCATCAGCTCTTTTAGAGTTTGTTGTGGCAAAAAAAAGCACCACATGCGCGCCACCATAGACAGTTATCTTGTAGATATACATAAATAACCACCAAAAGTTTCCAACATAAAGGGCACAGATAAAACTGCACAGCCCAAGGGAAAGGCAAAAGCCTTACTTCCCAGCAGGGGCACTAGACCCCGCATCATCATCATCATTAATGGAGTCTGTAGGAAACGGGTGACGCCTAAGAGGGGGGGGGGTGAATTAGGACTTCTAAAACTTTTACTAAACTAGGCCACAAATAAATCCCTAGAGCAAAACCTATGCAAATAATCAAACTAGAAAGTGCAATCTAGGTTTTGTCTAAGTGTTGCTATCTCTACCGCAAAGGCTAAGTTTCAATCTACACTAAATGAGTATGAATACAAGATTGAAACTTAAATGCTTAATATAAATGTAGAAACTTAAAGAGCAAAGTAGAGAAGCAAACTCTCATGGATGACGCCGGTTTTTTACTAAGGTATCCGAAACCACGTAAGGTCTCGACTAATCCTCGTTGGTGCCCCTACGCAAAGGGAAGCCCACGTGAGGGCCAAGCACCACGGTCGAGTAACTCCGTGGAGAGCCGCGAGCCTTCTCCACGCAAAAGTGGTGCTCCGCTTCTGGCTCCTCTCGGACGCTCCCCGCCGTCTCCACTATCAAGCTTCCGGCCGAAACGCCGCGGGCCTCGTTCCCTCCGGTACACGGTGGCGGCCGTGACAAAACGCGGTTGTCACGGTCTCGCAAGACTCTCGCCCCACTCGGTACAATTACAACGGCTCACGCAAGAGCCGAGGGGTTGTGTGGTTTTACAAAACTCTCTCAACTAACTGGGGTTCACCTAGAGTAAGCGCTAAAGCGGTCTAACTAACCTAAGCACTTCGCAAAGCACCTACGCTAATCACCGAGTGATTCTATTAAGCACTTGGGTGTTTGAGCTCTTGGAAATGTGCACTATATGCCTTGGTATGTTGCTTGGGCTCCCACACCTTCAAATGGCCGGTTGGGTGAAGTATATATAAGCCCTAACTCCAAAATAGCCGTTGGAGAAAAGCTGCAGTTCTCTGCGGCACACCGGACAGTCCGGTGGTGCACCGGACAGCGCACTGTAGCCTGTCCTGTGTGCCTAGCCGTTGCCCTGTCAGAGCAGGTGACCATTGGCGCCGTAGGCTTTTCCACACCGGACAGTCTGGTGCTCACACCGGACAGTCCAGTGGTCTTCTCTCCGGGTGCCACCTGGAACTAGCCGTTGGGCTAGAGTTCCCTGGTGCACCGGACAGTCCGGCGTGTGGGCACCGGACAGTCCAGTATGCCACCGGACAGTCCAATGCGCCTTCGCACAGACAGTCCGCAGCAACACACTTGGACTTTTCTTGGATCTTCTTAATATCTTCTTTTGAGGTGTTGCTTTCCTCAATTCCTTAGTCCAAGTAAATCTTGCATCCTGTGAACTACAAACACAAACACTAGAAAACTTATTAGTTCACGGATTGTGTCGTTCATCAAACACCAAAACTCAATTAACCAAATGGCTCGGGGTTCATTTTCCTTACAATCTCCCCCTTTTTGGTGATTGATGATAACACAACCAAAGCAAGCAAATAATACAAGTATTTGAATGAAAATATGCAATCTACTTGCTAGGATGCATGTTTATCCCCACAATGTGATATTATGGACTTAAGCCTCCCCTAACTCCATAATTCACTTACTTCCTATTTTAGGACCAAATAACCAAAACCACTTGAAAAACCATTTGTAGATATAAAATTTTAAATTGGTGGTATTTGGTGTTTGATATAGTTTTCATTGCTTTGGTCCCTAAACTTCTCCCCCTTTGGCATCAACCACCGAAAAGGAAGACATTAAAAGCATGTAGGAAGTAAATAAAAGCTTGTCCTCAAAGGATTACTCCCCCTAAATGAGTGTTCTCCTTTAGAAAGAGTTTTTCTCCCCATTTAGAGATGAAGAAAAGCTCCCCCTGACAGAGATCTTAGGAAAAAGCATGTGAAATTAGAGGTGCAAGACATGATTTGAAAAGACTAACTTCCCTTATGCATAGGTAACAGAATATGAATTAACCACTTATGCATTTTTAGCAACATGGAAGTATATGATATGAAATATAGTCTAATCAAATATTGGAGAAGACATGTAAATGATACTAGATGTAGTCTCAAAAGATACCGATTGAAATTCAATGGCGAGCTTGAGAGACATGAGAGTTCTTTGAGATTTTGCAGTGGAAGATTGTTGTCTTTCTCCGGGGACCTCATTTTTATTACAATGAGACTATCACATGAAATAGACTTGAAAAGGTGTTAGTCTCAAAGTATTAGATTATAGAGTAACCTCCCCCTGAAGGTGTGCATACAAGTTTTGAATGCTTGTAGGAGACTTGCACTTTGATTTGATATCAAGAGGGGCAAATTATCTATAATCCAAACTTTGGCACATATAAGTTAAATGATACAACTTGTAGAAATCAAAATTTTCAATTGATGCATCATTTACTATGGAGTGATATAGAAGTTATGTGCCGTGCTTAACTAAACATTTTAAACCATGTAGGTTTGCTTAAGTATATGAATTGAAAGCAAGCAATCCTACCATGTGATTTACCTAGTATGCATAATTTTAAACAAAAGTAAATAACAAATGTAATACTAGGCAAGAAAGGCAAACTAGATAAAAGGTAAATAGATACGCATATCTAAAAACAAGAGATACAATAAAACTAGTTACCTTAGTCATGGGTGGGAAATTTGGGTCTAAAATTTTCACTAACCCACTTGGCAAGTAAACCTGATCCAATATGATGTATCCCATGATATACATCCCAATTTTGCCAAGTCTCCAAATTTCCCGATGACCTTCGGTCCACTCACTTCCCTTTCGGGATCCAAACCTTCTTGGTGCCTTTCATGGTTGAAATTATTTTCTTTGGCACCCAGATGCGTTTGGCCCCCTTTCCTTTGTTGGCTTGCTTGTTGGCCTTGATTGCTATCACCTTTCCATTCTTTTTCTTCTTGATCAAATATGGTGTAGCATCCTTTTTATTCACCTTTTTGATGTAGGTGTTGGAGATTTTGCTTGATGGCTTTTGCTTGAGCTTTTGCCTTTGTTTATCCCCGGTCATCGCCTTGCATTGGAAAGACTTATGGCCTTCCTTGTGGCGTAGCCTACAAATTATAGTTTCTCCCTCCATAGGCTTGTTCACTCCTGCAGTGGTGTTATCCTGTGGAGGTCGGATTTGTTTGGCTTTGCCTTTCTTGTCATACAAAGCTTTTCCAAGGCGAGCCACTTCTTGTTTTAATTGTTCATTTTCCTTTGCAACCTCATCTGAACATGTTTCTACAACAATATTCTCAACAACAACTTGGTTGCAGGGGTTAGAATCATTAATTAAATCAAAGCAGGAAGTAGAAGCATCTTTCTTAATTATTTCATGTATTTCAACTAAAGATGCTACTGGGGTGCTACCAATGTTTTCTAGCTTAGTAGTTAGCTCATTATTGTGTATGCTAAGAATTTCCATTTTCTCTAGCAAATTTTCAATAGCTTCTTGGGAGCTAGCTAACTTAGCCTTAAGTTTTTCATTCTTTTTAATAAGGCTATCATCGGTAGCAGTGGATGGAGCACTAGATTCTAATAGTTCAATTTTAGTTGATAGCTCACTATTTAAGTTTGCAAAAGTTTCAAATTTTTCTAGCAAACCTTTGTAATCATTTTGAGAGCTAACCAACTTATTTTTCAAGGTTTTAAGTTGAGCTTTTTGTTTAGTGCAAACATCCTGAAAAAATTCAACGGCTTCCGCAAGCTCATCTATGGAGGGCTTTCCCTCACCTTCATCTTCACTACTGCTATCATCACTAGAGGATGGAATGCCTTTGTTACCTCTTGCCATAAGGCATTTGTGTGATGACCGTGATGAGCGTGATGAGGACCGATGGATGCGCGTCCTTGGAGGTTCATCTTTACATGAAGAATCGTCCCAAGTTCTCACACTTGTTAGCGCCTTGCCTTTGCTCCTCTCCTTTTTGGGTTTGGCCATATTTGGACAGTTGTCCCTGAAGTGGCCCTTCTCCCCACATGCGAAGCATCCTCTCTTCCTTTGCTTTTTCCTATCAATGTTAAAGAGAAGATCCTCGACCTGCAGGAGCACACCCATTAGATTAATCTTGCGGATCATCCTCATTACCTTTTCGACACGTCGGATTGTTTTTTCATCCTCGGAGGATGATGTGCATGGTTGATTATCTTCATCATCATCACTTTCTTCTTCTTCCTATTCTTCACTTGAGGAACTTGGAGTGGGAGCCTTCTTTTTGCCCTTCCTTTCATCATATGCAAAAGCATATGGTCTTGAGGAAGTTGGCTCCTCTCCCCGACACATCTTTCGCGACATCTCAAAAGCCGCGATTTTCCCAATCACAATGGTCGGGGTCATGTTGCTCAAGTCCTCCATGTTGTGAAGGATGGTGATGATGCTCCCATATCTTTTGTTGTGGTAGCAGGGAGATAATCTTCCTCACAATGTCCGCATCACCTAGCTTATTAATGCCAATAGAATTGAGCTCATTGATAATTAGATTCAAACGAGAATACATGTCTCTAACAAGCTCATCATCTTTCATAGCAAAAGAATTATACTCATTTAAGACTAGGCAATGTTTTTGCTCACGAACATTGGATGTGCCGTCATGGAGCTCATGCAATTTTAGCCAAATCTCATTAACAGTTTGCAAGGTAAATACTTGATTAAAAATATCCATGCTAAGAGATTCATACAAGCAATTTTTGGCTCTAGCATTTAAATGAATTTCTTTTTCCTCACTCGTGGTGGGTTTCTCGGGATTCTTGAGGGGTTTCATCCCGTCACGAGTGACTCTCCAAACACCTAGATCAACGACCTCTAGGTAACAAGCCATTCTAGCACTATAATATGGGAAGTTAGTGCCGTCGAAGTGTGGTGGCCTATGGGTATCCATTCCTTCCTCTAAAAAGCGTCGGCTCTTTTAGCGGTGAAGCTAAAGCGTTTCAAATGAGCCAAACCAGGCTCTGATACCACTTGTAGGAAATGGGTGACGCCTAAGAGGGGGGGTGAATTAGGACTTCTAAAACTTTTACTAAACTAGGCCACAAATAAATCTCTAGAGCAAAACCTATGCAAATAATCAAACTAGAAAGTGCAATCTAGGTTTTGTCTAAGTGTTGCTATCTCTACCGCAAAGACTAAGTTTCAATCTACACTAAATGAGTATGAATACAAGATTGAAACTTAAATACTTAATATAAATGCGGAAACTTAAAGAGCAAAGTAGAGAAGCAAACTCTCGTTGATGACGCCGGTATTTTTACCGAGGTATCCGGAACCACGCAAGGTCCCGACTAATCCTCGTTGGTGCCCCTACGCAAAGGGAAGCCCACGCGAGGGCCAAGCATCACGGTCGAGTAACTCTGTAGAGAGCCGCAGGCCTTCTCCACGCGCAAGTGGTGCTCCGCTTCCGGCTCCTCTCGGACGCTCCCCGCCGTCTCCACTATCGAGCTTCCGGCCGAAACGTCGAGGGCCTCGTTCCCTCTGGTACACGGTGGCGGCCGTGACACAAACGCGGTTGTTACGGACTCGCAAGACTCTCGCCCCACTCGGTACAATTACAACGGCTCACGCAAGAGCCGAGGGGTTGTGTGGT
Source organism: Zea luxurians (assembly GCA_029449295.1). Lineage (NCBI taxonomy): Eukaryota > Viridiplantae > Streptophyta > Magnoliopsida > Poales > Poaceae > Zea > Zea luxurians. The sequence continues at coordinate 135,598 of JAOPSE010000573.1, forward strand.
TTTACAAAACTCTCTCAATTAACTAGGGTTCACCTAGAGCAAGCGCTAAAGCGGTCTAACTAACCTAAGCACTTCGCAAAGCACCTACGCTAATCATCGAGTGATTCTATTAAGCACTTGGGTGTTTGAGCTCTTGGAAATGTGCACTATATGCCTTGGTATGTTGCTTGGGCTCCCACACCTTCAAATGGCCGATTGGGTGAAGTATATATAGGCCCCAACTCCAAAATAGCCGTTGGAGAAAAGCTGCAGTTCTCTGCGGCACACCGGACAGTCCGGTGGTGCACCGGACAGCGCACTCTAGCCTGTCCGGTGTGCCTAGCCGTTGCCCTATCAGAGCAGGTGAACGTTGGCGCCGCAGGCTTTTCCACACTGGACAGTCTAGTGCTCACACCAGATGGTCCGGTGGTCTTCTCTCCGGGTGCCACCTAGAACTAGCTGTTGGGCTGGAGTTTCCTGGTGCACCGGACAGTCCGGCGTGTGGGCACCGGACAGTCCGGTTCTCCACTGGACAGTCTGGTGCGCCTTCGCACAGACAGTCCACAACAGCACACTTGGACTTTTCTTGGATCTTCTTAATGTCTTCTTTTGAGGTGTTGCTTTCCTCAATTCCTTAATCTAAGTAAATCTTGCATCCTGTGAACTACAAACACAAACACTAGAAAACTTATTAGTTCATTGATTGTGTCGTTCATCAAACACCAAAACTCAATTAGCCAAATGGCCCAGGGTTCATTTTCCTTACAGAGTCCTCCAACTGGTCTTTAGGCGCCCTGTGCACTTCATTCCTGCTGCTGGAAGAAACACTTGGCCTCTGAATGGCATTGCTGGTGGTCCTGTATCTGCTCAAGGCATCAAGGTTAAGCTTCGATGGGTCCACTTTGCAAAATTCAGCTCCAAGCTTCTTGATAATTTTGTGGAAAATGGAGGGTGGAGAGACATGGGCACAACAAGAACATTTTTTCCCTACCCTTGAGCAGTTTTTAAATCCCCTGGCCTTTTCCCGAAGCCTGGCGCTCCTTCTGACTTCAGTATCAACCATAATTGGTTGCTTTTTACAATGAACTGCTTCTACAAGAATTGGAGACTGTGGCTCCACATGGAGATCCTGACTAAGAGGGGGCAGGCACTTGGGGGGAATCTTGATCGAGACGGTTTCCATGCTGGGCTCGACAAGGGCAGAGATAGCACCTGACAATAAAAATTTCTTGGCCCAATCAAAGGAGTTTGGCCTCAATAACAGGCCCATGAAAAAAGCAGCCCAAACTTTTGGGACAGAGACATAGTTGGTATTGGCAGGGAACAAATCGGCCCAAGAGGTAAGACGCTTTCTAGCCAGGTAGTCTTCATATGCAGGGTCAGGGTTGGACTGCTCCAAATGCTGCATAAGGCCCACATTGATGTTTTCTTCTATTTGCATGTCCTCCTCTCCCTGGTCGTTGTTTCCCTTCAAAAGCATGCCCTCTGGAGGGAAGGCTGGCAAAGCTAGTACTGCATCAGCAGGCTCCGGGGCTTCCTCCTGAGGGAAATGGACCCCTGTTGGATTATGATATCATTGAAGAAACCCACAGACTCATCAGAAGGCAGGTGTTCAAGGCCCGAGAGCTGATAACTGAATTGTTCCTCCACATTATTTGCATTGCCCGCTGGCTCAGGAGGCTGAACTTGTTGAACTGGCCAGGCATCCCATCCATCATCATCATTATTGGCAATGTTTTCTTCCTCATTGATCCCTCCCATGGGGGGGAATATTCAGATCAAACTAAAAATTGACCATAGGCTGACCCATCTCAAAGAACTCCACTAGAAGCTGATGACGATCATGTGGGTAAGGTGGCATAGGGTCTTCATCTTGAGGTTGGGATCCAAGCATAAATTGTTGAACAATGTCACACTGAACTGTCCAAGAAACTCCCTGGAACCCTTCAGCAACAGAAAATACAATGAATTGGGGCACTTCTTGGAGAGACATCACTCTGGCCCAAACAAGCAACCTAGTCACATTAGATGGGCCAGTGTCCCACATGAGCACCCTCCAAAATGACCCGACCGCATTTTGAATATGCTCATGAGTCCAGAAATCCAATGGGAAACCAAAAAGGAGAAGCCAACACTCATGGTTGAAGTTCAGGGCACGCTGATTCTAGGCCTCATTATGCCTAACGACAATAAAAGAAAAACCAAGGGCTTGTTGCAGACCCATTGCCACTAAGTTGTCTTTGTCAAATCTGAACCGCACAAGGGCCTGTCCCAAATGGGAGCGCTGAATGCTCCTGACCTAGATGTGCCAAACCCCACTAGGTACTCGCGTATGATGTCATAAAAAATGTGAAAGTTAACCTCATGCTCCGGCAATGGCTGCACAAGAACGATGCCCCAATCTTCATGGGTGGTGGGCTAAGGTCGAGTCACAGTACGTACCATGATTTCCCGGTGATCGACCTGCTGCGCCACAAAGCCGTGGGGGAGGAACGGTGCAGGATCAACTCTATGGAACACCATTTCCTCAAAGACTTTGTGTGGAGCAAATCACAGAGGCGACGAATGCACCACGCACCGCAGAGAGCTTGAAGGCGACAGGCTCTTCTACGACAGCGAAGAGGAAGGGTTTTTTGTGAACAGTGCAAGTTTCGTGGAAGGCAAAGAGCCACTTCTCGAAAGAATCGCATGTGCGAACTCGCCAAAATTATTATAATAGGGCGGGGGAGAAGGCCCACCTATAAGCGAGAGCAAGGGGGACCTGAACCACAATCGCGGAGGATACACCCAAGATGTATTCTCAAACTTACTAGGGAAGGAATCAAAAGACCGCCTGCAATTCTGACCTAAAATTCCGAAAATTTGTAGAGTATTGCCTAGAAAAGAATGACCCCAAATATAACGATAATCCTTCATCGCTGGGCCGAAGGGATCATTAATGCTGGGGACAATAGCCTGCCCAATATTCCCTGGGCACTGTTCCGAAATCTTCTTGGGCCGCCAAAATAACTGCCATGGAGCCCAAGGACGAACACGAGAATCTCTTAATGATGGCTGATATCTGAGGCCTACAACGCGGCCGTTATTGGAATTTGAATAATTTTGAAATTGCGAACGTCCAGCAAACCCTCGATCAATGGAGGGACACAAAGGGCAAGAAATCCGATTGAAAACCGAAGATCGCTGCCTCAAGCTTGAAGAAGAAGGTCCGGACCTAACCGGACGTCCCAAAGGCACCAAGTTTGCACCTGACAGAGCTGGCTTACGAACAATGTCAGCAAACGAAACCGACGTAGTACGGCAACGGGAAACCAATTTCCAACACTTTTATTCTTCGTCAGAGTATAGCTGCCATTCTTTGATCCAATTTGGGCCACCAGAATTCCAAAGGTGCTGGTACGCTTTGAACGAAGAGCAGGCATAAGAATGAAGCCGATAAACTGCAAAGCCAACATCCTTGCAAGAAAGTGAGAAGCGAAAGACCCGATCCGGTAGAGGAGTAACCCTGAATAAATGCGCCACCCCAGCAATGAAGGATTGAAGAAGAAACCCCACAGTCTCTGTGCACAGACGCAAGGAGCACCTGCCGAAGGAGATGACTAAAAAGAACTCATGGCGGTCGAATTTACCCGAGAGAAGGTTGATCGGGCAATTAAACTTGCTGAAGATCCATTCCTGAAAACGAAGACCACCGGAGAAGTCCAGGGCCAAGCTGCCCGACCCGACCAGAGGGCCCCCATAGCCACGCGCTGGGGGGCACACCTAGCCAAGGCACGCCGGCGGACGACGAGGGCAACCTAGCCAGAGAGCCGCATGTCCAGCATGAACATGTTTGAATAATGCAAATCTATTTTAAATTGTTACAATTTTAGAATGTTGCAATTCAACAATTCAGAATTATAAATGAACAAGATTAATTATGACTCCAATATGCATGAATCACATCACCTATCGTGGAAATCAATTACTATCTCAAGTGGATTTCCACATGCAACAAGCTCTATTTCATTATCACGGAAGTAATTTAGAAGTGGTTCATACTCCTGCCATCGCTCTAGTGCTCAGTGAGATGTATAGAGCCTCAAGGTATTGCCACCAATTTTGCATAATGCAAAGAACCGTTACAAGTTAGTCCACTTGTAGTATTGGAAGACGTTCTCCACCCAAAAAGTTTGACAAATATATACAAAAGCTAAACCAAAATCATAGTACTTTGGTTGAGCCTAACCTGCATGGAACCTATATGGTCGAAATAGTAGCAGCCTAGATATAGATAGTTACAACAAACCCTCGAGGTGGAAAACTAATAGTGCGTTTAGTTTCGGAACAGAGCGGGTTGGGTCGAAACCGACCCATTTTTGTGGGTTGGGTTGGACCCGTTCCTTGTTTGGTTTAAGTGACGAGTTGAACCTAATTTCTTGTATGATTACATGGTTGAAGTGGGTTGGAGCTGCATCGTCTGTTGTTTGGTTTTGTAATGAGGGATGAATGAAGGATGAATTGAATATGATCACCTTCCTGGTCACATTACCACACTAAGGATGACATCTTTAATTCCAAAATGAGATTACAACATTCAAAATAAATGAAACCAACACTATTTCAGTATTTGAGAAATCAACAAGCACAAGGAAAGATGGGGGCCGCTGCTTCTCACCTGGTGGTGTTGATAGAGGATATGGAGGTGGTATTGGTGGATGGTGGCAGGGGCTGGATCATGGCACAACAACATCGTTGGGAGGTGCAGACGGGGGCATAGCGCGCCAGAGGATAGGCTGGTGTGGGAGTCCGATGACAGGAGAACACACCAGCGCCGGAGGACTCTAACGGCGGGCGTGGTCGGGGGTGCAGCGCGCCGGAGGGTAGGTCGACGGGGGAGCCGACGACTGGAGAATAGGCAGACAGCGGTGGTGCGCCCCTATGCCCCTGCGCAGGTTGCGCTCGGTGAAGATATGGTGTGGCCGCGTGGGTGATAGGAGGGGTGGAGAGGGAGTGGGTCGAAGTGGTTCGCTTGTTTTTGAGAAATCCCTAGAACCCGCATCTTAAAGGAATATTTTGACCCAGAACCAACCTAACCCGCGAACCTTTTGAAACCAAACACGGGTTGATGCGGGTTCAACCCGTTCCAACCCACTAACCAAACACACCCTAATAGTAGTAGTTTATTAGGCAGGGTCAAGCTACCACTTAGGGGAAACAAGTGCATAGAGTAATCCAGCGATTGATGATCGAAACCATGATTCATGGCGTGATGGTGGCAAAGAGCACCAAAATCAACAATCGCTACACAGAAGGATGATAGGAAACCGGGATCAGGATCTGAGAGGAGGGGAGCAAACCCGAATGACCTAGCGAGCATAAGGCGGCCTAGCACAGTGAGCGTGTCGGCTGGGCCGCGGAGGAGGAAGCGCACGTGAAAGGTGAAGTCTCTAGGGATGGGTTAGATCTAGTGAGCGCGTCCTCACCGAGGAACACTTTGCGTGGGTCAAAGCAGAACAATGCGAACAATTTTGGGTAGTGAGAGAGGGCGATTGTGTGGGGGCATCACATGTGGGGGATGGAGAAGCGGGGACAACGCGCGGTGGGCCGCCACAGAGAGAAGGGACCGCATCCTCGCTGTGGTGGCCGTGAGTGCGACATCGATGAGTGGCACCAATGAAAGCATGCCCTAGCGGCGAGGTCGGGAGAGGAGGCAGGTGTTCTTCACTATGAACCAAAAACGAGACAACATAATTATTAAATATTAAGGACCTTCGTCCTTCAAAGCATTATCTTTTTCCGGATATAATGATCTTCAGACGAAGGTCATGAAGAACAAGTCTTCGTCATTCATAAAAGTAAAAAATTCATGTATACGAAATGTGATGTCCATTTACTCATTTATTTCATAATAAATGTATAAACATTATCAAAGTTTATATTACATTGATACATTCGGCTTGTTTGAAGGTGATGATGCGAGAGCAATTACAATCTAGCGTGAACATTACGAGGTTACTGTTCACCTATTTATAGGCATGAGACGCAGCCCAAGTCAAAATACATTAATGACCTCAACATGTACATATAATCCTAATACAAAACATTAGAAATTAACTAGTATTTTCCTCTTCGACTTGGTATTATGTTTGACCTTCGTCGCCATCTTAAGCCGAACTTGTCATCCTTCGGCTTTTTTACACATGTTCGTTGCAACTTCGGCATTCGATCTTGTCGCTTACAGAAAGCATCTTCGTATTGAGGACCTTCGGCAGAGAAGAAAAACGCCAATAGTAGCCCCTTCGTGGTGCTAGGTCGTTTTTTCATAACGAGCTCGATCCGCGAAAAACATGAAGGCTTCTAGATGCCGAAGGTCTGAAAAACACCTTCCCTGAGCTTGTTATTAAAAAACAAATATAAAATTCACGACGCTTATGAAAGGGAAATGTGCCTTTGGGCCATTTCTAAGTATTTTGGTGATTTAGTGTCCAACACAAGTGCTTAAGTATTAATCTATGCCAAATGTTGGACAAAGTGCAAATCAAGAGTAAAGGTATGTTTCTAAGACTTAGTACATTGTTTTGGAGACTAATGTTTTGTGTCTAAGTGCTGGAAACAGAAGAAATCACTTTGGAAAAGAGATGACTTTCTTCAGCCAAAGACAGTTCAGTCTGGGAGCACCGGACTGTCCGGTGGTGCACCGGACAGTGTCCGGTGCACCAGGCTAGCGACTGTCAACTGGCTGCTCTCAGGAGGCGATCAACGGCGTACGGCTATAAATCACCAGACTGTCCGGTGGTACACTGGACTGTCCGGTGAGCCATTCATAGGCGAAGTCGTCGCTCTCGGGAAGTGATTAACGGCGTACGGCTATAAATCACCGGACTGTCCGGTGGTGCACCGGACTGTCCGGTGAGCCAACGGTCGGCCGAGCCAACAGTCGGCCGCGTAATCTGCGCGCGACGCGTGGCCAAGCCAACGGTCAGAAGGGGGCACCGGACTGTCCGGTGTGCACCGGACAGTGTCCGGTGTGCCAACGGCTCTGAATCTGCAACGGTCGGCTTCGCCAAATAAGGAAAGAGATCCGCATTGGACAGTGTCCGGTGGTGCACCGGACTGTCCGGTGCGCCAGGCGACAGAAGGCAAGAATTGCCTTCCTGGAATGCTCTCAACGGCTCCTAGCTGCCTTGGGGCTATAAAAGGGACCCCTAGGCGCATGGAGGACTACACCAAGCATTCTCTAAGCATTCCTAAGCACCAAGACTTCAATTCCGCGCATTCGATTCTTTGTGATAGCAACTAGAGCTCCATTTGAGTAGTATACTCTTCGGGTTGTGTTGAGAGCTCGTGTTGCGACCTGTGTGCGTGTTGTTGCTCTGATTTTGTGTCTTGTGTGCGTTGCTCATCCCAACCTTACTTCCGTGATTCTTTGTGAACATCTTTGTAAGGGCGAGAGGCTCCAAGTTGTGGAGATTCCTTGCAAGCGGGATATAGTAAAGCAAAGCAAAACACCGTGGTATTCAAGTGGGTCTTTGGACCGCTTGAGAGGGGTTGATTGCAACCCTCGTCCGTTGGGACGCCACAACGTGGAGTAGGCAAGTGTTGGACTTGGCCGAACCACGGGATAAACCACTGTGCCATCTCTGTGTTGATCTCTTTGTGGTTATTGTGTTTTGCTAAGACTCCTCTCTAGCCACTTGGCCTTATTGGTGCTAACTCCTAATCAAGTTTTTGTGGCACTAAGTTTCAAGGTTTACAGGATCACCTATTCACCCCCCTCTAGGTGCTCTCAATTGGTATCGGAGCCGTTCTCTTCAAGAAAGGGAATAATCGCCCGAAGAGATGGATCCTAAGGGCAAGGGGATTGTGATCAATGATAAGGAGAAGGAGTCCTTCGTTAACGAGCCGAAAGATGACAAGCCTACCGACTCGGGCTCGGGCCACAAACGAAAAGATGGGAAGAAGAAGACGAGGCGCATCAAGGAGATCGTCTACTACGACGATAGCGACGAGTCCTCTTCTTCCCAAAAGGACAACAACGACAACAACTACGAGAAAAAGAAAACTGTCAATTCGAACTTTTCTTTTGATTACTCTCGTATTCCGCAAAGTACCAATGCTCATTTACTCTCCATTCCACTTGGTAAACCTCCTCACTTTGATGGAGAGGACTACGGATTTTGGAGTCACAAAATGCATAGTCACTTGTTCTCTCTCCATCTATGCATATGGGAGATAGTAGAAAGTGGAATGAAATTTGATAGTACTGATAGTCCCATGTTCATTAATGAACAAATTCACAAAAATGCACAAGCTACTACTGTTCTTCTAGCTTCATTGTGCAGGGACGAATACCATAAGGTGAGCGGCTTGGATAACACCAAGCAGATTTGGGACACCCTCAAGATCTCACATGAGGGGAACGACGTCACCATGCTCATCAAGATGGACTTGGTGGAGGGCGAACTTGGGAGATTCGCAATGATCAGGGGCGAGGAGCCAACCCAAACGTACAACCGGCTCAAGACCCTCGTCAACAAAATAAGGAGCTATGGAAGCACGCGATGGACGAACCACGACGTCATCCGCCTAATGCTAAGGTCTTTTATTGTCCTCGATCCACATCTTGTGAACAATATTCGTGAGAATCCTAGGTACACCAAGATGTCGCCCGAGGAGATACTTGGAAAGTTCGTAAGCGAGCGGATGATGATCAAGGAGGCTAGATACATTGATGATGCGTTGAATGGCCCAATCCAAGAGCCTCAGACCATTGCTCTCAAAGCAACGAGGAGCAAGGAGGCGCTACCTAGCAAGGTGGCGCAAGTTGAGGCGGCCGGGCTTAATGATGAAGAAATGGCCCTCATCATCAAGCGTTTCAAGACGGCGCTAAAGGGTCGCAAGGGGCATCCTAACAAGAACAAGACAAAGGGGAAGTGCTCATGCTTCAAATGTGGTAAGATTGGTCATTTTATCGCTAATTGTCCCGATAATGATAGTGACCAGGAACAAGGGAACAAGAGGGAAAATAAAAAGGCGTACAAGAAGGCTAAGGGCGAGGCACACCTTGGCAAGGAGTGGGACTCGGATTGTTCGTCATCTGACTCCGACAACGAAGGACTCGCCGCCACTGCCTTCAACAAGTCGTCCCTCTTCCCCAACGAGCATCACACTTGCCTCATGGCAAGGGAAAAGAAGGTAATCACTCGTAATACTAGTACTTACGCTTCCTCAAGTGATGAAGAATCTAGCGATGATGAAATAGACTATTCATGTTTATTCAAGGGCCTAGATAGAACTAAGGTTGATAAGATTAATGAATTAATTGATGCCTTGACTGATAAGAATATGTTATTAGAAAAGCAAGAGGATCTTTTGTATGAAGAACATGATAAGTTTGTAGAGGCACAAAAATCCCTTGCTTTAGAAATTAAAAGGAATGAAATGCTCTCTTGTGAATTGTCTACATGCCATGACTCTATTTCTAGATTAAAGAGCATAAATGATGATTTGAATGCTAAGTTAGAAATAGCTAATAAATCAACATCTTGTGTAGAACATGTTGCAATTTGCAATAGGTGTAAAGATTTTAATGTTGATGCTTGTAGTGAACACCTAGTTTCAATTTCTAAATTGAATGATGAAGTGGCTAGTCTTAATGCCCAACTTAAGACTAGCAAGAGTGAATTTGATAAAATAAAATTTGCAAGGGATGCCTACACGATTGGTAGACCTCAATTAAGGATGGTCTTGGCTTCAAGAGGGAAGTCAAGAACTTAACAAGCCATAAGGCTTCCATCTCCACCAAGGAGAAAGGGAAGGCCCCTATGGCTAATAGTGCTCAAAAGAATCATGCATTTATTTATAGGAAATTTTCTAGAAATATTCATCATGATAGGAGTTGTAATGCTTATGATTCAAATGCAATGTTTGCTTCAAGTTCTTCCTATATGCATGGTAGAGATATGCCTAGGAGAAATGTCATTCATCATATGCCTAGGAGAAATGTTGCTCATGTTCCTAGGAAGATTAATGAACCTTCTACAATTTATCATGCTTGCAATGCTTCCTTTGCAATTTGTAGAAAGGATAGAAAGGTGTTTGCTAGGAAATTAGGGGCAAAATGCAAGGGAGATAAAACTTGCATTTGGGTCCCTAAGGATATTGTCACTAACCTTGTAGGACCCAACAAGAGTTGGGTACCTAAGACCCAAGCCTAAATTTGCCTTGCAGGTTTATGCATCCGGGGGATCAAGCTGGATTATCGACAGTGGATGCACAAACCACATGACGGGGGAGAAGAAGATGTTCACCTCCTACGTCAAGAACAAAGATTCCCAAGACTCAATCATATTCGGTGACGGGAATCAAGGCAAGGTGAAAGGGTTAGGAAAAATAGCTATTTCATCCGAGCACTCCATTTCCAATGTGTTTTTAGTTGAGTCGCTTGGATATAACTTGTTGTCTGTGAGTCAGCTTTGTAATATGGGATATAACTGTTTATTCACAAATGCAGATGTGTCTGTCTTTAGAAGAAGTGATGGTTCATTAGCTTTTAAGGGTGTATTAGACGACAAACTCTATTTAGTTGATTTTGCAAAAGAGGAGGCCGGTCTAGATGCATGCTTAATTGCTAAGACTAGCATGGGCTGGTTGTGGCATCGCCGTTTAGCTCATGTGGGGATGAAGAACCTTCACAAGCTTCTAAAGGGAGAACACGTGATAGGTCTAACTAATGTAACTTTCGAAAAAGATAGACCTTGTGCAGCTTGTCAAGCAGGTAAACAGGTGGGAAGCTCTCATCATACCAAAAATGTGATGACCACATCAAGACCTTTGGAGTTGCTTCATATGGACCTCTTTGGACCCGTCGCCTATCTAAGCATAGGAGGAAGTAAGTATGGTCTTGTTATAGTTGATGATTTTTCTCGCTTCACTTGGGTATTCTTTTTGCAGGATAAATCTGAAACCCAAGGGACTCTCAAGCGCTTCCTAAGAAGAGCTCAAAATGAGTTTGAGCTCAAGGTGAAGAAGATAAGGAGCGACAACGGGTTCGAGTTCAAGAACCTTCAAGTGGAGGAGTACCTTGAGGAGGAAGGGATCAAGCACGAGTTCTCCGCTCCCTACACACCACAGCAAAATGGTGTGGTAGAGAGGAAGAACAGGACGCTCATAGACATGGTGAGGACGATGCTTGGAGAGTTCAAGACCCCCGAGCGATTTTGGTCGGAAGCCGTGAACACGGCTTGCCACGCCATCAACCGGGTCTACCTTCACCGCCTCCTCAAGAAGACTTCGTATGAGCTTCTAACCGGTAACAAACCCAATGTGTCTTAATTTCGTGTATTTGGGAGCAAATGTTATATTCTAGTAAAGAAAGGTAGAAATTCTAAGTTTGCTCCCAAAGCTGTAGAAGGGTTTTTGTTAGGTTATGACTCAAATACAAAGGCGTATAGAGTCTTCAACAAATCATCGGGTTTGGTTGAAGTCTCTAGCGACGTTGTATTTGATGAGACTAATGACTCTCCAAGAGAGCAAGTTGTTGATCTTGACGATGTAGATGAAGAAGACGTTCCAATGGCCGCAATACGCACCATGGCGATTGGAGATGTGCGGCCACAGGAACAAAAGGAGCAAGATCAACCTTCTTCCTCAACAATGGTGCATCCCCCAACTCAAGACGATGAACAGGTTCATCAAGAAGAGGCGTGTGATCAAGGGGGAGCACAAGATGATCATGTGATGGAGGAAGAAGCACAACCGGCACCTCCAACCCAAGTTCGAGCGACGATTCAAAGGAATCATCCTGTCGACCAAATTTTGGGTGACATTAGCAAGGGAGTAACTACTCGTTCTAGATTAGTTAATTTTTGTGAGCATTACTCCTTTGTCTCTTCTATTGAGCCTTTCAGGGTAGAAGAGGCCTTGCTAGATCCAGACTGGGTGTTGGCCATGCAGGAAGAGCTCAACAACTTCAAGCATAATGAAGTTTGGACACTGGTGCCGCGTCCCAAGCAAAATGTTGTGGGAACCAATTGGGTGTTCCGCAACAAACAGGACGAGCACGGGGTGGTGACGAGGAACAAGGCTCGACTTGTGGCAAAAGGTTATGCCCAAGTCGCAGGTTTGGACTTTGAGGAGACTTTTGCTCCTATGGCTAGGCTAGAGTCTATTTATATTTTGCTAGCATATGCCGCTCACCATTCTTTCATGTTGTTCCAAATGGATGTGAAGAGCGCTTTCCTCAACGGGCCAATCAAGGAGGAGGTGTACGTGGAGCAACCCCCTGGCTTCGAGGATGAACGGTACCTCGACCACGTATGTAAGCTCTCTAAGGCGCTCTATGGACTTAAGCAAGCCCCAAGAGCATGGTATGAATGCCTTAGAGACTTTTTAATTGCTAATGCTTTCAAGGTTGGGAAAGCCGATCCAACTTTATTCACTAAGACTTGTGATGGTGACTTATTTGTGTGCCAAATTTATGTCGATGACATAATATTTGGTTCTACTAACCAAAAGTCTTGTGAAGAGTTTAGCAGGGTGATGACTCAAAAGTTTGAGATGTCGATGATGGGCGAGTTGAACTACTTCCTTGGATTCCAAGTGAAGCAACTCAAGGACGGCACCTTCATCTCCCAAATGAAGTACACGCAAGACTTGCTAAAGCGGTTTGGGATGAAGGACGCCAAGCCCGCAAAGACTCCGATGGGAACTGACGGACACGTCGACCTCAACAAAGGAGGTAAGTCCGTTGATCAAAAAGCATACCGGTCCATGATAGGTTCCTTGCTTTATTTATGTGCTAGTAGACCGGATATTATGCTTAGTGTATGCATGTGTGCTAGATTTCAATCCGATCCAAGGGAGTGTCACTTAGTGGCTGTGAAGCGAATTCTTAGATATTTAATCGCTATGCCTTGCTTCGGGATCTGGTATCCAAAGGGGTCTACCTTTGACTTAATTGGATATTCAGACTCTGATTATGCTGGATGTAAGGTCGATAGGAAGAGTACATCAGGGACGTGCCAATTCTTAGGAAGGTCCCTGGTGTCCTGGAGTTCTAAGAAACAAACCTCCGTTGCCCTATCCACCGCTGAGGCCGAGTACGTTGCCGCAGGACAGTGTTGCGCGCAACTACTTTGGATGAGGCAAACCTTCCGGGACTTTGGCTACAATCTGAGCAAAGTCCCACTCCTATGTGATAATGAGAGTGCTATCCGCATAGCGGACAATCCTGTTGAGCACAGCCGCACAAAGCACATTGACATCCGACATCACTTTTTGAGAGACCACCAGCAAAAGGGAGATATCGAAGTGTTCTATATTAGCACCGAGAACCAGCTAGCCGATATCTTTACCAAGCCTTTAGATGAAAAGACCTTTTGCAGGCTGCATAGTGAGCTAAATGTTTTAGATTCGCGGAACTTGGATTGATTTGTAGCATACATGTGTATTATGCTTTGATCATGTTCCTTATGCATTTTGTTGTTTATTTATGGTGCTCAAGTTGTACAAACACTCCCCGGACCTCAAAAGTCCATGTGTGAGTGATGCACATATTTAGGGGGAGATGTGCTACAACTTGACCCTTTGAGACTAACCGTGTGCTTGAGTTTGCTTGATTTAGTCTCAAAGGTGGATTGAAAGGGAAAGGTGGACTTGGACCATGAAAGACTTCCACTGCACTCCGATGAGAGGGTAACTCACTCCAAGTTCATCTCCATCTTCTTATTGCCTTTGTACTCTTATGTGAAGATTTTGGTGAGGCAATGAGGTTTAAGGGCCAAGATTGATCCCGTTTTGGTGCTTGATGCCAAAGGGGGAGAAAATAAGGCCAAAGCAAGAAATGGATCAGCTACCACTTGAGAATTTTGAAAACAGTAGAATAGAGCTTTTGTTTTGTCAAAATCCTCTTATTGTCTCTCTTTGTCAAAAGTTGGTCTCTTGTGGGGAGAATGTTTGATTATGGGAAAAGGGGGAGTTTTTGAATCTTTGATCAATTTCTCTTGGAATACCTCTCTTTATGTCTCTACAAGTGAATTTGACTTAGAAATAGGAAATTGAGTTTGATTTGCAAAAACAAACCAAGTGGTGGCAAAGTATGATCTAAATATGCCAAAGTTGAATCAAAACAATTTGTGTTCTTATTTGCATTGATATTGCACTTGTTCTAGTTGCTTTGTGTTGTGTTGGCATAAATCACCAAAAAGGGGGAGATTGAAAGGGAAATGTGCGTTTGGGCCATTTCTAAGTATTTTGGTGATTTAGTGTCCAACACAAGTGCTTAAGTATTAATCTATGCCAAATGTTGGACAAAGTGCAAATCAAGAGTAAAGGTATGTTTCTAAGACTTAGTACATTGTTTTGGAGACTAATGTTTTGTGTCTAAGTGCTGGAAACAGAAGAAATCACTTTGGAAAAGAGATGACTTTCTTCAGCCAAAGACAGTTCAGTCTGGGAGCACCGGACTGTCCGGTGGTGCACCGGACAGTGTCCGGTGCACCAGGCTAGCGACTGTCAACTGGCTGCTCTCAGGAGGCGATCAACGGCGTACGGCTATAAATCACCGGACTGTCCGGTGAGCCATTCACAGGCGAAGTCGTCGCTCTCGGGAAGTGATTAACGGTGTACGGCTATAAATCACCGGACTGTCCGGTGGTGCACCGGACTGTCCGGTGAGCCAACGGTCGGCCGAGCCAACGGTCAGCCGCGTAATCTGCGCGCGACGTGTGGTCGAGCCAACGGTCAGAAGGGGGCACCGGACTGTCCGGTGTGCACCGGACAGTGTCCGGTGTGCCAACGGCTCTGAATCTGCAACGGTCGGCTTCGCCAAATAAGGAAAGAGATCCGCACCGGACAGTGTCCGGTGGTGCACCAGACTGTCTAGTGCGCCAGGCGACAGAAGGCAAGAATTGCCTTCCTGGAATGCTCTCAACGGCTCCTAGCTGCCTTGGGGCTATAAAAGGGACCCCTAGGCGCATGGAGGACTACACCAAGCATTCTCTAAGCATTCCTAAGCACCAAGACTTCAATTCCGCGCATTCGATTCTTTGTGATAGCAACTAGAGATCCATTTGAGTAGTATACTCTTCGGGTTGTGTTGAGAGCTCGTGTTGCGATCTGTGTGCGTGTTGTTGCTCTGATTTTGTGTCTTGTGTGCGTTGCTCATCCCAACCTTTCTTCCGTGATTCTTTGTGAACATCTTTGTAAGGGCGAGAGGCTCCAAGTTGTGGAGATTCCTCGCAAGCAGGATATAGTAAAGCAAAGCAAAACACCGTGGTATTCAAGTGGGTCTTTGGACCGCTTGAGAGGGGTTGATTGCAACCCTCGTCCGTTGGGACGCCATAACATGGAGTAGGCAAGTGTTGGACTTGGCCGAACCACGGGATAAACCACTGTGCCATCTCTGTGTTGATCTCTTTGTGGTTATTGTGTTTTGCTAAGACTCCTCTCTAGCCACTTGGCCTTATTGGTGCTAACTCCTAATCAAGTTTTTGTGGCACTAAGTTTCAAGTTTTACAGGATCACCTATTCACCCCCCTCTAGGTGCTCTCAGCTTACCGGTCCACCAATTAGTCACTACGCACGTCTCGGTAGTTCGCCTTATTCACCACTGGGGCTATATAAATAGACGAGTTGGTGAGAAGTTACCACCGCATTCATTGCTACTGCGCCATTGTGCTGCTGAAAATTTTTTCTGAAGCTGAAGCTCTCTGCTTTCCATGCACTTGCTGCATAAGCTTCAAATTCTCCAATTAGTTGAATCTAGCTTCGTCTCACAGAACTGAAATGGCTAGAGTTAGGCCTACTGCCAGAGTAACAGACGAAGGTCAAGAAGCTGAAGCTACTAAGACGGTCCCTATTTCAGAAATGATGAAACGTTCTGGGTTAGTTGTACGAGAAGAATAAGAGTCTGTACCGACAAAAGATGTTGTTGTTGCCGAAGCTAAACCAATTGTTGCCGAAGCTGACAGTGATGATGAAGACGATGACAACATTTTGAGTCCGAGGAAGCCTAGCCACATTGAGTTTGGAAAATCCACAGTTAAGGTGTGATATTTGGTTTTAATGAAGAAATTAGGATACTTTGGAGAAAATGATGACGAACTGGTTCGGTTTGCTAGGGAAGAAGTGGTTCCAGAACTAAGAGATGACGAAGTCATTGTTTTTAAGAGTTTCTTCAGAGCAGGACTTTGGTTCCCTCTATATGCGATGATCGATGAAGTTTTAAAGAAGCTTGAAATCTACCTTCATCAACTAACCTCGAATGCTATAGTTAGACTTAGCATGTATATATGGGCTTTACAAAGTCAAGGAAAAACTACTAAGGATTTTGCAGAGTACACGAACTCCATTACTAGATTAAGGCTAGGGCTGATGGACTGCATAAGAACTTCGGGTGTTACAATTTTGCATATCGAAAGTATACTAAGGCTCCTATGATTGGATATCGCACCAAGTGGCCGACTGGCTAGACAAGTGAATGGTTTTATGTGAAAGCTGATGAAAAGAAAAGGGATAAGCTTATGACTATGGTGATGAGTCCCCTGAGACTGAGCTTCGGTATGACACGGCCATTGTGCAACATGCAACTGGGCTCTCCCTGCCAGTTAGCCGAAGTGGAATTCAGAGTTGTGGCAGAGCATATTAGCACTCGATATTTGGTGCAAGAATACCTGGCCAACAAAACCTTTCCAACATCTAGTGGGTGGGGGATGCCGAAGAAGAAAGACAAGGGAAAAATTTGAGCTCGTTCGGTTGCCATACCGGTTTAAGTTTCAGGATTCTTTCCGTGGCCATTGTGCTGAATGGTTGGAAATGATAGAGACAATGTGCAATTAGATCCTTGGGAATTATACGAAGAAGGCAGATCAATTGATGACAGCTGCCTTCGGCACCCAGAAAAAATGAAGACTCAACCGAGTGATGGACGCTCTTAACTTCAAATATCCAGATTACGAAAGGCTTGACGAAGGAGCCGGGGGTGCAAAGAAAAAGTGGGTTGTAAGTATTTTGAAAAGACAAGCCATGTGGTCCATTAAAAAAAGATCAGAGGGCTGCTAAAAAAATCGGCGGAGCCGAAGGATTCGACTCCCAAAAAACAAATGTCCTCAATCTTGGCCCCTACCAAGGCGAAGGTACAAGATGTACCAGAGAAGACTGCCGGCACATCTTCGTCCTCCTCTGCCGGTGTTATAGAAATATGGAACGTAATGACTGAACCCTTCCCGTTTGTTATGCTAAGTACCATAGGGACGGATTTGACTAGCTTATTGCAGTCAAAGGACAAGGGGGTTGAAAAAAGCATGGAAGGGAAGAAGACTGCTTCGGTAACTGGGGGAAATGAGGGGGTCAGAAGAAACGACGGATGATAGCTGTAATGAAGGCTATCCATAAGACCCCGCCCCCGGTCTTGACGGGAAAAAGTGTTGCCCCTGCTAATGTCGAAGCTAATGCTGATGCCAAAGCTGATGAAGTTGTCCCTGAATCTGAAAATAGCGGAGGCCCTCTTGGAACCACAATGTCAGAAATTGGAAGGATTATAGTTGATGTGGTTACTGAGAGGGAAATGGCTGAAGTGACCACTGATAGGACTTCGCCTTTAAAATGAAAGAATTGGAAGGAGCTTCTTTGGAGGATATAGAGTTGAACCTACGACACTTGGGCGGCCAGAAACTCTCCGAAGAAGATATCTCTGAGTTAAAAGATTTCGCTATTGCTGGCGGCTACAAGCCTACATCTGTGCTCTTCGGTGGTATCGACGAGGTGATTCTAGGGTGCATTCCTGACCATGCTGGAGCAAAATTGCCAATACTTTATCAAGGAGTATCGGATTCCCAAAGCTCGAACGAGATCTCGGCTATTATAGGAGACAACATATTACTGAGAGCTTGTTCAATTCGAATTTTAAGGTATAAAATTTAATGTTTACCTCTTCGGCTTATTAATTTTTAAATTTTTTGAGTTTCGGGCTAACGTGACTTTGGTTTTTTAACACAGCCTACTATTGAGCAAAGCTTTAAAGCTGCAACAGGAAAACGGAGATAGAAAAAAATAAGCTTGTTATCAATAACTTGGAAGAAAGAGTGAAAAAACTTGAAAATATTCTTGAAGAAAAAGATTCAAAGATTAGGACTATCGAAGCAGACCTGGCCGAAGCTCACATGCAGATTAAGGATCAAGCTACTCGAATTTTTGATCAAAACAAACAACTTGAAAAAGCACATTCAAATTTAAAGGAAGCTGGAATCTATTATGAGCATAAGGTTAAAGGTTTAAAAGATGAAGTCAAAGCCGAAGCAGAGAAAAGTTCTAAATTATCTGAAGCCCTTAAAATGTTTTGGGACACCTGCTCTAGCTTCACGGCTCGATACTCCCTTCATCTATGTGAGATTTTTAGCTCAGTCGGGGCAATGTCAGGAGAAGAGAAATATTCTTCCTATGATATTCCGAAGGCACTTGAGTTTGTGGAAAAAGAAATCAATGAATTTGACGAAGTGATGGAAGGGCACGGAGAGTTTTTTTGCCCTAGTGGCCGCCCGAGGAACAACTAATATATTTGCAAAAGCTGGATGTAAGCATTTAAGAGATGTCAACAAGCCCACCTTCACTATCCCCCTAGCTAACCTTGAAAATATTCCAAGCGAAGCTCGAAGCGTGGGTAATAGATTTATTACCTAGATCTAGGCGAAGGGTGGCCGAGAACTAGCCGGAAACGAAACTCGAACTCTTCTTGACGAAGTACGAAATAATGCACTTACCTTTCGACTTCTATTTTTTTTCTGTTTCAAACTGCTAAAACACTTTATATGTTAAATTTTTGAGACTGATGTCGGCAAAGAGTGAAGAACCGTAACTGAGAAATTTTGGTGTAGTCTTAGAAAAATTCTTGTAACTTTTGTTCAAAAAATGTATTTAGGTAGATTAATCAATGTTATGGAAACATTGAAGGGTTTGGCTTGTAAAATACTATTACCTTTGTAGTCTTACCTTCATCTGCTATCGTTTGCTTTGTTGTGGATGAAACCACCTTATTTATTTTGAGCCGAAGGCAAAAAAACATCTTCCCTTTTTTTCGTTCACATCAAAGCATCTTCGTTCATAACGAAGCATTTTCGTGATGAAGGCAGAAACCTTCCTATCTTATGCAATATGTCATGATGTGATGAAGTTACAGATGTCTAATGTATGTTCGTATGACTGCAAAAGATGATGCAATGAAGTATGCAAGTGTATGCCGAAGATAAAAAACCCACACACATACACACACAGACTCTGCATCCACTTAGGAACGACTTTGGAGTCTCTTCACCTCTTACTTAGGTGGTATTCTAGCTCTGCATTTCCTTAGGAATGACTTTAGAGCTAAGCTCTGCATCCCCTTACGAACGACTTTGGAGCTTCTTCACCTTTGATTTAGGTGGCATTTTAGCTCTGCATCCCCATTGGAATGACTTTGGAGCTACTTCACCTTTGATTTAGGTGGCATTTTAGCTCTGCATTCCCGTAGGAACGACTTTGGAGCTTTTTCATATTTTTACACTCGATGGTGTAATCCCAGACCTTTACATTTTACATATGAGGGGAAATGGCCCTTGTATTGGTCAGGGCTGCAAAAGAAAAATGAAAATTACAACCTATGGCTCCATTAAAAATCTTTCTCCCCTCTTGAAAGGAAAAGGGTGCCGTATGAAAAAGAAAGAAAATTACATGGTTGCTACACATAGTATCTCTAAAGCTCGTCTGCATTCTAGGATCTTGGAATATCATTCCCGTGCATATCTTTCAACCTGTATGATTTAGGTCTTGACGAAGATACTACCAAGAAGGGACCTTCCCACTTGAGTTGTATCTTCCCCACTGTGTCTGGGTTGGCTATTCTTCGAAGCACCAAATGTCCTGGCTTAATATTCTTTAGTCTCACTTTCATGTCTCGCCATTTGACTAGTTCAGCTTGGTATTTATTGATGAGGTCTATTGCTTGAAGTATGACCACTTCTATGGTGTCTTTTGATATTTTGGAAGTGTCTTCATCCTCTGCCGAAGCTAGAGTCCTTATCGATCCTATTCTTGCATCTTCTGGTGTTATTGCTTCATCTCCGAATAAAAGCTTAAATGGGGTGAACCCTTTTGACCTCGAGACAAAAATGTCATGATTCCACACTACTTTCACCAATTCATTTGGCCACTTTCCCTTTAGTAGATTAAAGATTGATTTCATTATTTCTGTGATGATAACTCTGTTGGCTCGCTCTACCAACCCATTGGATTCTAGATGTCTCACTGATGCAAAGGGTATCTTCGTGCCAATTTGATCACATAAGGTTTTTAATGTTTCAGAATCAAATTGTGCTCCATTGTCAAATGTGATAGCCTTCGGCACACCGAAATGGCAAATGATGTTTTGCTAGAAAAACTTTTGAACTGTGACCGAAGTTATCGTGGCTAGAGGTTTAGCTTCGATCCACTTTGAAAAATATTTGACTTCTACTACGACATATCTCAAATTCCCTTGTGCTGGTGGAAGCGGGCCTAGTAAGTCTAGGCTCCATCTTTGCAGTGGCCAAGTGGGCTGAATCAGTTGTGTTAAAGATGAAGGTTGCTTCTGATTTCTGGCGCACTTCTGACAGTTTTCACATTTTTGTACCAGATCCGCTATGTCTGAAGCTGCCTTCGACCAATAGATTCCTTGTCTGAAAACTTTTCCAAGGAGTGGCCTGGATCCAATGTGGGCTCTGCATATTCCTCAATGTATTACTTTCATCAGCTCTTAACCTTTGGCTCTATATAGGCATTTCAATATTGGGAACAAACTCCTTGTTTGAACAATTCCCCTTCTATAATCACATATGGCCTTGGCCTGGCATGCATCCTTTTTATGTAAACTTCGTCATCCGAAGGATAATTGCCCTAGAGGAAAAATACAATTTATGTTCTCCAATCCTCACTATACACAGGTGAAATTGTGAGCACCGCTCTTTCCATGAGCTCGTTCGAAGGTGCTTTGAGAGTTTCAAATAATACATCTAAAGGAAGTGGGAGCCCCTATGCCGCTGACTTAGCTAATAAATCTGACTGTTTATTGTCTCCTCTTGGGATGTTTTTCACTGAAATCCTTCAAAAGAAGCATCCATCCTTTGGACGGTGTTAAGATATTTTTCAAGCTTCGGGTCTCTTGCCTTGCTACTTTTGTCAACCTGGCCTGTGATGACCTAGGAATCAGATTTAAGGACCACCCTTCTTATCTCAAGGCCCTAAGCTTTCGAAGCCCCAAAAGGACGGCTTCAAATTCTGCAATGTTGTTTGTGCAATTGAACTCCAATCTGGCTGCATAGCCGTTTTTGATTTTTGATGGTGAGATTAGGATAGCTGCTACACCTATGCCGAAAGTTTCCCATGATCCATCACAGAATACTGTCCAGACTTCGATATCTGTTGGGTGTCCTTTTTCATGAGCCCCTAGCGTCCAATCGGCAATGAAGTCTGCTAGTGCTTGAGATTGGATCAAGAATCTATGAACAAAATCAATGGTGAATTTGTTCAGCTCTGTAGCCCATTTGCCAACCCTTCCTGTAGCTTCTTTGTTTCTTATGATGTCCTTCAAGGGCTGGAAGCCATCAATACAACATACAATACCTTCTCCAACTCTGTTTAATTCCTTTTTGATGGACTTAATACTTTGGAGACAAAGTAAACTGGGACCTGCTTCTTTGATTGTTCATATTGTTTTTCTTGAACCAGCGCCACACTGACTGCAGCGTGGGAAGCAGCTACATACAATAGCAACAGAGCTCCTAATGAAGGTGGAGTCAAGGTTGTTAACTGTATAAGATATTGTTTTAAATCTTCGAAGGCCTTTTGTTGACCCAGTCCCCATTGAAATACTTCGACTGACTTTATTACTTCGAAGAATGATAAATTCCTTTCTGTTGATCTTGAAATGAATCTATTCAATGATGCCAGTCTTCCTGTTAGTCTATGAGCTCCTTTTCTTGACTTTGGTGGCTCCATCCAAAGTATAGCTTCTATTTTGCTTGTGTTAGCTTTAATCGCCTTTGTTGATACCAGACAACCAAGAAATTTTTCCTTCTTCACCCTGAAGACACATTTTTCCGGATTTAACTTGAGGCCAACCTTCCTGAAGTTGGCAAATGTTTCTTGCAAATCATCAATGTGGTTTTCTTGCTCATGCTCTTGACTATGATATCATCAACATATGTCAAAACATTCTTGCCGATCTGAGTGTAGAGAACTTTGGAAGTCATCCTGCTGAAGTTTCCTCCAGGATTCTTGAGCCCTCGGGCATTCTAAGATAGCAATAAGTTCCATTAGGGGTTATGAAGCTTGTTTTAGGCTCATCTTCCTTCTTCATCCAGATCTGATGATAGCCTGAGTAGCAGTCCAACAGGCTCATGAGCTCCGAAGTGGTTGCCACATCTATGAGGGAGTCTATTCTTGGCAAGGGGAATTCATCCTTCAGGCATGCCTTATTGAGATCTATGAAATCAATACACATTCTCCACTTTCCATTGGCCTTCTTTACCATAACAGTGTTGGCTAGCCATTCTGGGTATGTTACTTTTTTGATCACTCCGGCACTGAGGAGCCTTTTAACTTTGTTTCTTGCCCCTTCGTCTTTATCATCTGACATCTTCTCAAGCTTCTGCTTCCTCGGTCTGACAGTTGGGTCTACATTGAGAGAGTGCTCGATAACATCTCTATTGACACCACAAAGATCATTAGCTAACCAAGCAAAAACATCCTTGTTATTGAACAAGAATTTTAATAGAGCTTTTTCTTGTTCCTCAGATAATTGGGACCCAATCAACACCTTCTATTTAGCTATGTCTTCACACAAAAGCATAGACTTTGGTTGATCCGCTGAAGCAGCTTTATCTCTGTTGGGGACTTGTTCTCAAATGCTATGAGTTAAGAACAAGGCAACACAAAATGTTAATGATTAAAGACCTTCGTCCTTCGAAGCATTATCTCCCTTAGGAAATAATGATCTTTAGACGAAGGTTATGAAGGACGTACCTTCATCATCTCAGTATATAATAATGAAAGTAGAAGCATATGAAACATGGAAAATAACATGAATAATCATATGACATCATTAGGATATTTTTATTATATCATCATGAATAAACATGAACAATATCGAATTACATTTATACCTTCGGCTTGATAGAAGGTAAAAATCCAGGTGTGACGTGTGAATGAATACAAGTCAGCGTGAACAGTACGGTGTTACTGTTCATCTATTTATAGGCATAGGACACAACCTGTGTAAAATTACATCCATGCCCTTGATATTTACTTTTGACTTAAGGTCAATCTATAGAGGACTAGATTGCCTTTTCCTCTTTAAGTCGGTTTCATTTTCCACCGCTAAGCCAAAGCTTTTCCACTCGTAGCTTCGGAACTGGTTCATCCTTCTCCCAGACCATGCTTTTCATATCGTGTACAGCTTCATTCCAAGGCCGAAGGTCCCTATGAATGTATTATACTTGGAAAACATGTTAGTTGTGTTTTTGAGGACCTTCGGAAGATGAAGGCCCCCAACAGTAGCCTCTCACGGTATTAATTTGTTATAACAAGGAATTTAGACTGCAACATGAACGAAGGCCTTAAGCCGAAGGTCCGAAAAAACACCTTCCCTTCGCTAGAATAGCGAAAGTCAATGACAGCCGGGGCCCACAAGTTGCTAAGCGCTTGGCATATAAATAGGAACCCACAGCGGCAGCATTTGATACGCCATTTCTGTTGTTTGCGTTATTTTCTCAAAATTTTAACTTCTTGCTTACCAGCTCTTGCTTGATTTTAGAGATTCGGTTTAAAGAAATTTGCTCCAAATCTGAGTAGAAGAAGATGCCTCAGGAGAAGAAGATGACTGAGGAGAAGAAGATAACTGAGGAGAAGAAGTTGTATGAAGAGAAGAAAGTTGCGGATCCTTTTATTGCTAGGTTTTATGAGTATATGGCAAAAACGAACACAGAGAAAATTACTAAGGAGATAATGGAGGGTTTGTCTGAAGATTCTAATGACAGTGATAGTTATGATGTGGAAAGTGGAGATGAAGATTCTGAGGACCGGCCCTGGCGGCCAAGCCATAGCATCTTCGGAAAATCGACCATCAAACAAAGTCATATTGACACCATGAGAGGGAGATATTTTCGCGACATGTCTATTGTTAGGGTTGAAGGTGACAGTACTGCTCCTGAGGAAAATGAAGTTGTTATTTACCAAGCTTCTTGAAGGCAAGCCTTCGGTTCCCGTTGAGCAGATTTGTGGTTGAAGTGTTAAAGATATTCTAGATCTTTCTTCATCAGATTACCCCCAAAGCTATAATTAGGATGGGGATATTTGTTTGGGCTGTAAGAAACCAGGGGCTGGAGCCGAGTGTGAAGTGCTTCTGCAATATGCACGAGCTATTATACGAGACGAAGGCTACTGGCAAAGAACAGTACCACAACAACTTCGATTGTTATGGATTTATTGCTCGCCCTAATGCAAGCTACCCGGTGCCGACATACCAGAAAAGATGGCACGGGGCCTGGATGGAGGAATGGTTTTATGTTAAAAATGATCTGATTAAAAGGGAAGACATCAAGGAAATTATCCAGTGCCCCATCTGGTCTCGCTTCGGCCTCCGAAGGCCAAAGGTAGCTATTGAATGTGAGATCGAAGCTTGTCAAAAGGCCTTTAGCAATGTTTGCGCCTTCATTGGCACAAGAGATATAATTCAAGAGCACATAGCGTACAAAGTGTGGCCACTTGTGGAGAGCTGGGATATGCCGAAGGAGACTACTGCCGAATCCAGTGAAGGTGGCCTAGTTCGATTGAAATATACCTTCAGATTTAGAGAGAAGTTTGACAAGCCAAATGATGACTGGTTGAAATGCATTGAAGCTACTAGCGACGAGCTGCTTGGGACATATTCCAAGGCCGAAGATGATGCCTTGTCCACAGCTTTCGGGGATCGGGGGAAGAAAAGATTGAATAGGGTGTTTGATGCAATTAGCTTCGTATACCTTGATTATCACTACCAACTGCGAAGGCAAGGAAAGAAGAGAAAAACTGCCGCTTCGGCCACCATTGCTGTGCCGAAGGGCAAGAAAATAAAGGTTCTGACCCATCGGCCGCGATATATTGAACCGGCTATAGTGTCTGAATTTGGCGAAGGGACTTCTTCAACTGCCAAAGCAAAACACGCTGCTCCCATCGTGCAGAGCACTAAAGAATCGATTGTAGTGCCGAAGGTGCCTACAGTCGGGCCGGCCGAAGCCAAGGATGATACGACCAAAGAGCCAGAATTGGAAGAAACAATGATGATGCCAAAAATTTTGAGCCCACCTGCAGAGGCAGAATTGCCGAAGATGACAGAGGCTCCTGCCACAACTCCCAAGAGGAGGATGGCCAGCGTGCTAGACGCTGTCATGGAGACTACAAAAGCCTTGACCCCTTCTCCTATTAAGAAAGTTGTCGAAGTTGCCAAGGTCCAGGCCGAAGTCGAAGCTGGGCCTATAGTGCCCATTAAAACAAAGGCTACCGCGCCTGAAGATAAAGCTGAGCAATAAACTTTAGATATTGGCATGGCAGCGGGGCAAGATATGATGGAAAAAGCAAAATCTCCTGCCCTCGAAGCTCCGGCCGAAGATGTTGATTACATTATTCGACATGCTTCGGGGAAAAAAATCATCCAACAAAGAAATCTTAGAAGCCAGACACTATGCCCAGAAACTGAAATATCCGAAGGGGGCCTTAGTGTTCAATGGCACTAACGAAGATGATTTCCTGTACTGTCTCTTGGACAATAAAGAAATATCCGTTTGCCGGGAGATAGCTAAAAGTATGGGATTTCTAAAGCTTGAGGAAGGCCTTTTGACCATGTCGAAGGATGATCTTGCTGATAGCCTTGCGTACAATAGTATAAAGGTATAGAAGTTAACTTTAAAGATGGAAATGAAGTATTTCATTGTTATACTTAATTCTTTCTTTTTCTTGCAGGGCTTAATTCTTAGCAATGCCTTGAGGGCACAAAAGAGCGCCGAAGACGAAGGCTGCACAATAGCCCTCAGCAACCTTCGCTCAGAGGTAATTGAGCTAAGAAATGAAGGTTTGGAGAAAGACAAGATTTTAATTGCATTGGTGAATAAAATAAAAGAAGACGAAGCTAAGTACAATGCTCAAGCCGAAGCCCATAAAGCCGAGGTTGAAGACCTTCGGAAATAACTGGCCGAAGCTAAAGAGAATTGTGATGTCACGAAGGCCAGCCAAGAGATAAGTGAATGGTGGAAGGCCAGGCTGGAGAAAAATATTGAGGAGCTCCGCGAATCCAAGGAAAGATGCTTCGAAAAATCCTTGGACTGCGTGAAAAAATTGAAAATCAGCTTTGCAAAAGTTGGCGCCTACTCCTCTGAGGAGAACTTCATTCGAGGCGACCCCGAGGGCGTTATTGAGTGGATAAGCGGGGAAGCCGAAGCTTTTGAGGAAATTCTGAACGATCGCAGAGATATCTAAGCTTTCTCCGGCGCCCGGGAGATTGCGGCTATTCTGGAGAAGGCTGGATGCGATCACGTCAAAACTACAGCCAATGCCGAAGCTGCCTTCTCCATAGATGATACAAAAGATCCTTCAGCCGAAGCAACTTTGATGGGCGGAAAAATTTATTCTGATGTTTGGGTAAACGGTGGCCGAGAATTGGCCCATGAAATTATAAAAAAGAATGAAAAAGACACCCACGACGCCCGAGAAGAAGCTAGGCGAACTGAAGAGGCTACTGAGCGCGAAAGGCGCATAGGTATTGTTTTTTGAATTTTAACTTCGGTACTTGCTTTGTGGCTTCGAACTAATAGTTTATCTATTACAGCTGAGCTATCACCGCTGCCGGAGCCGTACAATCCCCTGGCCGATCCGGAGATGAAGGAAGCACTGGACATTATGAGCCTTGCCAATTCTATTATCGACGAAGTTGTCGATAAATTATTAAACGAAGCCACAGAAAAGATCCTTAGAGAAGAGTAGAATTTGTTGTAATAATACTTTGTAACTTTATTGTAAAAATACTTTATAACATTTGGTGTATGGAACAATTGACGAGACATGTAAATTACTGTAATATATTTCTTTATGATGCGTGAAATTTGCACACATACCGTTTTTGAGCCTTCGGCGAAAAAACACCTTCCCTTCTTTTCATGCTTCGTAAAGAAAGAAATCCCTTCTATAGCAAGTCTGATAAAACTGTATTTCCCGAAGATTACTTCGTGCCTCATCACATTTTCATTTTGACGAAGCATTTGCTGAAAATTTGCTTCGTATTCAATTTTTGTGCCGTCAATGCAATATGATGTATGATATAATGTTACACGAAATGATATGATGATATGATGCAAAATGATGAGGATGCCGAAGACACACAACCACGCGCCCACACTGGAATACACAAGACTCTGCATCCCCTTAGGAACGTCTTTTGAGTCTTTAAGCTCTGCATCCCCTTAGGAACGACTTTTGAGCTTCTTCACCTTCTATTTCGATGGTATTTAAGCTCTGCATCCCCTTAGGAACGACTTTTGAGCAGAAAACTTACGCTGCGCTCCCTTAGGAACGACTTTTTCAGCTTTGGATTGTAATTTTTGGCTCTGCATTCCCTTAGGAACGACTTTTGAGCAGAAAACTTACACTACGCTGTAACACCATAAAAGCCATCAACTACAAATAATAAATTTAGGTTATAATGTTAAATATGGTAATACTTTTTTTAAGTGTTTAATTATTTATTTGCATTTTGATCATTTTTCTTTGTATGCGCATGATTGACGATTGGATGTTTTGTAGCAATTCTTTTTAAAAAGAAAATCCTAGTAATTAATATAATAATTAAATAATATAATAATTATTAGCCTAAAACAAGTATTTTATTTATAAATAACTTTGGTGAATTTTTAGGGAAATTTTGAGCTCTTTAAAAATTCATTTCACAATTTAAAAAAAAGAAAAAAATAAACCTAACCTAACCGGCCCACTAGGGGCCCAGCCCCCAAACCCTAGCGCGCGCCTGCTCTTCCCAGCCGCCTCCCTCTCCTAGCCAAGCCGCTGCTGCCCTGCTCCCTTCCCTCTTCTCTCTCTCCCTCCTTCTCTCTTCTCTCCCATCCTCTCTCTGCTCTCCTACGCGCCAGCAAGCCAAGCAGCTCGCCGAGCCCTACGCCTGCGCCTGCCCTACGCCGACCCGAGCCTGGCAGCCGCCCTCCCCGTGGCCACGCCAAGTCGCGCGCGTGCCAGGATCCCCGCCGCGGACTAACGCTCGCGCCCACCGAACCGCGCCAGGACCGACCTCCAGCGCCAGGCCGAGCCGCCCTCCCCCGACTCGCCGCAACCGCACACGCCCGGGACGACCGCGTCGACCATGCCCGAGCCGCCAAGCGAGCCCCGCGAGCGTTTCATTTCTGCGATTAATGGACTTCATG
This sequence comes from Zea luxurians, assembly GCA_029449295.1. Taxonomy (NCBI): domain Eukaryota; kingdom Viridiplantae; phylum Streptophyta; class Magnoliopsida; order Poales; family Poaceae; genus Zea; species Zea luxurians. Next base: position 164,028 of record JAOPSE010000573.1, read on the forward strand.
CATCCGTTTCTCCTTTTCCCCATTCCTCCTCTTCCCATTACGAGTAGGAAACGGTAGCGCCATTGATGGCCATGAAGAACCGCCGGTGCCCATTGAAGCCCCTCGGCCGACCTTCCCTCTCCCTCCCTCTCCTCTATAAAACGACGTCGAGCTTCATCTCGCCTCTCTGCCCACTCACACAAACTTTTCTTCCTCGCTGCTCGCCACACCACCGAGCGTTGCCATTGCCAGAGTACCATTCACCACTACCACAGGAGCTCTGACCTCAGGCAACCGCCATCGGCCGACCCCTCTGCTCGACGCCCCAAATGACCCCGTCGCTGGCAAGGACCACTCGGAGCTTGCCATAGTGCCTTGACGACCCTCCCTGCTCACCCGTCGTGCTGTGCATAGAAAACAGAGAAGGTAGAAGATGACTCAATCACGATCTACCCCCTGCAGGCTACATTTAATTTCGTTGAGATCCCTGCAGCAACTTATCTATTTTAAAAATATGTATTTAAGCTCAGATGCAATGATGTTTGTGGTATTAGCATTGTAATTATTTGCTAAGCAAATTTTAGTTTGTAATTCCATTATGTCTATATTTCCTTTTTATGCAATTCAAATTAGACTTGTTTAGGTTGAGCGTAGTTCTCCAAATAAAAGGTAGATCAAATTTTGATTAGCCAGAAATAAAATATAATTACCTTTGCTCTTAAGGCTTGATTTAGAATCAAGGGTCATATGTTCATGCACAGTATATGCATATTGACCATTCGCTAAGAAATAGTAAAGTTTCTATTACAATTGAAATAATATATTTTGTGACCATATCCACCATAATCTAAATAGTAGAGTTAATTAGTGGTTTAATTTAATTCTCTTAATACCAAGGTTATGTGACTTTTAAATAATATTATAACGTCTACTATAATTTTCTTTTAGAAAGAAATAATAAAATATACTCCACGTACTATCCGGTAGAAATAATTGATTAGCTAATTAAACTTACTCCATAGAGTTTGGTTTAGCACGATATCTATATTAATAAATTTATATAGTACACACTTTTATAGTCAAATTTGCCACATAGATCTCTCTAGTGAATTATGCAAACAAAATAAATAATATGTCGTAGCAAATGAGATGATCATTGATGTGTTTTATTTTATATTATAGTTACAAATTAAGTCTTCTTTTTGGAATGTTTTTCTTTTACAAGTATAATTTGTAAAGCGTATGTTTCTTTGTTTGTTGAATGGTGTATGTTTATTTATTGGTGTATGCTTTCTTTTTGTATGGCGACGTGCAACGTTATTAGAAGCTGACTGTGTGGTAGACAAACCGAATTTGTTTGAGGACGAACCATAGGACGCTTTTGAGCAAGGCAACTGGATTCTCCCTCTGCATATTCTATTTGTACCCAATCATTGCATATAATAATGTTTACTTTTGATATACTGCATAATTTGATGAGTTTTACCTAATTAAGGATTTCCTAGATTTACCAATTGTATTCCTTATTTACCCTGGGAAAATTATTAAGCTTTGCAAATTTGTGCTACCACTCAACTTAATGATTTTAATGTCACTCATTAATTGGTATTAATATTCCAAAATTGAAATTGGCAATTATGACATTAACCCGATGGTTAAAACGACATTATTTCGAATTAATTAGAACATGGAGTGACCACCCAAGATAACACTGCACCACGACTGCTATCATGGCTCTGGCTTTGGTAATTAGCTTTATATGCTTAGTGCCTGGCAACCTTACCTGAAATATGGGCAAGAGGGGGAACGGTGGTGTTGGCAGCCCACTTTAACATAGGGACGTATACTTGGCTAAGGTACCTCATCCAGGGGGCCTCCACCATCGTCTTTATAAACCTTAGCGGGTTGCTTAGTATTAAGTGTATTTTATGAAAGCCTCATAATGGATCCCTAGCCATTCACCTCGGTAGTGTTTATTGGTCCGATCAACCCAGGCTAGATGGGATACATGGCTTGTGGGTAAAGTTGTACCACCTCTACAGAGTGTAAAACTGATATATCAACCGTGCTCCCGGTTAAGAGCGACCTGGACTCCTCACATGATAACTGAACTTGAAGATGGAATTAAATTGAGATCCGATGATCTGCCAATGATTTGCTTAAGTGGTTTCACTTAAGTGTTTTTGTTATATTCATATTCCTTTGTTAAAATGGGATATTTGGGATTCACACTTATTAGTAAGACAGGTGTTGTTAATAAAATATTGACCAATTAAAATGCTTACTGCTCAACCTTAGCCTCACCTTGTTTTCCCACACTTGCTGAGCCCCGACCATAAGTGAGCTCACCCTTGCTAATATTTTGATCAGAGGGTGATGCTGGAGACTTTGATGGAGATTTTAACGACGACGAATTCTAAGTCTAACGATGCGCCAGTCATCTTCCTGTGGGAGATTGCCCATGTTATTTATTTCCACTTTACTTTGATGTGATACTTGTTCAAGATACGATGATTCAGATGATGTAATAAAGTATTCTACTCTCTTTACGCCTTTATTGCATTGTCTTTTGATATATTACACTTGTGATGTCAACATATGTGTGGAAATGGATCCAGGCATACATATGCTATGCGCTCGGTTATACCCCCTGGAATCGGGTGTGACAGAAGTGGTATCAAAGCTATGCTGACCCTAGATTGTTAGACTAGTTAGAAATGGAAAACCTAGTTTGTTCAAAACTTGCTAATTTCATTCTTATTAATTATTTTATTAGCCTTACCTCTTTAAAAATTTCAACTAAGTTGATATTTCTCTTGTAGATGGTTCGTACTCTCCAAACTACCCGCATCAACACCAGCTACGCCCCTCCGCCCCGGCAAATCCCGGTCTACCCAGTGGTAGTCGTGGAAGTTCCGGTGGACCTCCCTCACATCCGAGTGGAGAATGTAGTCATCCTGGAGGACAGCTCGGAGGAACAGCTGCCGACGCCCACCCCGTTGGCAGAGTCCCTGGCCTTCACAGCTAGGTCATCTACATTAGCCCCGCCTGCACCAGCCATCCAAGCACCTACACTCGGTGGCGATGACATCGACGACTCTAGGGACGACGATGACGAGGATGACGACGACGACGAAGGAGGAGACGAACACGTCAACTAGGAAGCCGACTACGCCTAGCAGGACTACTTCATGGGGTTTGGTCCAGTTGTCGAACATTACACATCAATGTTCGAGACGGGGCACTTCCCCAACCTGCTACAAGACGTGCTGCACACGCTAGGCACCTACGTCTGCCCCCTGTATGAAACAAGGCGAGTGAGTGAGCCTCCCCGGGCTTGCTACTACATCACTCGCATCCATGTCAGGGTGATGGATGCAGGGGATAGGGGATTCAGGACTCTATCTGCTCATGAGTCCCTGACACCACTATCCACCTACGCTGCCTCGATCAGCGATGCTGCGAGACAGACCCTATGGTCTCTTAGCCACACCTACCGGTAGCAGCTGTAGGACACGAGGTTCAGGCATCTTCCTCTGCGTCTGAGTGGAGGAAGCCAGACCAGCATCGTCCCAGGTGAAGCTGGTGAGGATTGCCTCAACACCCTAGCTGGTGTAGTGGCTGGTCTCAACACCGACCTAGACAGTGCCACCCTGGATCTCTCTAGGGAGCACTTGGAGCTGGAGAATGCCCATGCCAGGATTGCAGCCCTGGAAGCCCAACTTCAAGGACTAGATCCGCCCGAAGCCCAGGTCCCCGCCATGGCATTGTCTCCTCCCCGCAAGAGGTTGCGCTATGGGGAGCCCAGATCCGTCACTAGGCTGCTTTAAGTGTTTTAAGATATGATGTAATAAGTTAGTCTTCGCGTCAGACGTTGATACTCTTTTAAGTTATCTTATTAATAAATAACAACCACGTGATGGTGTTGATTGACATGTTTGAGTTGGATTTTTGTTTGAGTTCAATGGTCTTATGGAATGATGGCCATAAGAGCATATAAAAAGAAAATAAACTTAGGATATTCCCCTCTAGAATCTTTTCTACTCCTCACTTTTCTAAGGATTTCACTTCCTAACCAATCAGATGGTGAACGCGCGTCAAGGACCCAACAACAACTGGAACCAGCGTGGTCAACAGATACCATCACCACCACCGAATCCCAACATGGAATAGTTCATCGCCGCCCAGATGCAGTTCCTGCAGGGTCTTACTGCAACTGTTCAGCAGATTTCACAGAACCAGCTGAATCAGCAGCATCAGCAACAATAGCAGAATGCACCCCCGGCCAGAGATAAGCACCAGGATTTTATGACTCATCATCCGCCAACATTCTCCCATGCGGTTGATCCTCTAGATGCTGATGACTACCTCAAGGTCATTGGAAAGAAGCTAGACATCACTCAGTGCAACGACCGGGAGAAGGTCTTGTACGCCTCGGGAAGACTCGAGGGAGCCGCGTCTGACTAGTGGGATGCCTTCACAGCGGCACACCCCAACGCGGATACTATAACTTGGTAGGAGTTCCAAACGAACTTCCACGCTCACCACATTCCTTCAGGAATTATGAAGTTGAAGAAGGAATTCCTTTCCCTTACTCAAGGGAATATGACGGTCAGTGAGTATCGTGATCGCTTCACTCAGCTTTCACGCTACGCACCAGAAGAGGTGGATACAGATGAGAAGCGCCAAGAGCGTTTCTTGGAAGGATTGATTGGACCTCTGAATTATCAACTTTAGAGTCATACCTTCCCCAATTTCCAGACACTGCTGAACAAGGCAATTGGCCTTGAAAATAAAAGAAGGGAATTATCTGACCATAAAAGGAAGTTTCAAGGTCAGTCCAGCAGGAACACCCGCCCAAACAATGCTCAAGGTTCACAGTTCTGCTCTGGAAATCAGGGTGGAAACAATTATCAGATGCAACGCTCTGGACAACAAGGCCAGAGAAATAATCAAAATCAGAACCAACAAAAGAGCAACTCTCAGACCAACCAGAGGTCTGGTGGGAGTTCACAGAATCGTCAAGGTGGCGCTAGTAACACGCAGGCCAGAAGCAACAACGCACCAGTCCAACCCAATGGCTGTTTCAAGTGCGGTGAGCTAGGCCACTATGCTAACAACTGCCCAAGGCGCAACCAGCAAACACCCCAAAGGAGCAATACTCAGAGGAATGACCAGAACACCCCCGCTCGTGGATCTGCACAAAACAAGACTCCGCAGAACCAGAGTAGAGGAAGGGTCAATCACGTCACCACATAATCAGTACCTGAGGATGCCGACGTAGTGTATGGTATGTTTCTTGTTAACTCCATACCTGCATCAGTTTTATTTGACTTTGAGCATCACATTCATTTATAACTGAGTCGTTTGTGGAAAAACACAACATACCAAAGTACCCCCTTAAGAAGATGTTACACATTAGTTCACCGGGAGGTGACATGAAGGCCACACACTCATGCCCCATGTTAATATCAAGATTCAAGGAATAGATTTTTCAATCAACCGAGTGGTCCTAGGATCCAATGGTATTGATGTGATTCTTGGATGCGATTGGTTGAAAAGTTGTGATGGAGTAATATAGTGTGCCAACGGAACAATTATGTTGACAAGTCCTCAAGGTGAAAGAATCCAAGTTAGCATAGACAAGTCAACAGATGCAAAAGGGAAGACAGTGATCAATCACTTGGAAGAAAAGCCCTTGGAAAATATCAAGGTAGTGTGCGAGTACCTAGACGTATTTCCGGAGGAATTACCCGGTATGCCACCTGACCGTGATATAGAGTTTTCTATTGAATTATTACTCGGAACCGCACCTATCTCGAAAAGACCATATAGAATGGATGTCAAAGATTTAGTAGAACTGAAGAAACAAATAGAAGAATTACTAGAAAAAGGTTTCATTCGCCCAAGTTCATCCCCTTGGGGAGCCCCAATGCTATTTGTGAACAAGAAGGATGGTTCGAGGAGAATGTGCGTTGATTATAGAAGTTTGAATGAAGTAACCATAAAAAATAAATACCCACTACCTCAGATTGAAGATTTATTTGATCAGATGAAGGGAGCCAAGATATTCTCGAAGATAGATCTGAGATCGGGATATCATCAGTTAAATATTCGAGCAGAAGATGTACCGAAGACAGCCTTCACGATAAGATATGGATTATATGAGTTTTTGGTCGTGTCGTTTGGACTGACTAATGCACCAGCACACTTTATGAACTTGATGAATAAAGTATTCATGGAATATCTGGATCAATTTGTGGTCGTATTCATTGACGACATACTGATATACTCTCCGAATGAAGAAACACATGAAGATCATCTAAGGCTAGTCCTACAAAAGCTTCGTGACAACCAACTGTACGCAAAGTTCTCGAAGTGTGAATTTTGGCTTAAGGAAGTTGCTTTCTTAGGGCATATTGTTACTGATGGTGGAATTAAAGTGGACCCAGGAAAGATAAGTGAGATACTGGATTGGAAGCAACCAAAGGATGCGTCTAAGATCAGAAGTTTTCTTGGATTGGCAGGATACTATAGAAGATTTATTGAAGGTTTTTCCAAGTTAGTGAAACCTCTTACCTCTCTACTGGAGAAAGGTAAAGAATTCAAGTGGGATGAAGCTTGTCAGAATTGTTTTGAAGAACTCAAAAAAAGGTTAACCACTGCAACAATATTGGTAATGCCAGACATCCACAAGGGATTTGATGTGTATTGCGATGCACCACACCTTGGACTTGGATGTGTGCTAATGCAAGAAGGAAAAGTGATACTTATGCCTCAAGGCAGTTGAGAAAGCATGAGAAGAATTATCCTACGCATGATTTGGAACTAGCTGCCGTAGTGCATGCTTTGAAGATTTGGAGGCACTATATGATTAGAAACAAGTGCAAAATCTTCACGGATCACAAAAGCTTGAAATATATATTCACTCAGAAGGTACTCAACCTGAGACAGAGAAGATGGCTTGAGTTGATTAAGGACTATGATTTGGAAATACAATATCACCCCAGAAAAGCAAATGTAGTAGCTGATGCTTTGAGCCGTAAGGGTCAATTGAACAACATCACTACTCATTTGATGTCACAAGAATTGTGCTGGGAAATGGAACAACTCAACCTTGGTATGCTCAATAATGTAGAAGCAACGTTTATGGAAGTTGAATCTACTTTGGAAGAAGATATTCGTAAAGGACAAGAGTCCGATGAGAAAATTAAGGAAATTAAAACTTTGATTGGTTTGGGTAAAGCCCCAGATTTCACGGAAGATGATCAAGGCACAGTATGGTTTAAGAAGAGAATCTACGTACCGGAAATCGAACACCTGCGCCAACTTATTTTGAGAGAAGCTCATGATTCAGCTTACTCTATTCACCCTGGTAGTACAAAGATGTACCAGGATCTTAAGGAAAAGTATTGGTGATACGGTTTGAAAAGAGATGTTGCTACTCATGTTGCATTATGTGATGTGTGTCAGCGAGTTAAAGCCGAACACCAAAGACCAGCAGGATTATTACAACCTCTCAAGGTACCTGAATGGAAATGGGAAGAAATCAATATGGATTTCATAGTTGGACTACCCCGTACTCGGGATGGCTATGATTCAATATGGGTCATAGTAGACAGGTTGACTAAAGTGGCACACTTTATACCTGTGAAGACAGCATACTCGGGAGCCCAGTTAGCAGAGTTATACATGTCGAGGATTGTTTGTCTACATGGAGTATCGAAGAAGATCGTATCGGATCAAGGAACCCAGTTTACCTCGCGCTTTTGGAAAAGACTACATAAGTCCATGGATACCAAGCTAAATTTTAGTTCAGCTTATCATACGCAAACGGATGGGCAAACAGAAAGAACAAACCAAGTGTTGGAAGATATGCTAAGAGCTTGCGCTCTAAAGCATGGTAGAAGCTAGGATAAAAGTTTGCCTTATGCAGAATTTTCATATAACAACAGTTATCAGGCAAGTCTAAAAATGGCACCGTTTGAAGCACTTTATGGACGAAAGTGTAGAACACCGCTTTATTGGAATCAGACTAGAGAAAGTCAAGTATTTGGTCCAGAAATTCTCCAAGAAGCTGAAAAGCAAGTGCAGATTATTAAAGAAAACTTGAAGACAACACAACCAAGACAAAAAAGCTATGCTGATAATAGAAGAAGAGAGTTGATGTTTGAAGTAGGAGACTTCATATACCTTAAAGTTTCACCGATGAGAGGAATGAAAAGGTTTAAAGTTAAAGGAAAATTATCTCCTCGCTATATCGGCCCATTCAAGATTTTGGAAAGAAAAGGTGAAGTAGCCTACCAATTAGAGCTACCCGATAGTTTATCGGATGTGCATGACATATTTCACGTGTCACAACTTAAGAAGTGCTTAAGAGTACTGGAAGAACAGTTGCCCATGGAAGAACTGAATGTCAATGAGGATTTGACTTATTTGGAGTACCCTGTTAGAATTCTAGAAACATCTCGCAGAATTACACGGAGTAAAGTTATTAACATGTGCAAGGTTCAGTGGAGTCATCATTCGGAAGATGAGGCCACTTGGGAAAGAGAAGATGAACTCAGAGCAGAATTCCCCAGTTATTCTCGGAAGTTTCTTAATCTCGAGGACGAGATTCTTTTTAAGAGGGGTAGGTTTGTAACACCATAAAAGCCATCAACTACAAATAATAAATTTACATTATTATGTTAAATATGGTAATAATTTTTTAAGTGTTTAATTATTTATTTGCATTTTGATCATTTTTCTTTGTATGCGCATGATTGCCGATCGGATGTTTTGTAGCAATTCTTTTTAAAAAGAGAATTCTAGTAATTAATATAATAATTAAATAATATAATAATTATTAGCCTAAAAACAAGTATTTTATTTATAAATAACTTTGGTGAATTTTATGGAATTTTTGAGCTCTTTAAAAATTCATTTCACAATTTTAAAAAAAAGAAAAAAAACTAAACCTAATCTAACCGGCCCACTAGGGGCCTAGCCCCCAAACCCTAGCGCGCACCTACTCTTCCCAACCGCCTCCCTCTCCTAGCCAAGTCGTCGCCGCCCTGCTCCATTCCCTCTTCTCTCTCTCCCTCCTTCTCTCTTCTCTCCCATGCTCTCTTTGCTCTCTCACGCGCCAGCAAGCCAAGTAGCTCACCGAGCCCTGCGCCTGCGCCCGCCCTACGCCGACCCGAGCCTGGTAGCCGCCCTCCCCGTGGCCGCGCCAAGTCGCGCGCGTGCTAGGAGCCCCGCCACGGACTAGCGCCCACGCCCGCCGAACCGCGCCCGGACCGACCTCCAGCGCCAGGCCGAGCCGCCCTCCCCCGACTCGCCGCAACTGCACGCGCCCGGGACGACCACGTCGACCACGCCCGAGCCACCAAGCGAGCCCCGCGACCGTTTCATTTCTGCGATTAATGGACTTCATGCGTCCGTTTCTCCTTTTTCCCATTCCTCCTCTTCCCATTACGAGCTGGAAACGACAGTGCCATTGATGGCCATGAAGAACCGCCGGTGCCCATTAAAGCCCCTCGGCCGACTTTCCCTCTCTCTCCCTCTCCTCTATAAAACGACGCTGAGCTTCATCTCGCCTCTCTGCCCACTCACACAAACTTTTCTTCCTCGCTGCTCGCCACACCACCGAGTGTCGCCATTGCCGGAGTACCATTCACCACTACCGTAGGAGCTCCGACCTCGGGTGACGGCCATCGGCCGCCCCCTCTGCTCAACGCCCCAAACGACCCCGTCGCTGGCAAGGACCACTCGGAGCTTGCCATAGTGCCTCGACGACCCTGCCTGCTCACCCGTCGTGCTGCGCATAGAAAACAGAGAAGGTAGAAGATGACTCAATCACGATCTACCTCCTGTAGGCTACATTTAATTTTGTTGAGATCCCTGCAGCAACTTCTCTATTTCAAAAATATGTATTTAAGCTCAGATCAAATGATGTTTGTGGTACTAGCATTGTAATTATTTGATAAGCAAATTTTAGTTTGTAATTCCATTATGTCGATATTTCCTTTTTATGCAATTCAAATTAGGCTTGTTTGGGTTGAGCGTAGTTCTCCAAATAAAAGGTAGATCAAATTTTGATTAGCCAGAAATAAAATATAATTACCTTTGCTCTTAAGGCTTGATTTAGAATCAAGGGTCATATGTTCATGCGCAGTATATGCATATTGACCATTCGCTAAGAAATAGTAAAGTTTCTATTACAATTGAAATATTATATTTTGTGACCATATCCACCATAATCTAAATAGTAGAGTTAAATTAGTGGTTTAATTTAATTCTCTTAATACTAAGGTTATCTGACTTTTAAATAATATTGTAACGTCTACTATAATTTTCTTTTAGAAAGAAATAATAAAATATACTCCACATACTATCCGGTAGAAATAATTGATTAGCTAATTAAACTTACTCCATAGAGTTTGGTTTAGCACGATATCTATATTAATAAATTTATATAGTACACACTTTCATAGTCAAATTTGCCACATAGATCTCTCTAGTGAATTATGCAAACAAAATAAATAATATATCGTAGCAAATGAGATGATCGTTGATGTGTTTTATTTTATATTATAGTTACAAATTAAGTCTTCTTTTTAGAATGTTTTTCTTTTACAAGTATAATTTGTAAAGTGTATGTTTCATTGTTTGTTGAATGGTGTATGTTTATTTATTGGTGTATGCTTTCTTTTTGTATGGCGACGTGCAATGTTATTAGAAGCTGACTGTGTGGTAGACGAACCGAATTTGTTTGAGGACGAACCACATGATGCTTTTGAGCAAGGCAAGTGGATTCTCCCTCTGCATATTCTATTTGTACCGAATCATTGCATATAATAATATTTACTTTTGATATACTGCATAATTTGATGGGTTTTACCTAATTAAGGATTTCCTAGATTTACCAACTGTATTCCTTGTTTACCCTAGGAAAATTATTAAGCTTTGCAAATTTGTGCTACCGCTCAACTTAATGATTTTAATGTCACTCATTAATTGGTATTAATATTCCAAAATTGAAATTGGCAATTATGACATTAAACCGATGGTTAAAACGATATTATTTCGAATTAATTGGAATATGGAGTGACCACCCAGGATAACATTGTAACCACGAGTGCTATCATGGCTCTGGCTTTCGTAATTAGCTTTATATGCTTAGTGCCTGGCAACCTTACCTGAAATATGGGCAAGAGGGGAGCGGTGGTCTTGGCAGCCCACGTTAACATGGGGACGTATACTTAGCTAAGGTACCTCACCCAGGGGGCCTCCACCATCGTCTTTAGAAACCTTAGCAGGTTGCTTAGTATTAAGTGTATTTTGTGAAAGCTTCATAATGGATCCCTAGCCATTCACCTCGGCAGTGTTTAAGGGTCTGATCAACTCGGGCTAGATGGGATACATGGCTTGTGGGTAAAGTTGTACCACCTCTGCAGAGTGTAAAACTGATATATCAGCCATGCTCCCAGTTAAGAGCGACCTTCACTCCTCACATGATAATTGAACTTGAAGATGGAATTAAATTAAGATCCGATGATCTGCCAATGATTTGCTTAAGTGGTTTCACTTAAGTGTTTTTGTTATATAGACAGGTGTTGTTAATAAAATATTGACCAATTAAAATGCTTACTGCTCAACCTTAGCCTCACCTTGTTATACCTGCATTAATTTTTCCCCCACTTGCTGAGCCCCAACCATAAGTGAGCTCACCCTTGTTAATATTTTGATCAGAGGGTGATGCTGGAGACTTTGATGGAGATTTTAACGACGACAAATTCTAAGTCTAACGATGTGCCGGTCATCTTCCTGTGGGAGATTGCCCATGTTATTTATTTCCTCTTTACTTTGATGTGATACTTGTTCAAGATACAATGATTAAGATGATGTACTAAAGTATTCTACTCTCTTTACGCCTTTATTGCATTGTCTTTTGATATATTACACTTGTGACGTCAACATATGTGTGGAAATGGATCCTAGCACACATATGCTATGCGCTCGGTTCTACCCCCTGGAATCGGGTGTGACATACGCTCTCTTAGGAACGACTTTTGAAGCTTCAGAAATTTATTTCGTTCCCTTAGAGATGTCTTTTTGAGCTTCGTAAATCTATGAGGAAGATATATTTCACTCTGGTTTATGCACAATTATTACAAGAAATTGACATTAAATTCTTCATTACTTGTTTCTCACATAGAAAATAAAATGGCATAAAAGATAAAAGTACATCAAATGTAGGATATTCCTTAGTATATATGCTTCGACTCTGGTACAGTGCTGTTGACTGTACGAGCTTCGGACTCCTCCCAGAAGTCGCACTGTTATTGGGCGTGCTGTGCCCTTCTGGCTGTTGGCTTCGGGTATGAGTAGGTGGCAATGGTGGTGGCAGTGGGAGCTGAGGCCAGGAAGCTTGTGAATGACTTGCTGAAGCAACAGAAGCTGCAGGTTGATTGCCCACATATTTCGGTATCTAGGGAGAGTAGCACGAAGCAGTATGTAAAACCTGCTTCGGCTGATTCTACCGCGCTTATGCTTCGGCAATCTCTTTTTGCTTCTGAATGGTGACCTGACATGTTCTTGTAGTGTGGCCCTTGTCTTCACCGCAGAATAAGCAATAGAGTTTTCTGGGTTGATCCCCATATCTTCCTCTGAAGCCCCTGCCGCCTCTGCCCCTTGGAGCCGGTGGCCTAAAAGAGCTTTGCTATTGTCTTGAAGATTGTGAGCTATGTTGTGGCCTCTGAAACTGGCTTCCTCTGTCATCACTCTGAGTGGAATTGTGGATTGATCTGACATGCCTAGGGTGGAGTCTTCTTCCGAAGCCCCTAGTGATCTTAGAAAACCTATAAGCTTCTTCCATTCTCTGGTGGAAATCATTATCGCCCGGATGTACTCATCCATCTTCTGAAGTAGCTTCTCCAGGGTCTGAGAGGGTTTCCTGGCGAAGTATTGAGCCGTAGGTCCTGGCCGAAGCCCTTTGATCATGGCCTCAATGACGATTTCATTGGGCACCGTGGGTGCTTGTGCTCTCAGACGCAAGAACCTTCGAACATATGCCTGGAGGTATTCCTCGTGGTCTTGCGTGCACTAGAACAAAGCTTGAGCAGTAACTTGCTTCATCTGGAACCCTTGGAAACTGGTGATCAGCATGTCCTTTAGCTTCTGCCATGATGTGATTGTTCCTGGCCGAAGAGAGGAGTACCAGGTTTGTGCAACATTCTTGACTGCCATGACGAAGGACTTCGCCATGACTGCAGTATTGCCCCCATATGAAGATATGGTTGCTTTGTAGCTCATCAGAAACTGCTTCGGATCTGAGTGCCCATCATACATGGGGAGCTGGGGTGGCTTGTATGATGGCGGCCATGGGGTAGCCTGTAGTTCTGCTGACAGAGGAGAAGCATCATCAAAAGCAAAATTTCCATGATGAAAATCATCATACCATTCATCATCGTAAGAATTGTCCTGACGAAGCTCTCTGCGTTGAGGTCTTCGGTCCTAGTCATCTTGAGTGAGATGACGCATTTCCTCAGCAGCTTCATCGATCTTCTTCTGTAGATCGGAGAGACAAAGCATCTTCTCCTTCTTCTTCTGGACCTACAGATGGAGGGCTTCGAGTCCCTTATTTCTTGGTCCAGCTCCTCCTCCTGAGGCGTTGGACTTGTAGCCTTCCTTTTTTTGACTTCTAGCTTCACACAGTGTTTCCTGATTGACGTCCAGTGGCTGCAGTGCAGCCCCTAGCCCTGAAGCTTTCTTCGGCGGCATGACAAAGGTCACAGCTTGCCAAAGGTGGTCGAATGAGTTCACCGAAGGTGGGCGCCAATGTTGGGGACTTGTTCTCAAATGCTATGAGTTAAGAACAAGGCAACACAAAATGTTAATGATTAAAGACCTTCGTCCTTCGAAGCATTATCTCCCTTAGGAAATAATGATCTTCAGATGAAGGTTATGAAGGACGTACCTTCATCATCTCAGTATATAATAATGAAAGTAGAAGCATATGAAACATGGAAAATAACATGAATAATCATATGACATCATTAGGATATTTTTATTATATCATCATGAATAAACAAGAACAATATCGAATTACATTTATACCTTCGGCTTGACAGAAGGTAAAAATCCAGGTGTGACATGTGAATGAATACAAGTCAGCGTGAATAGTACGGTGTTACTGTTCATCTATTTATAGGCACAGGACGCAGCCTGTGTAAAATTACATCCATGCCCTTGATATTTACTTTTGACTTAAGGTCAATCTATAGAGGACTAGATAGCCTTTTCCTCTTTAAGTCGGTTTCATTTTCCACCGCTAAGCCAAAGCTTTTCCACGCGTAGCTTCGGAACGGGTTCATCCTTCTCCCAGACCATGCTTTTCATATCGTGTACAGCTTCATTCTGAGGCCGAAGGTCCCTGTGAATGTATTATACTTGGAAAACATGTTAGTTGTGTTTTTGAGGACCTTCAGAAGATGAAGGCCCCCAACAATCTCTTATATACTTATGCTGTTGGTGAGCTTCGGCTTCATCTATATTGTGTATGGCTCTGGAATCTGTCCAATTCCATTCGACCCTTCTAGCAGCCTCTTGGCTTCCATGCACAACAATAAGACCCTAGTCAGATGGTATCTTCATGCACAGATATGCTGAATGAAGTATTGCTTCGAAAGCATTCAATGTCCCTCATCCAATGATTGCATTATAAGGATAATCCATGTCTACAATGTCAAATACAACTTGCTCTGTTCTGGTGTTGTGGACATAGCCGAAGGTGATTGGCATTGTTATTTTTCCAAGTGCCACTATCTATTTTCCTTCGAAGCCACACAATGGGTGTGTTGCATCTTGTATTTTGTCATCCTGCTCTTGCATTTGTCTGAAGGCTTTTGCGAAGATAATGTTTGCTGCACTACCCGTGTCTACAAGGACATTTTGAACCAAGAATCCTTTGATAACACATGATATGACCATGGCATCATCATTGTGAGGGTAATCCTTAAGCTGGAGGCCTTCTTGAGAAAATGTGATCGGCACATGAGACCATTTGGACTTGATGAAGGGTCCTTGTACTCCGACATGTTGCACCCTTCTCTGTGCTTCCTTCTTCTGCTTCTTATTGGCTGGTTCGAAGCTTGAACCGCCTGTGATTGGGAACACTAGCTTTGTGGCCGAAGGTAGTGTAGCTTGATCACCTTGCAAAGCCATTATCGTGGTCACGGAAGTGAGTTCACCGGAGGTGGGCGCCATTGTTGTTCACTTGTTTTTATTGCTGTGAACCAAAAACGAGGCAAAACAATTGTTAAACATTAAGGACCGTCGTCCTTCGAAGCATTATCTCCTTTCGGATATAATGATCTTCAGACGAAGGTCATGAAGAACAATTCTTCATCATTCATAAAAATAAAAATTTATGTATACGAAATGTGATGTCCATTTACACATTTATTTCATAATAAATGTATAAACATTATCAAAGTTTATAATACATTAATACTTTTGGCTTGTTTGAAGGTGATGACGCGAGAGCAATTACAATCCAACGTGAACAATATAGGGGTACTATTCACCTATTTATAGGCACGGGACGCAGCCCAAGTAAAAATACATTAATGACCTCAAAATGTACATATAATCCTAATACAAAACATCAGAGATTAACTAGCCTTTTCCTCTTCGACTCAGTATTATGTTTGACCTTCGTCGCCACCTTAAGCCGAAGCTGTCATCCTTCAGCTTTTTTTACACATGTTCGTTGTAACTCCGGTATTCGACCTTGTCGCTTACAGATAACATCTTCGTCTTGAGGAACTTCGACAGAGAAGAAGAACCCCAACAATAGGTGCATGATGTGGGAGGGCATGAAGCGTTCAGAGTGCAATTGAGCTATGATTTTGGGCTCGAGGCTTAGGGGATGTTTGGTTTGAGGATTCACTCCATCCAAGATAAGGTGGTGCATCGTAAGTCCATTCCTCACATTTGGTGGGCTCACCATATTCCTCATGTTAGTACTAACTAACTATGAGTAATGAGGTTGTGATGGAACAACTCATTCCATTTCACAAACCAAACAAAAAAGTGAGGAGTGAAAAGATGACAGACTAGCTTATTCCTCAAATCAAACACCCTATTAGTCTACCTATCGGCTCGGGGTGGACAGAGCCACGTGAAACATAGACAGAGCCTCAAACCACACCATCTTTTAATCCCTACTACCCTATAAGCACGGTGTGTAGGCGTACACACTATGCATCCATGCCTCGTCTCCGCAAATCTCGCCTGCCATCGCCCCGCCCCTGCCCTGACGCACGTTCCCCTCCCCCGCACCCCTGCCACCGTGTGTTTCCTGCCACCTCATCCTCGACACCTCCACGCGCCCTGCTTGCTATGCCCCATCTCCTCACTACCTGCGGTGGCCTCGCGCTATGTTTTGCATGCTCCCTCCCTCTTCTCGCGAGCCACCAAAGGCAGTTTCGCCCTCGATTCAACCCTGATTTGTCTGCTCCCACCGTCGCCTCTCCCTCCCTCTTCCTGCGGGCCGACCAATGACTAGGTAGTTGCCCACGACCCAAGCTGCTTCGCCCCTGACCCCGCGAGCGACTCCACCCACGCGCTTTTGCCTCCCCCGCCATCACGTGAGTCCTCCCTCCACCTGCTGGTGATTCTCTCTCTAGTCCATTCGATTCCTTCCTACCCTCATTGTCCTTTCTCTATGTAGGAGTCTTGTCATTAACCGTGGAAACCAAGTTCGATATTGGTGTCCAAAGGTTGTGACAGCTGAAGGCCCGAGGTCCTAGCAGTGGGGCTCAGACTTCGGTCCGCATCGGGCTTGAAGCGGCCCTTGTAGTGCCGGTTATACCGATGGCCGCTATCCAACCCCCTTCGCATTTCCTCATTGTTCCTTGGGTCAGGCGTGCTTCATGCTCTCCTGCCTGACCTCAAGTGCCGACGGGGTGTGGCATGTACCATGTCTTCTTCGGGCTCGGGCGGTTGTCCCATCAAGGTGTCGTCTCCTGTAGGCGTCGACGCGATATACTAGTGAACCCCCGATTCCTGATGTTGCAACATGGAACTCTTAGCCTACTTTTGCACGATGGGGTTAAGGAGGCCTCAAATTTGTTTGTGGGTCCTTCGTTCGCTTGAGGTTTCTTCCTCTGGGAGTTTATCCAGGAGCACCGCAACAGGTGCGATGTTCTGGCTTGCCTGGTGGAATCGTGACAGTCTAGCCCTACCATAGGTCAGGCGGCGATGGACACTAGTGGGTAAGGTGCGTGTTTGCCAAGTGTCCCAGCATAACTGCCTCGTTCTCCATCACGACAATGGCCGCCTCCTGAATGTGGGACCTTGGCTACCCCGGGAGGGGCTTTGCCCCAGTGGTAGTTTCTAGGAAAATAGGTCGAGTCAAGGTGGGACAAATGTCGTGGTGTACATCATGGCATCGGCGAGGGTCCCCTCGGGGCTCTCTACGAGCGAGGAGGGGGCCCCTGCCGAGTTAGCCATGGCTGGGCTTGGCTCGCGAGCCGCACTCTATTAAATATAATTGTATTATAAAATAATTTAAAATATAGAAATGTGGAATATACAATCATCATTCAATATTATGAGTAATCTAAATTATTAAATGACATAAATTCATCATCAAAAGCTAAGAAACGACCCTATTATCCATAAAATTTTCCAATATCCATTGCTATCTTGTAGATTAATTAATTTGGCACTGCTCGCGAGCTGGCTCTTGAGCTTGACCACCTCAGCTCGCTCCTTCGACGAGCTCGAAAAATAGGCTTGGCTCGGCTCGTTCGAGTCTCGCGAGCCACTCTAAGCTCGAGCCGACTCGCGAGCCTTAAGCTTTTTTTAGCCCTAGCCATGAGGGATTCCTGGGCCATGTTGTGGCTGGTCCTGCTTGATGGGGAACCAAGTCCCACTTCTGACCCCGATAGGAGGAGTTCGCGGAATGAGTTCTAGACGGGTTCTAGCGCACCCCATGATCTCTACGAAAGTGAGTTGCAGCACACGTTGTCGCCCGTCACTTCGTCTTGAGGGGTCAAGCCGGAGGGGCCAAGGCCTTCAGTAATGTCGAGTGAGTCGCTCATTGGGGAAACCAGGGCTTTCGAGGCCCTGTCCATTGTTCCCTCACCGCTGATGACGAAGTTGAGACTCCCAAAATGGATGGTCGTTCCGGGGGTCCACACCGTGCCGCTATTGTTAATGGCCATCCGGATCTTGAAGATCTTCATCGAGAACACGCAAGACCCCTACTTGGCGCGCCAATTGTCGGTCTTTTGAACCTAGCTCCGACAAGTAAATTTGTGTGCGTGTTCTGGACTTTGGACGATGTGTATGGTGGGCGCAAGATTTTGTACTGGTTTGGGGCCTTTAGGCAGAACGCCCCTACATCTAGTCTTCGGTGGCTTGCGCTACTAGCACCTTCACTGATCAATGCTCATAGTAGGGGTTACAAGTGGGCGAGAGAGAGGGAAATGCTCCAAAGTCTCTTGTTGTGGAGGAGGTGGAGATAAGGGTTATAGAGTGGAGTCCTAACTATGTCTTGGCTTGATGGCGTCGGTGTGTGCTCTTCTTCCCATCTGTCCATCATCTCTACGTCTTCTATGTCCATCGTGGTCTCCTTGTTCATGGGCCTATCCCCTTCCATTTGGGACGACCTCCTCCTTTTATAGACCAAGGAGGGGGTCAACCAGCGGTGGCTTCCTCAAGAAGGAGTGACTAGGCGATGGTAAAACCAAGCGTTCTACCCCGATGAAGCCACGTGTGTCCATGAGTCTTAGGGTCACCTATTTGTCTTGTATTCTTTATAGCAGACGGCATGGGCAGTGTGTGGCCTGGGCGCCATCATTCGAGCTACAACGACCCTTGGCCTTCGTAGCCTGGGGCTTGGTGCAGCTTGTCATGTTGCACCCTACAGGCAGTCTGTAGACTCAGGCCGTCTGCATACTCAGGCCTAGTCCCAATAGGCCATGAGTGTGCCACAGGCTAGGGGATGGGCGGGTCATAAATGCACCGCAGTCCGAGGGGTTCATAGGTTATGAGCGTGTTGCAGCTCGAGAGGCTCGTAAGCTATGAGTGGGAGGCGGGCCGACACTTCTAGCGTGGCTCGATGCCGGGCGTAGTTAATGCGGTCGGTCACATTATGGTGGGTCAGTCTCGAGCCGGGCGAGGGATTGACTCGATTGGTTTTTCTTCGGTTTGCTCGGTACTCCTGTCTAGCTCCGCCATGCCCGACACCGGGCTCGGTGCCACGGGGTTCTTCCAGGTGCGAGTGCTTCTAGGGTGAAAGGGAAATGGACTTAGCCAATTCCTATAATCGATTTTGGTGGTTGACGCCCAACACAAACCACGAGGACTAACTAGTTTGTCTAGATGACACTTATCACAGGTGCATAAGGTTCAACACAAACCAAGAAAGAAATTCAGTTAGGGACTCAATCAAAATTGGAGCAAGACTTAGAGTGTGCTAAAATTTGGCGCACTGGACAGTGTCCGGTGCACCAGGCCCAAGCTCAATCAAACCAGCCACTCTCGGGAATTCTATGGGCACCCTCTGCTATAATTCATCGGACTGTCCGGTGAGCCAGCGGAGCAACGGCTCCCTGTGTGCCAATGATCGACTGCTCAGATGAATAGTGTCCAACAGTGCCACGCAGATGTCAAAGTGCAGAAGTCAGAGGTCACTAGACTGTCTGGTGTGGCACCGGACTGTCCGGTGCAACAAAAAGACAACATCGTCCAATGGTCAACAGCTCTAAACCCTAATGGACACGCTGACGTGGCGCGCACCGGACAGTGAATAGTGACTGTCTGGTGCGCCCATCGCCAACAACGGCTAGGAAGTGGTTGGGGGGCTATAAATACCCCCAACCACCTCATTCAAAGCAATCCAAGCATTCTGAGTTTCTCATTCATTGCAAGAGCAAAGTGCAACACTCCAAGACACAATCAAAGCAATTAATCCACTCAAAGTTCCCAAAATCAATGCTAGTGCTTAAGGGCTTGTGAGAGGATCATTTGTGTTCTTTTGTTGCTCTTGTCGCTTGGATTACCTTCTTCGTTTCTCTTTCCAATTCTAAATGCTTGTAAAGCTAAGCAAGAGACACCAAGTGTGTGGCGGTCCTTGCAGGGTCTTAGTGACTCGTGTGATTAAGGGAAGGCTCACTCGGTCTAAGTGACCGTTTGAGAGAGAGGGAAAGGGTTGAAATAGACCCAGCCTTTGTGGCTTCCTCAACGAGGACTAGGTTCTTTGAAACCGAACCTCGGTAAAACAAATCACCGTGTCTACTCGCTTTGATTCTCGCTTGATTTGTTTGCCCTCATTCCTCTCTCTAATGTTTCCTTGCTAGTATTGATTTGAGTTTGCTCCCATACGTCAACCGCATCCTTTGAGCAACTCTTAGCAAGAGAAACAATCTTTCGGACTTGAATTTAATTCTAACGCTAACCCCTACCTTAGTGTGTGTTTAAGTTTATAAATTTCAGGTTTCGCCTATTCACCCCCCTCTAGGCAACTTTCAATTGGTATCAAAGCCAGTGCTTCATTAAGAGTCTAACCAACTCAAAGTGATGTCTGGAGATCATGCCATGAGGGAGATCATGACCGGCGACAAGCCCGTGGGCTCGGGGAAGACTCTCTCAAGGGAGTCCGGCAACAAGTACAAGGAGGAATCCTCTTCCTCCATCAAGTCACATAGGAGGGGTGACAATAAGAAAAAGAAGAAGAAGAAGGTGGTCTACTACGAGACCAACTCTTCAACACCCTCCACCTTCGGCACCGAGTCGTCCACTACTTCTAAGCGCCATGAGCGCAAGAAGTATAGTAAGATGCCCCTACGTTATCCCCGCATTCCAAGCGTGCTCCTCTACTTTCCGTTCCCTTAGGAAAACCACCATATTTTGATGGTGAAGATTATTGTATGTGGAGTGATAAAATGAGGCATCATCTAACTTCACTCCACGAAAGCATATGTGATATTGTTGAATTTGGAGCACAGGCACCACAGGTGGGGGACGAGGACTACGACTCGGACGAGGCCGCTCAAATTAGGCACTCCAACTCCTAAGCAACTTCTATACTCCTCGCCTCCTTGTGTCGAGAGGAGTATAATAAGGTGCAAGGGTTGAAGAACGCCAAAGAAATTTGGGACGTCCTCAAAACGACGCATGAAGGAGAAGAGGTGACCAAGATCACCAAGCGCGAAATGATCGAGCGAGAGCTCGGTCGATTCATCCTCAGCAAAGGGGAAGAGCTGCAAGCTATGCACAACTGGCTCAAGACAATGGTGAACCAAGTGCGCAACCTCGAGAGCACCAAGTGGGATGACCATGGGATGGTCAAGGTTATTCTTAGATCACTTGTTTTCCGTAATCCCACTCAAGTGCAATTAATCTGTGGAGATCCTAGATATAAACAAATGTCTCCCGAGGAAGTGATTGTCAAGTTTGTGAGCTTTGAACTTATGATCGAAGACTCCAAACATATTGTCAACTTAGAACAAGGCACCACCTCCACACCCGAGGTGCAACCCGTTGCATTTAAGGCAATGGAAGAAAGAAGGAGGAGTCTACACCAAGTAGGCTTCCAATCGACACCTCCAAGCTCGACAACAAGGAAATGGTGCTCATCATCAAGAGCTTTCACCAAATCCTCAAGCAAAGGAGAGGGGAGGACTACAAGCCTCGCTCCAAAAGGGTGTGCTACCGATGTGGTAAGTCCGATCACTTTATAGCTAAATGTCCATATTGTAGTGAAAGTGACAGGGACGACGACAAGAAGGGGAAGAAGAAAATGGAGAAGAAGAGATACTATAAGAAGAAGGGGAGCGAGTCACACATGGGGCGGGAATGGGACTCCGACAAGAGCTCCACCGACTCCTCCTCCGATGAGGACGCCGCCAACTTCACCGTGAACAAGGGCCTCCTCTTCCCCAACGTCGGCCACAAGTGTCTCATGGCAAAGGATGGCAAAAAGAAGAAGGTACATTCTAGAAGTACCCCCAAATATACTACATCTAGTGATGAGGGTAGTTCTAGTGATAATGAAGATGATTTAGTTTCTCTCTTTGCCAACCTTAACATGGACCAAAAGAAAAAATTGAATGAATTAATAGAAACCATTAACGAGAAGGATGATCTCTTGGAATGCCAAGAGGACTTGCTCGTTAAGGAAAACAAAAAATTGTCAAATTGAAAAATGCTTATGCTCTAGAAGTAGAAAAATGTGAAAATTTATCTAAGGAGCTTAGCATATGCAATGATTCAATTTCATGTCTTAGAAATGAAAATGCTAGTTTAAATGCTAAGATTGATGAATTGAATGTTTGCAAACCCTCTACATCTACTGTTGAGCATGTTACTATTTGCACTATATGTAGAGATGTTAATGTTGAAGCTATTGATGATCACCTTGCTATGATTAAACAACAAAATGATCACATAGCTACATTAAATACCAAAGTTGTCGAGCATGAGCTAGAAAATGAAAAATTCTAATTTGCTAGAAGCATGCTCTATAATGGGAGACGCCCTGGAATTAAGGATGGGATTGGTTTCCAACAGGAGAACCAAAACAACACCAAACTTAATGCCCCTAAGAAATTGTCTAACTTTGTAAAGGGCAAGGCTCCCATGGTTCAGGATAGAGAAGGTTACATTTTATATCCTGCAAACTATCATGAGCATAAAATTAGGAAAATTCATGCTTGAAAACCTCACAATGTTTCTCACCATGCATTTTTGTATAAACATGAGGCTTCTAGTTCTAGGCATACCACTAATGTTAAAATGCCTAAAACAAAAATTCCTAATGCATCAAATGAGCATGATATTTCATTTAAGACTTTTGATGCTTCCTATGTGCTAACTAACAAATCAGGCAAAGTAGTTGCCAAATATGCTGGGGGCAAACACAAGAGTATAAAGTCTTGTGTTTGGGTACCCAAGGTGCTTATTTCTAATGTCAAAGGACCCAAGATCATTTGGGTACCTAAGAATAAGGCCTAAACTTGTTTTGTAGGTTTATGCATCCGGTGGATCAAGTTGGATAATCGATAGCGAGTGCACAAACCACATGACAGGGGAGAAAAGGATGTTCTCCTCATACGAGAAAAATGAAGATCCCCAACGAGCTATCACATTTGGGGATGGAAATCAAGGTTTGGTTAAAGGTTTGGGTAAAATTGCTATAACTATTGACCATTCCATTTCTAATGTTTTTCTCGTAGATTCTCTAGATTACAATTTGCTTTCTGTTTCTCAATTATGCAAAATGGGCTACAACTATCTATTTACTGATGTAGGTGTTACTGTCTTTAGAAGAAGTGATGATTCAATAACATTTAAGGAAGTGTTAGATGTTCAGCTATATTTGGTTGATTTTAATGGTAACAAAGCTGAACTAGACACTTGCTTAATTGCTAAGACTAATATGGGCTGGCTCTGGCATCTCTGACTTGCCCATGTTGGAATGAAGAATCTTCGCAAGATTCTAAAGGGAGAACACATTTTAGGACTAACAAATGTTCATTTTGAGAAAGACAGGATTTGTAGCGCATGCCAAGCAGGAAAGCAAGTTGGAGTCCATCATCCACACAAGAACATGATGACGACGGACAGGCCGCTTGAGCTACTCCACATGGACCTATTAGGCCCGATCGCTTACATAAGCATCGGTAGGAGTAAGTACTGCCTAGTTATTGTGGATGACTATTCTCGCTTCACTTGGGTATTCTTTTTGCAGGAAAAATCTCAAACCCAAGAGACCTTGAAGAGATTCTTAAGACAGGCTCAAAATGAGTTCGGACTAAGGATAAAAAAGATTAGAAGCGATAATGGGACAAAGTTCAAGAACTCTCAAATTGAAGGATTTCTTGAGGAGGGCATCAAGCATGAGTTCTCTTCTCCCTATACACCTCAACAAAATGGTGTAGTGGAGAGGAAGAATAGAACTCTATTGGACATGGCAATAACTATGCTTGATAAGTACAAGACACTAGACCGGTTTTTGGGCAGAGGCGATTAACACCGCCTGCTACTCCATCAACCGGTTATATCTTCACCAAATCCTCAAGAAGACATCATATGAACTCCTCACTGGAAAAAAGCCCAATGTTTCATATTTTAGAGTCTTTGGGAGCAAATGCTTTATTCTTATTAAAAGAGGTAGAAGTTCTAAATTTGCTCCTAAAGCAGTAGAAGGCTTTTTATTAGGTTATGACTCAAACACAAGGGCATATAGAGTCTTCAACAAATCCACTGGACTAGTTGAAGTTTCTTGTGACATTATGTTTGATGAGACTAATGGCTCCCAAGTGGAGCATGTTGATCTTGACGAATTAGATGATGAAGAGGCTCTGTGCGTCGCGCTAAGGAACATGTCCATTGGTGATTTGTGTCCAAAAGAATCCGAGGAGCCCACACAAGCACAAGATCAACCATCATCTTCCATGCAAGCATCTCCACCAGCTCAAGATGAGGACGAGGCTCAAAAAGAAGAGGATGAAGATCAAGACAATGAGCCACCTCAAGAGGAGGACATTGATCAAGGGGGGGATGACAATGAAGACAAGGAAGATGATCAAGAAATTAGGGATCAAAGACCGCCACACCCAAGAGTCCACCAAGCAATTCATAGAGATCACCCCGTCAACTCCATTCTTGGTGACATTCATAAGGGGGTAACCACTAGATCTCGAGTTGCACATTTCTGTGAACATTACTCTTTGTGTCTTCTATTGAGCCATATAGGATAGAGGATGCACTAAGAGATGCAGATTGGGTGGTGGCAATGCAAGAGGAGCTCAACAACTTCACGAGGAATGAGGTATGGCATTTAGTTCATGTCACACCCTAGTTTAAGGGACAAAGCCGGGTGCATCTCATATATGCGCCAAAGAAGACAACACATATAATAACAAAGTGTATATAGATAAATGTCATAATATAATCAGAGTACTTATTACATAGCGGAAGTCTTACAAAATAAATATAAAATGAACTAAAGTCCATCCTTGGCGCCATAAAGCTGACTCAGAGACGCCACCTAGATCAAGTCGAACTCCTCGTTAGGCGGCTCCTCTTGAACCACCTATTCTTCTCCTGTGGGGGGTGTGAGATAGCAAGGGTGATCTCACACATGTTCATCGCTCAACAAGTTGTGGGGAATAATGTGCATGAACTCACCAAAGGTGGGAGTTCATGTGAAGTGTAAGGCTGATCAACAAAGTAAAGGTTGAAGCTGAGCATTGCTTTTATAAGTTGATCAAAATTTTATTAGCAGTTACTAAGTGTAGGTAAATACCAAACCATAGTATTAATAAATAAAAGTAATAATAAAATAATCCCAATGTGATGCAAATGACAAATTCAATTTAATTCCATAAATTAATCATGTGAGTGTCCGAGCTGCTCATGACCGTGAGCACGACTAGTATACCAGTTTTACACTCTGCAGAGGTTGTGCATCTTTACCCACAAGTCGTGTTACCCATTTGCCACGGGTTGATCAGACCCCATACACCTCTACCAAGGAAGCGAGGCAGGGTACCACTACGAGGCCTTTATAAAGTTCCACTAGCTTCAGAAAACCCGCTACAGTTTCTAGGAAGCTCTAGTGCAGGGATCCCTCGCCTGACCGCCATCGCAGCAAAATCAACCCAAGGACCTGCCTACACTGACCACTCCCCTACTGCCCTTGCCCCTATCGGGTAAGGTAGTCATCCACTAGCTTTCCTAGTTAATCAGCCAAGGGCGTCCCATACCACCCTTGTGGAAGCACTGTTTTCCCGGGTGGTTCTCCATGTTCCCATTAACATAATGATCTTATCATGAACAGTAAATAATAAACTGATACTAAAAAGTGTAATCATGAGTGATGTATATCTCTATACCCAAAACCACATAAAGCAATAGCATATACTACCCAAAAATATTCAGTGGTAAAACAAGGTATAAAGATAGCCAAAACTAGGGTAACCTATTGGATCCCATCAAAATTAACCTATGCAGATCATTATGAATAATAAGAATATGACTGAGTAAAAAGGAAGTGATCAAGGGCACAACTTGCCTGGCACTTGAGAGTCCAGGTACCAGGATGATTCTTCAGATCCTCGTGACCTTGTGCTAGTTGTAGGAATACAAACAAACATAGTATAAAGGTGAAATTAACATCACACCAAACATGTAAACAAAATATGCAATAAAAATATACACATTAAAATAAGATCCTAGGAACAGGAATCATTAAATTTGGAGTTATAGATTTTAAGTTATGAATTTCTGAAAGTTTTATATGTTTTGTACAAGATTAAATAGGATATAAATTTTATTGTAACATTCATGTCAAAAACTGGTACTAAATGATAAACAATAATATTACAAAATTATAGGAATTGGAATGGATTAATTTGGACTTCATATGAATTTTCTATGAATTAAACCAATTCTAGGGGTTTATTTTTACATTGAAAATCCTTTTTAATTAATTTTTCTGATTTTTCTAGTTTCCTGGAATGGGCGCACTATTTACAGAAAACACAGGGGCCTCAGGGTAAACTGCCTAAGACTCAGGCACTGCAGCACTGGACGGCGGGTTTATTTCAGTAAATCGCAGGGACTCTTATGCAAGTGTGCACGGCCGAAGGGGTATCGGCCGATTGCTGCCGTTGGATCAACGGCCGATGCGCCAGATTAGATCTAAGACTTCACGAACCGGTATGCAATCTAGGCCCTTGGTTTTGGATCTGACGACTTAGGTTTCAAGTAGTAAGATCTAACCGTAGCCACTGGGTCTGAGATCCACGGTCCATTTTCCCTACACGCGAAAGGTTACGTATGATCTAATCCAGGCCATCGCTATGGATATCAATGGCCCGAGGGCTATCCCTCCTCTTCCTAGCTGAGCCGCGCGACGGCGCTACCCTCCCACAGTGGCCGATCACCGGTGAAAAGTGCCCGGTTAATCTAGTGGGTGATTCCCAAATAGAACAGGTGCTACGCACGATTGGAAGTGTAACGAGCTCGATGAGGTCCCTTACCGGGGTAGTTGTGGCGGTGTAACGGCTGGCCCCGCTCAAGTGGTTCTGCGGTGGAGGTATGGATTCCGACGAGGAATTCCCCCGCGCATTGCCCCGATTCACCCCAGGGATGTCGCTGACCACCCTCACCGCGACCGGACGAACCCAATGGAACACCCGCCAAGAGTTTGGTTAGGCGTGGCCTGGAATTCCAGTGCGGCGGCGGATTATGGCTCCCTCACCCTCAATTCCTTCGGTCGGTGGCGCTCAACGAGGTGGGAGGAAGGTGGGGCAAGAACTCCCATAGAGTCTGCTTTATGCCTATCGGAGGATGGACGTGGCGCGTGATGCAATGGCCCTCGATTCCTCCGCGGTCATGCGCATCGACGCCGCTCGGTTCGAGGAGAAAAACAGTGACGCCCACCTCCCTGACGTGCGGGGTCCACGACTCAGTGAGTCACGGATCAATAGGCGAGCGCGCGCGTGAGAGTCTGGCCGGGCGGGGGCATGCACGTCTAGCACAACGACCACCGGATTTCCCAGCGGCAGGTGTGCGCATGAGCGAGTAGCGCGGGGGAGAAGAAGACCCCGACCCACCAGACCCACATGGCAGTGAGACAAAGCTGCGACGGGTGCGAGCGCGTGTGGAGCCGAGCCCAAGGCTGACCGGTGGGGCCCGCGTGGCGGTGTCAGCAAGCTATGGAGTGGGTTGCTATGGAGAGAAGGAAAGAGGAGATGGGCCGCGTGGGAGGAGTATGGTGTTGGGCTGACTGCTGGGGGATTAGGCACAAGGTGAGATCTTTAGGATTTTCTCTTCTTTATTTTCAATTGCTATTTTTGTTTAATATTTTCATTTTAATTTAGATTTTGAATTTGAATTTAAAATGAGGTTACAACTTTGACTCAAATGCATCATTCAAAAAAATGCCAGCATGAAATGCAAATATTATTTGATTAATTAATTTATCTATTATCCTATTTACACAAAGTCTTTTAAATATGCCCTTCATGCATACAAGATCAGAAAAAGGTACATTAAGAAATAGTTTATAAAAATTCTTTCAGAGAGTACTTATTTTATATGTTTTTTTCAATGAAGGAATATCCAAAATCATATCGGGATACTTCTCATTTAATCTTTTATTAGAAATAATTTTAAGGGGATATAACCTTAGAAGTAAATTATGATTAAAAGGTATTCCAATTCAAAGCCTATAGAGGATTTTACTACCTTTCCCAAAAATGGATTTTGGGGTGTTACAGTTCATCGTCCTAACCAAAATGTTGTAGGTACCAAGTTGGTATTCCGCAACAAACAAGATGAGCAAGCTGTGGTGACAAGGAACAAAGCCCGACTTGTGGCCAAAGGTTATTCACAAGTCGAAGGTTTGGATTTTGATGAAACCTATGCACCTGTTGCTAGGCTTGAGTCAATTCGTATATTACTTGCCTATGCTACTTACCATGGCTGTAAGCTTTATCAAATGGATGTGAAAAGTGCCTTCCTCAATGGACATATCAAGGAAGAGGTCTATTTTGAGCAACCTCCCGACTTTGAAGATAGTGAGTATCCTAACCATGTTTATAAGCTCTCAAAGGTGCTTTATGGGCTCAAGCAAGCCCCAAGAGCATGGTATGAATGCCTAAGAGACTTTCTTATCACTAATAGCTTCAAAGTCAGAAAGGTTGATCCTACCCTCTTCACTAAAACTATTGCAAAAGACTTGTTTATATACCAAATTTATGTTGATGATATTATATTTGGGTCTACTAACAAGTCCTCTTGTGAAGAGTTTAGTAGGATCATGATACAGAAATTTGAGATGTCTATGATGGGGGAGTTGAAGTATTTCCTTGGATTTCAAATCAAACAACTCCAAGAGGGCACCTTCATTAGCCAAACTAAGTACATTCAAGACATACTTAAGAAGTTTGGGATGAAGAATGACAAACCTATCAAGACACCCATGGGAACTAATGGGCATCTCGACCTCGACACGGGAGGTAAGTCCGTGGATCAAAAGGTATACCAGTCGATGATAGGATCTTTACTTTACTTATGTGCATCTTGACCGAATATTATGCTTTCTGTATGCATGTGTGCAAGGTTCCAGGCAAATCCTAAGGAAGTCCACCATAGGGCAGTGAAAAGAATCATGAGATATTTAGTTTACACTTCTAAGTTTGGGCTTTGGTACCCCAAGGGATCTACATCTACCTTTGATTTAATCGGATATTCCGATGCCGATTATGCAGGGTGTAAAATTGATAGAAAGAGCACATCAGGGACTTGTCAGTTTTTGGGGAGATCCCTGGTGTCTTAGGCTTCAAAGAAATAAAACTCCATAGCTCTTTCCACCGCTGAAGCCTAGTACATTGCCACAGGTCATTGTTGTGCGCAATTACTCTAGATGAGGCAAACCCTTAGGGACTATGGCTACAAATTGAGCAAAGTCCCTCTCCTATGTGATAATGAGAGTGCAATCCGCATGGCGGATAATCCCGTTGAACACAGCCGCACTAAACACATATACATCCCGTATCACTTTTTGAGAGATCACCAACAAAAGGGGATATCGAAATAGCTTATGTGAGCACCCACAACCAATTAGCCGATATCTTTGCCAAGCCACTAGATGAAAAGACCTTTAGCATACATAGGAATGAGCTAAATATACTTGATTCTCGGAATTTTGATTGAAACATTGCACACATAGCTCATGCATATACCTTTGATCATGTCTCTTTCATTTGGTACAAATGCATATTTCTTATTCTTCTTGTGCCAAGGCTAAGACTAATGTGTTTTCGAGTATATATCTATGATTAGTCTTAGATTACAAGGGAAATAGAGTATACAGCAAAGACAAGGCTTCCACTCCAACTCTGACGGTATCATTTACCATTTGTCGTTACTCATATAACTCTCATTTGGTATGACCCATCACTCATATTTATTTTACCATTTGCGAGAAATTATTAAGCCCCAAAGGGGGAGAAAATACAATAGGGCTATCAAGTTCTCCGTTTTTTTGTGATTAATGCCAAAGGGGGAGAAAGTATTAAGCCCAAAGCAAAAAGAACCGCACCACCATTTCAAAATTTCACTAATGTTTATTTCAATTGATATTTGAGTTAAGCCTCAAAATGAATTTTCAAGTGGTATCTAATTTTCAATTGGTATCTTAAAGTCAATTTTCAATTGGTATCTCATTAGTATGAAAAAATTTCAATTGGCTTTTGGGATCTATTTCAAAAAGGGAAAATCATTTCAAAAACCCTCTTGAAAGCTAAGGGGAGAATTCATTTAGGGGGAGCTTTTATTTAGTCAAAGGAAAAGCATTTAAAATAGGGGGAGGAATTTCAAATCTTAAAAATGCTTCTTGCAATTGTATTCATATACCTTTGACTATTTGCAAAAGATTTTGAAAGGATTTTTCCAAAAGATTTACAAAAACAAATAAGTGGTGCAAATGTGGTCCAAAATGTTGAATAAAAGAAAAGCAATCCATTCATATGCATAAAGCCTTTCATTGGTTTAATTCCAAGTAACCTATGCACATCTATCTCAACTGCAAACTAGTTACATTTCTACACTTCGTATTTGCTTTGGTTAGTGTTGGCATCAATCCACCAAAAAGGGGGAGATTGAAAGGGAAATCGACTTAACCATTTCCTATAATTGATTTTGGTGGTTGATGCCCAACACAAAACACTGAGGGCTAACTAGTTTGTCTAGATGACACTTATCACAAGTGCATAAGGTTCAACACAAACCAAGAAAGAAATTCAGTTAGGGACTCAATCAAAAATTGGAGCAAGACTTAGAGTGTGCTGAAATTTGGCACACCAGGACACTAACTAGTTTGTCTAGATGACACTTAACATAGGTGCATAAGGTTCAACATAAACCAAGAAAGAAATTCAGTTAGGGACTCAATCAAAAATTGGAGCAAGACATTAGAGTGTGCTGAAATTTAGCGCACCAGACAGTGTCCGGTGCACCAGGCCCGAGCTCAATCAAACCAGTCACTCTCGGGAATTCCAGGGGCACCCTCCGCTATAATTCACCGGACTGTCCGGTGTGCCACCGGACTTTCTGGTGAGCCAGCGGAGCAATGGCTCCCTGTGCACCAATGGTCGACTGCTCAGATGAACAGTGTCAAACAGTTCCGCGCAGATGTCAGAGTGCAGAAGTTAGAGGTCACCGGACTGTCTGGTGTGGCACAAGATGAACCTATTAGGATAATATAGATTCCTTTAAGTTAAGAGGGATCCATTAAGGTGTATCTATTTTAAATAGATCCCTCTTTAATGGAGGATAATCTAGGTTGTTTAGTTATCTGATGAATTTTATTTATTTATATTTATGCCTATACGTATATGTAGATGTAATTGTGGATGTTACTCCACGACTCATCACACTCAATCAAAGATCCAAATCAGACAAATATCATAAGAACAAACACTCAAGCGTATAGATACCTATAAAAATAGTTTTGTTTTTGTTTTTAAGAGTAGGTCTCCTATTCCTAAAAATCACTTTAGGTACAGGATTTCAAAGTCTGAAATCCACTTTTGTCTTTAGAAGAGAAAAGGTAAGAATAATTAGAGTAAGCAGAAATAGATGAGGAAAGATTAAGAAGAGTTTAGAAAAGAATCAAAGTAAGGTAAGTAGGTAAGGGTTTTGTCCATTTCTATCTAGGTTTCGTCCTACAATCAACATTCCTCTGATACCACTTCTATCACACCCGAATTTAAGGGACAAAGCCGGGTGCGTCTCATATATGCGTCAAAGAAGACAACACATATAATAACAGAGTGTATAGAGATAAATGTCACAATATAATCCAGAGTACTTATTACATAGCAGGAAGTCTTACAAAATAAAAGATAAATATAGATCGAACTAAAGTCCATCCTTGGCACCTACAAAGTCAACTGGGAGACGCCACCTAGATTAAGTCAAACTCCTCGTTGTGTGGCTCCTCTTGAACCACATGTTCTTCTCCTATGGGGGTGTGAGACAGCAAGGGTGAGCTCACACATGTTCCTCGCTCAACAAGTTGTGGGGAATAATGTGCATGAACTCACCAAAGGTGGGAGTTCATGTGAAGTGTAAGGCTGATCAACAAAATAAAGGTTTAAGCTGCGCATTGCTTTTATAAGTTGGTCAAAATATTATTAGCAGTTACTAAGTGTAAGTAAATACCAAACCATAATAAATAATAAAACAAAATTAATAAATAATCCCATGCAATGCAAATGATAAATTGAATTTAATTCCTTAAATTAATAATGCGAGAGTCTTGAGCTGCTCTTGACCGTGAGCTCGGCTAGTATACCAGTTTTACACTCTGCAGAGGTTGTACCCTGTACCCACAAGTCATGTTACCCATCTGCCAAGGGTCACGAATCCCATACACCTCTACCAAGGAAACGAAGCAGGGTAACACTACGAGGCCTTTACAAAGTTCCACTAGCTTCCGAAAACCGCTATAGTTTATGGGAAGAGCACTTGCAAGAATCCCTCGTCTGACCGCCATCGCAGCAAAATCAACCCGAGAACCTCCCTGCATGCAACTCCCCTACTGCCCTTGCTCCTTTTGGGATAAGGTAGTCTTCTACTAGCTTTCCTAATTAGTCAGCCAAGGGTGTCCCATTCCACCCTTGTGGTGGCACATGTTTCTCAAGTTAAGCTCCATGTTCCAATTAAAATAATATAATGATCTTGACATGAACATAAATAAACTAACAGAATAATTGGAACATGGATATAATGAAATATTAACCCAAAACCATATAAAGCAATAGCAAACTACCCAAATGATTCAGGAGTAACAAGGTAAAAAGGATAAACAGACTAGGGTGACCTATTGGGTCCCATCAAAATTAAACCTATGCATTGAATAAATGACATTAAAGAACCTTATTGGGTAACAAAAGTGGTCAAGGGCACAACTTTCCTTCAATGAGCTCCTGCTTAGCAACTTCTATCTGCTGAACACCAGAATCCCCAGCCACTAGCTCTTCTACTCGCCACAATACAAACAAGCATAGTGTATAGAGAAAATTAACATCACACCAAACATGTAAACAAAATACACAATAATAATCTACACATTAAAATAAGATCATAGGAACAGAAATCATTAATTTTGGAGTTATAGATTTTTAAGTTATGAATTTCTAAAGATTTTATGGGTTTGATACAAGAGTAATTAGGAGATCAATTTTATTGTGGCTTTTGTTGGGGACTTGTTCTCAAATGCTTCAGAATTAAGAACAAGGCAACACAGAAAAAAGGTTAATGGTTAATGCCCTTCGTCCTTCGAAGCATTATTTCCCTTAGGATATAATGATCTTCAGACGAAGGCCATGAAGGACATAGCTTCATCATCATAGTATGTATATTAATGAAAGAAGCAACATATGAAACATAAGGCATGACATAAATGATCATATGACAACATTAATATTCTTTCATCATATCATTATGAATGAATATGAATAATATTGAATTACATTTATACCTTCGGCTTGGCAGAAGGCAAAAGTCCAAGCGTGACGCACAAGCGAGTACAAGTCAACGTGAACAGTACGGGGGTACTGTTCATCTATTTATAGGCACAGGACACAACCTATGAGAAATTACAATTATGCCCTTTACATTTACTATTGGCTTATAGAAAAATCTATGAGGACTAAACAGCCTTTTCCCTTTTAAGTCGGTTCCCCTTTCTGCGATTTAGCCAAAGCTCCCTTCCGCACAGCTTCGGAGCGACGGCAACCTTCGTCACGATCAAGCTCCTCATCGTGTATGATTTTATCATAAATCTGAAGATACCTGTCCATAAACCATACTTGGAAGACATTGTTAAATTATGTTTTTGAGGACCTTTGGAGGACGAAGGCCCCCAATAGTAGCCCCTCGCAGTATTAATTTGTTTAAGATAACGAATTCAGACTGCGACATGGATGAAGGCTTTAAGCCGAAGGTCCGAAAAAACACCTTCCCTTTGCTAGAATAGCAACAGTCAATGACGGGCGGGACCCTCCAGTTTGGAGCGCGTCGATCATATAAATAAGAACTCACCCTGACCACATTTGGTACGCTACTTGCCGCTTGCTTTGTTTACTCAATTTTTTAGCTCTTGCTTACCAACACTTGCTTAGTTTCTCAGTCTTTCTAAGCTTCGGTTTTAAGGACGCATTTTCTCCATTTCCAAAGAAGAGATGTCTCAGGACAAAAAAGTTGCCGCTGAGACAAAGTTGACTAAGGAGGAGAAGCTCCTTGAGGAGAAGACTGCTGGATTTGTTGAATCAATAGCAAAGACAAATACAGAGAAGATTACCAAAGAGATACTAGAAGGTTTGTCTGAAGATACTGATGATAGCGACAGCTATGATGTGGAGAGTGGAGGCGAAGACTCTGAAGATCGGCCCTGGCGACCAAGTCATACAGTCTTCGGGAAATCAACTATCAAACAAAGTCATCTTGATAATATGAGAGGCCGATATAGACAGAGGCGTTCCTGCTCCCGAAGAAAACGAAGTTGTGATCTTCCGGAGCTTCTTCAAAGCTGGACTTCGGTTCCCATTGAGCAGATTTGTGGTTGAAGTTTTAAAGACATACCAGATTTTCCTTCACCAGATCACTCCCGAAGCAGTTATTAGAATGGGGATCTTCGTCTGGGCTGTGAGAAGCCAAGGTCTAGAGCCAAGCGCAAGATGTTTTTGCAGTATGCATGAACTTTCATATGAGACGAAGCCTTGGGGCAAAGAACAATATCATAACAATTTCGGTTGCTATAGCTTCGTTGCTCGCTCTGGCGCAAGCTACCCAGTGCTAGCGTTTTGGAAAAGATGGTCTGGGGCCTGGATGGAAGAGTGGTTCTATGTGAAAAATGATTTGAAGGCGAGAGAAGACATTAAAGAGATCATTATGCGCCCCACCTGGTCCCGCTTCGGCCTCTGAAAGCCAAAGGTAGAGATTGATGAGGCAGCCGAAGCATGCCGAATGGGCCTTTAGCATAGTTTGCTCTTTTATTAGGACAAGAGACTTACTTCAAGAACATATAGCCTACAGGATATGGCCACTGATAGACAGCTGGGAAATGCCGAAAGAAAGCATCACTAACCCTAGCGAAGACGGCCTGGTTCGATTGAAATACACCTTCAGGTTTGGGGACCAGTTTGTTGAACCAGATGATGATTGGCTGAAATGTGTTGAAAATACTAGCGATGAGTTACTTGGAACATATTCCAAGTCCGAAGACAACGCACTATCTGCGGCCTTCGGGAGCCGCAAAAAGAAAAGATTAAATAGGGTTTTTGATGCTATTGGATTTGTGTACCCTGATTATCGCTACCCGCCGCGGGGGCAGAAAATAAGGGGTGCAACCTCTGGAAAGGTTGTTGCTTCGGCTGCTCCAAGCGAGCCTGCGCCGAAGAGTAAAAAGTTGAAAGTCCTCACCCACCGGCCCTGTTATATTGAGCCGGTCGTAGTGCCTAAGTTTGGCGGGGAGACGCCTTCAGTTACTGAGCCGAAGGAACCAATTGCTCCTACGCAGAAGGCTGAAGAACCGGCTACCATGCTGAAGGCACCCTCAGCCGAGCAGGCTGAGGCAAAGACTGGTAAAGATAAGGCCAAAAAGCCAGAGACTAAAAAAATGTTAGAAGTTTTTAGCCCTTCGGCAGAAGTACCAATGCCGAAGATACAAAAAGGTCTTGTGGACACTCCCAAAAGAAGAAGGATGGCGAGTGTACTAGATGTGCTAGAAACGGCAAAGGCTTCAAGCTCTACTCCAGGGAAAATTGCCAAGGCTACGAAAATGGAAATCGAAGTTAAAACAAAACTGGCCAAAACCGAAACTGCAATGAGCCAGGTTAGCGCCGAAGCCGAGCCTTCAGAGCCTGCTAAGAAAAGATCCTTGGACATTGAAGAGAAGGCCACGGAGGAAGAGGTTATAGAACAGACTTTGCCTAAAAAAATCTGCCGCTCCTAATCCCGAAGCATCTTCCGAAGATCTTGATTATATTATCCGACATGCTTCGGGGAAAAGATTATCCGAAGGAGAAATTTTTGAATCTAAACACTATGCCTGAGAACTGAAGTACCCGAAAGGGGCCTTAGTGTTTAATGGTACAAGTGAAGATGATTTTTTGTATTGCCTCCTAGACAACAAAGAATTATCCGTCTGCTGGGAGATGGCTAGAAGTATGGTTTTTCCAAAGCTCGAAGCTGGCCTTTGTGCCATGACGAAGGAAGATCTTGCGGATAGCCTTGCATACAACAGTCTGAAGGTACAAAAGTTGTGAATTTTGAAGCTTATGGATTTTGTAATGGTCTTTTACTTCATATATTAATTCATTCTTTCTTTCTTGTAGGCCTTAATACTTAGCAACGCCTTAAGGGCGCAAAAGAATGCTGAAGATGAGAGCTGCACTATTGCTCTCAATAACCTTCGAACAGAGGTTATCAAGCTGAGAAATGAAGCCACGGAAAAAGACAAAATTCTACTTACATTGGTGGACAAAGTAAAGGAGGATGAAGCTAACTTCAAGGCTCAATCTGAAATTCAAAAGAATGAGATTGAAAACCTTCGAAAAGAACTGGCTGAGGCCAAATTAAAATGCGTTGTTGCCGAAGCTGACCGAGATGCCAGTGAGTACTGGAAAAATTATTTTGAAAAAACAGTTGCAGAGCTTCGCGCATCAAAAGAAAGATGTTTTGAAAAATCTGTGGAATGTGTAAAAAAGATAGAGACTAGTTTTGCCAACGTGGGCGCGTATTCAAGCGAAAACAACTTCATGCGAGGCGACCCCGAGCGCGTCATCGAGTGGATTAGTAATGAAGCCGAAGCTTTTGAGGAGATTTTGAGTGACCATGGGGACGTCTGTGCATTTTTCTGGTGCGAGGGGGATTGCCGCGATTTTGGAGAAGGCAGGTTGTGAACATGTTAAAACCTTGGCCTAGACTGAAGCCACCTTCTCCGTCGACGATACGAAGGACCCTTCGGCTGAAGCGAGTTTAATAGGTGGAAAATTTTTCACTGATATCTGGGAAAACGGCGGCCGAGGAATGGCTCATGAAATAATGAAGAAGAGAGAAAAGGATATTCATGACGCTCGAGAAGCAACAAAAGAAGCTGAAAGAGCAGCAGAACTTGAAAGACGAATAGGTATTACTTAATGGCTTTTAGCTTTGTTATTTTTGACTTCGAGCTAACTGATGTTTTCTACTGCAGCTGAACTTCCTCCTCCACCAGAGCCATTCGACCCACTGGCCGACCCAGAATCGAAGAAGGCAATAGAAATCATTAATGTGGCTGAAGCTATTGTAGATGAAGTTGTTACCAAACTGCTAACCAAAGCTGCAGAAAAAGTTCTGAAGGAAGAAGAGTAGCTATTGTAAAAACACTTTCTAGGATGTTAATGTAACATTTGCTGAACTATGTTTGTAATATTTGGTGCTTACAAGATTTGAATGTAATATATGATTTGCTTGTAATTCAGTTCTTTGCGATGCATGAAACTTTACATACATACTGTTTTTTAGCCCTCGACGAAAAAACACCTTCCCTTCTTTTCATGCTTCGTAAAGAAGAATTTTTATGCCTCGTAAGAATCATCCACCCTTTGTAAAATCATCAATGCTTCGTACAGAATAGATCCCTCCTTCCACATTAGAACTGATGAAGCTGTAACTCTCAGCTTACTTATAGATCCCTTCTTCGTAAAGAATAGATCCCTCCTCCCTCATTTTTTATAAAGCATTCTCCAAAGATCGGCCACGCTTCCAATTGATGTTATTGATGTGATATGATGTATGATATGATGCTATGCGATATGATGCAAAGAATGATGCTAATGCCGAAGACACGTACCCACACTGAAACACAATATCTGCGTTCCCTTAGGAACCATCAAAAATCTCTTTGTCGTTTACTTTTTGGCTTCACCGCTTATTTTTCGGTGTAAGTTCTGCATCCCCTTAGGAACGTCCTTTGAACTTCTTCGCCTTCTATTTCGGCGGTATTCGCGTTGACTTTTCGCGCTTTGCCTTATATTTCAGCGGTATTCGCGTTGACTTTTCGCGCTTCACCTTATATTTCGGCGGTATTTGGCTCTGCATTCCCTTTGGAACGACTTTTGAGCATAAAACTTACAATGCGCTCCCTTGGGAATGACTTTTTGTAGCTTCAGCAAACTTACGCTGCGTTCCCTAGGAATGACTTTTTGTAGCTTTGGCAAATTTACGCTGCGTTCCCTAGGAATGACTTTTTGTAGCTTCGACAGTTTTTGAGCTTCGTAAGTCTGTAGGAAAGATATATTTCATTATGACAAGAACGAAGCTATTACAAGAAATTAAAAGTGACAAGAAGACTAGATTTACACCAATTGTTCCTTATTAGAAAGAAAAATGACAAAAATGTAAAATGCTTCAGAGGTAGGATATCTCTCAATAGATGTGTTTTGACTCTAGCACAGTACTGTTGACTGTGCGAGCTTCGGATTCCTCCCTAAGCTCTCACTACTGATGAGTCTGATGGCTCCCTTCTGGCTGCTGACCTCGTGAATAGGCAGGTTGTAGTGGTGGCGGAGGTGGAAGCTGCGTCCAAGAAGCTTGTGGCTGACTAGTCGAAGTAACAGAGCTGCAGGATAATTACCCACATACTCTGGTATGTAGGGTGAGTGACACGAAGCAGTATGTAGGACCTGCTTCGGTTGATTTTGTCAGGTTTCGGCTTCTGCGATCTCCTTCTGCTTTTGGATGGTGACTTGTGAAAGGGAAATGTGCCCTTGGGCCATTTCTAAGTATTTTGGTGATTGAGTGCCAACACAAGTGCTTAAGTGAAAATCTATGCCAATTGATGGACAAAGTGCAAATCAAGTCTAAAGGTATGTTTCTAGACTTAGTACATTGTTTTTGAGAACTAATGTATTGTGTCTAAGTGCTGGAAACAGGAGAAATCAATTTGGAAAAGAGATGGCTTTGTTCAGCCAAAGTCTACTCAGTCTGGGTGCACCGGACAGTGTCCTGTGCGCCAGTCTGGCTCTGGCGAACTTGCTGCTCTCGGGACTTCGACGGCGGTGTACGGCTATAAATCACCGGACTGTCCGGTGGTGCACCGGACTGTCCGGTGAGCCATTCACAGGCGAACTCGTCGCTCTCGGGAGATGATTAACGGCGTACAGCTATAATTCACCGGACTGTCCGGTGGTGCACCGGACTGTCCGGTGAGCCAACAGTCAGCCAGGCCAACGGTCGGCCGAGGATTCCGCGCGTGACGCGTGGCCGAGCCAACGGTCACAAGGGGGCACCAGACTGTCCGGTGTGCACCGGACAATGTCCGGTAAGCCAACGGCTCTGAATCTGCAACGGTCGGCTTCGCCAAATAAGGAAAGAAATCCGCACCAGACAGTGTCCGGTGGTGCACCGGACTGTCCGGTGCGCCAGGCGACTGAAGGCAAGAATTGCCTTCCTGGAATGCTCTCAACGGCTCCTAGCTGCCTTGGGGCTATAAAAGGGACCCCTAGGCGCATGGAGGAGAACACCAAGCATTCTCTAAGCATTCATAAGCACCAAGACTTCGATTCCGCGCATTTGATTCTTTGTGAGAGCAACTAGAGCTCTATTTGAGTTGTGAACTCGTCGGGTTGTGTTGTGAGCTCTTGTTGCGACTTGTGTGCGTGTTGTCGCTCTGATTTTGTGTCTTGTGTGCGTTGCTCATCCCTCCCTTACTCCGTGCTTCTTCGTGAACATCAAAGTATAAGGGCGAGAGACTCCAAGTTGTGGAGATTCCTCGCGAGCGGGATAAAGTAAACAAAGCAAAACACTGTGGTATTCAAGTGGGTCTTTGGACCGCTTGAGAGGGGTTGATTGCAACCCTCGTCCGTTGGGACGCCACAACGTGGAGTAGGCAAGTTTTGTACTTGGCCGAACCACGGGATAAACCACTGTGTCTATCTGTGTTGATCCTCTTGTGGTTGTTGTGTTTTGCAAGAACTTCTCTCTAGCCACTTGGCCTTATTGTGCTAATGCTTAATCAAGTTTTTGTGGCTTTAAGTTTAAGTTTTTACAGGATCACCTATTCACCCCTCCTCTAGGTGCTCTCAATTGGTATCGGGGCCGTTCTCTTCATGAAGGGACTAATTGCCCGAAGAGATGGATCCTAAGGGCAAGGGGATCGTGATCAATGATAAGGAGAAGGAGTCTTTCGTCAACGAGCCGAAAGATGACAAGCCTACCGACTTGGGCTCGGGCCACAAACGAAAAGATGGGAAGAAGAAGAAGACAAGGCGCATCAAGGAGATCGTCTACTACGACGACAGCGACGAATCTTCCTCTTCCCAAAAGGACGACGACAACGACTACGAGAAAAAGAAGACGGTGAACTCAAACTTCTCTTTCGATTATTCTCGTATTCCATATAGTTCAAATGCACATTTGCTTTCCATTCCTCTTGGCAAGCCTCCACACTTTGATGGGGAGGACTGCGGATTTTGGAGTCACAAAATGCGTAGTCACTTGTTCTCTCTCCATCCAAGCATATGGGAGATTGTAGAGAGTGGAATGTAATTTGATAGCTCGGATAGTCCCATATTTATAAATGAACAAATCCATAAAAATGCACAAGCTACTACTGTCCTTTTAGCATCTTTGTGCAGGGAAGAGTACAATAAGGTGAGCGGCTTGGACAATGCCAAGCAGATCTGGGACACCCTCAGAATCTCACATGAGGGGAACGACGTCACCATGCTCACCAAAATGGAGTTGGTGGAGGGCGAACTTGGGAGATTCGCGATGATCAGGGGCGAGGAGCCAACTCAAACATACAACCGGCTCAAGACCCTCATCAACAAAATAAGGAGCTACGGAAGCACGCGATGGACGGACCACGACGTCGTTCGCCTAATGCTAAGGTCTTTTACTGTCCTTGATCCACATCTTGTGAACAATATTCGTGAAAATCCTAGGTACACCAAGATGTCGCCCGAAGAAGTTCTTGGGAAGTTCGTAAGCGGGCGAATGATGATCAAGGAGGCGAGATACGTGGATGATGCGCTAAATGGTCCAATCCATGAGCCTCAAACCATTGCCCTCAAGGCAACGAGGAGCAAGGAGGCGCTACCTAGCAAGGTGGCGCAAGTTGAGGCGGCCGGACTTAATGATGAAGAGATGGCCCTCATCATCAAGCGCTTCAAGACGGCGCTAAAGGGTCGCAAGGGGCAGCCCAACAAGACCAAGACGAAGGGGAAGCGCTCATGCTTCAAATGTGGTAAGATTGGTCATTTTATCGCTAATTGTCCCGATAACGATAGTGACCAGGAACAAGGGAACAAGAGGGAAAAGAAGAAAGCTTACAAGAAGGCTAAGGGCGAGGCACACCTTGGCAAGGAGTGGGACTCGGATTGTTCGTCGTCCGACTCCGACAACGAAGGACTCGCCGCCACCGCCTTCAACAAATCGGCCCTCATCCCCAACGAGCGTCACACATGCCTCATGGCGAAGGAGAAGAAGGTATGTACTCGGAATACTACTTATGCTTCTTCAAGTGAGGATGAATCTAGTGATGATGATGAAATAGATTATTCATGTTTATTCAAGGGCCTAGATAGAACCAAGGTTGATAAAATTAATGAATTAATTGATGCCTTGAATGATAAGAATATGTTATTAGAAAAGCAAGAGGATCTCTTGTATGAAGAACATGATAAATTTGTAGAGGCGCAAAATTCTCTTGCTTTAGAAATTAAAAGGAATGAAATGCTTTCTTGTGAATTGTCTGCATGCCATGACTCAATTTCTAGTTTAAAAAGTGTTAATAATGATTTAAATGCTAAGTTAGAAATAGCTAGTAAATCAACATCTTGTGTAGAAAATGTTGTAATTTGCAATAGGTGTAAAGATTTTAATGTTGATGCTTGTAGTGAACACCTAGTTTCAATTTCTAAATTGAATGATGAAGTGGCTAGTCTTAATGCCCAACTTAAGACTAGCAAGAGTGAATTTGACAAGTTAAAATTTGCAAGGGATGCCTACACAGTTGGTAGACACCCCTCGATTAAGGATGGTCTTGGCTTCAAGAGGGAAGTCAAGAACTTAACAAGCCATAAGGCTTCCATCTCCGCAAAGGAGAAAGGGAAGGCCCCTATGGCTAGTAGTGCTAAAAAGAACCATGCTTTCATGTATCATGACAGGAGACATCCTAGGATTGTTTATAGGAGTTATGACGTTTTTAACTCACATGCCATGATTGCTTCTAGTTCTTCTATTATGTATGATAGAAATTTGACTAGGAAAAATGTTGTTCATCATGTGCCTAGAAGAAATATTGTTCATGCTCCTAGGAAAGTAATGAATGAACCTTCTACAATTTATTATGCTTGCAATGCTTCTTTTGCTATTTGTAGAAAGGATAAGAAGGTAATTGCTAGGAAGTTAGGGGCCAAATGTAAGGGAGACAAAACTTGCATTTGGGTTCCTAAGACTATTGTAACTAACCTTGTAGGACCCAACATGAGTTGGGTACCTAAGACCCAAGCCTAAATTTGCCTTGCAGGTTTATGCATCCGGGGGCTCAAGCTAGATTATCGACAGCGGATGCACAAACCACATGACGGGGGAAAAGAGGATGTTCTCTTCCTACGTCAAGAACAAGGATCCCCAAGATTCAATAATATTCGGTGATGGGAACCAAGGCAAGGTGAAAGGGTTAGGAAAAATTGCTATTTCATCCGAGCACTCTATTTCTAATGTGTTCTTAGTTGAGTCGCTTGGATATAACTTGTTGTCTGTGAGTCAATTATGCAATATGGGATATAATTGTTTATTCACAAATGTAGATGTGTCTGTTTTTAGAAGGTGTGATGGTTCACTAGCTTTTAAGGGTGTACTAGACAGCAAACTTTATTTAGTTGATTTTGCAAAAGAGGAGGCCGGTCTAGATGCATGCTTAATTGCTAAGACTTGCATCGGTTGGCTGTGGCATCGCCGTTTAGCACATGTGGGGATGAAGAACCTTCACAAACTTCTAAAGGGAGAACACGTGATAGGTCTAACTAATGTGCATTTCGAAAAAGATAGACCTTGTGCAGCTTATCAAGCAGGTAAACAAGTGGGAAGTGCTCATCACATCAAGAACGTGATGACCACATCAAGACCTCTGGAGTTGCCTCTTCGGACCCATCGCCTATCTAAGCATAGGAGGAAGTAAGTATGGTCTTGTTATAGTTGATGATTTTTCCCGCTTCACTTGGGTATTCTTTTTGCAGGATAAATCTGAAACCCAAGGGACCCTCAAGCGCTTCCTAAGGAGAGCTCAAAATGAGTTTGAGCTCAAGGTGAAGAAGATAAGGAGCGACAACGGGTTCGAGTTCAAGAACCTTCAAATGGAGGAGTATCTTGAGGAGGAAGGGATCAAGCACAAGTTCTCCACTCCCTACACACCACAGCAAAATGGTGTGGTAGAGAGGAAGAACAGGACGCTCATCGATATGGCAAGGACGATACTTGGAGAGTTCAAGACTCCCGAGTGCTTTTGGTCGGAAGCCATGAACACGGCTTGTCACGCCATCAACCGGGTGTATCTTCATCGCCTCCTCAAGAAGACTTCGTATGAGCTTCTAACCGGTAACAAACCCAATGTATCTTACTTTCGTGTATTTGGGAGCAAATGTTACATTCTAGTGAAAAAAGGTAGAAATTCTAAGTTTGCTCCCAAAGTTGTAGAAGGGTTTTTGTTAGGTTATGACTCAAATACAAAGGCGTATAGGGTCTTCAACAAATCATCGGGTTTGATTGAAGTCTCTAGCGACGTTGTATTTGATGAGACTAATGGCTCTCCAAGAGAGCAAGTTGTTGATCTTGATGATGTAGATGAAGAAGACGTTCCAACGGGCGCAATACACACCATGGCGATTGGCGATGTGCGACCACAGGAACAATTGGAGCAAGATCAACCTTCTTCCTCAACAATGGTGCATCCCCCAACTCAAGACGATGAACAGATTCATCAAGAGGAGGCGTGTGATCAAGGGGGAGCACAAGATGATCTTGTGATGGAGGAAGAAGCACAACCGGCACCTCCAACCCAAGTTCGAGCGACGATTCAAAGGAATCATCCCGTCGACCAAATTTTGGGTGACATTAGCATGGGAGTAACTACTCGCTCTAGATTAGCTAACTTCTGTAAGCATTACTCTTTTGTCTCTTCTATTGAGCCTTTCAGGGTAGAAGAGGCCTTGCTAGATCCGGACTGGGTGTTGGCCATGCAGGAGGAGCTCAACAACTTCAAGAGAAATGAAGTTTGGACACTAGTGCCTCGTCCCAAGCAAAATGTTGTGGGAACCAAGTGGGTGTTCCGCAACAAACAAGACGAGCACGGGGTGGTGACGAGGAACAAGGATCGACTTGTGGCAAAAGGTTATGCTTGCTTTATTTATGTGCTAGTAGACCGGATATTATGCTTAGTGTATGCATGTGTGCTAGATTTCAATCCAATCCAAGGGAGTGTCACTTAGTGGCTGTGAAGCGAATTCTTAGATATTTAGTCGCTACGCCTTGCTTCGGGATCTGGTATCCAAAGGGGTCTACCTTTGACTTAATTGGATATTCAGACTCCGATTATGCTGGATGTAAGGTCGATAGGAAGAGTACATTAGGGACGTGCCAATTCTTAGGAAGGTCCCTGGTGTCATGAAGTTCTAAGAAATAAACCTCTGTTGCCCTATCCACCGCTGAGGCTGAGTACGTTGCCGCAGGACAGTGTTG
Organism: Zea luxurians; assembly: GCA_029449295.1. Classification (NCBI taxonomy): domain Eukaryota; kingdom Viridiplantae; phylum Streptophyta; class Magnoliopsida; order Poales; family Poaceae; genus Zea; species Zea luxurians. The sequence goes on from JAOPSE010000573.1 coordinate 208,812, forward strand.
CGCGCAACTACTTTGGATGAGGCAAACCCTCCGGGACTTTGGCTACAATCTGAGCAAAGTCCCACTCCTATGTGATAATGAGAGTGCTATCCGCATAGCGGACAATCCTGTTGAGCACAGCCACACAAAGCACATTGACATCCGGCATCACTTTTTGAGAGACCACCAGCAAAAGGGAGATATCGAAGTGTTCTATATTAGCACCGAGAACCAGCTAGCCGATATCTTTACCAAGCCTTTAGATGAAAAGACCTTTTGCAGGCTGCATAGTGAGCTAAATGTCTTAGATTCGTGGAACTTGGATTAATTTGTAGCATACATGTGTTTATGCTTTGATCATGTTCCTTATGCATTTTGTTGTTTACTTGTGGTGCTCAAGTTGTACAAACACTCCCCGGGCCTCACAAGTCCTTTTTGCAAGTGATGCACATATGTAGGGGGAGATGTGCTACAACTTGACGCCTTTGAGACTAACCGTGTGCTTGAGTTTGCTTGATTTAGTCTCAAAGGTGGATTGAAAGGGAAAGGTGGACCTGGACCATACAAGACTTCCACTGCACTCCGATGAGAGGGTAACTTACACCAAGTCCATCTCAATATCCTTATTGCCTTTGTACTCTTATTTGAAGATTTTGGTGAGGCAATGGGGTTAAAGGGCCAAAATTGATCCTGTTTTGGTGCTTGATGCCAAAGGGGGAGAAAATAAGGCCAAAGCAATAAATGGATCAGCTACCACTTGAGAAATTTTGAAAATAGTAGAATAGAGCTTTTGGGTTGTCACAACTCTCTTTATGTCTCTACAATTGTGTTTGAATTAGAGATAGGAGATTGAGGTTGATTTGCAAAAACAAAACCAAGTGGTGGCAAAGAATGATCCATATATGCCAATTTTGAATCAAAACAATTTTGAGTTCTCATTTTTATTGATGTTGCACTTCTTTTAGTTGCTTTTTGTTGTGTTGGCATAAATCACCAAAAAGGGGGAGATTGAAAGGGAAATGTGCCCTTGGGCCATTTCTAAGTATTTTGGTGATTGAGTGCCAACACAAGTGCTTAAGTGAAAATCTATGCCAATTGATGGACAAAGTGCAAATCAAGTCTAAAGGTATGTTTCTAGACTTAGTACATTGTTTTTGAGAACTAATGTATTGTGTCTAAGTGCTGGAAACAGGAGAAATCAATTTGGAAAAGAGATGGCTTTGTTCAGCCAAAGTCTACTCAGTCTGGGTGCACCGGACAGTGTCCGGTGCGCCAGTCTGGCTCTGGCGAACTTGCTGCTCTCGGGACTTCGACGGCGGTGTACGGCTATAAATCACCGGACTGTCCGGTGGTGCACCGGACTGTCCGGTGAGCCATTCACAGGCGAACTCGTCGCTCTCGGGAGATGATTAACGGCGTACAGCTATAATTCACCGGACTGTCCGGTGGTGCACCGGACTGTCCGGTGAGCCAACAGTCAGCCAGGCCAACGGTCGGCCGAGGATTCCGCGCGTGACGTGTGGCCGAGCCAACGGTCACAAGGGGGCACCAGACTGTCCGGTGTGCACCGGACAATGTCCGGTAAGCCAACGGCTCTGAATCTGCAACGGTCGGCTTCGCCAAATAAGGAAAGAAATCCGCACCAGACAGTGTCCGGTGGTGCACCGGACTGTCCGATGCGCCAGGCGACTGAAGGCAAGAATTGCCTTCCTGGAATGCTCTCAACGGCTCCTAGCTGCCTTGGGGCTATAAAAGGGACCCCTAGGCGCATGGAGGAGAACACCAAGCATTCTCTAAGCATTCATAAGCACCAAGACTTCGATTCTGCGCATTTGATTCTTTGTGAGAGCAACTAGAGCTCTATTTGAGTTGTGAACTCGTCGGGTTGTGTTGTGAGCTCTTGTTGCGACTTGTGTGCGTGTTGTCGCTCTGATTTTGTGTCTTGTGTGCGTTGCTCATCCCTCCCTTACTCTGTGCTTCTTCGTGAACATCAAAGTGTAAGGGCGAGAGACTCCAAGTTGTGGAGATTCCTCGCGAGCGGGATAAAGTAAACAAAGCAAAACACCATGGTATTCAAGTGGGTCTTTGGACCGCTTGAGAGGGGTTGATTGCAACCCTCGTCCGTTGGGACGCCACAACGTGGAGTAGGCAAGTTTTGTACTTGGCCGAACCACGGGATAAACCACTGTGTCTATCTGTGTTGATCTTCTTGTGGTTGTTGTGTTTTGCAAGAACTTCTCTCTAGCCACTTGGCCTTATTGTGCTAACGCTTAATCAAGTTTTTGTGGCTTTAAGTTTAAGTTTTTACAGGATCACCTATTCACCCCCCCTCTAGGTGCTCTCAACTTGGCACATTCTTGTAGTATGGCCCTTGTCTTCACCACAAAATAGACAGTAAATCTTCCTGGGTTGGTCCCCATATCTTCCTCCAAAGCTCCTGGCGCCTCTGCCTCTTGGAGCTGGCGGCCGAAAAGAACTTTGTTGCTGCCCCGAAGATTGTGAAGGACACTGGGACCTCTGCAGCTGACTCCCTCTGTCATCATTCTGAGTGTTGTGAATTGACCTGACATGCCTCGGGTGTATTCTTCCTCCGAAGCCCCTGGTCATCTCGGAGAACCTGTAAGCTTCCTCCCTTATTTGGCGGAAGTCGTTATCAGCCCTGATATATTCATCCATCTTTTGAAGCAACTTCTCTAGTGTCTGTGGAGGTTTTCTGGCGAAGTACTGGGCAGTAGGTCCTGGACGAAGCCCCTTGATTATGGCCTCAATGACAATCTCATTGGGCACTGTAGGCGCATGTGCTCTGAGACGCAAGAACCTTCGGACGTATGCTTGAAGATACTCCTCATGGTCTTGCGTACATTGAAACAAAGCCTGAGCTATGACCAGCTTCGTCTGAAAGCCTTGAAAGCTTGTCAGTAGCATATCCTTGAGCTTATGCCACGAAGTAATAGTCCCTGGCCGAGGAGAGGAATACCATGTTTGGGCCACATTCCGAACTGCCATGACGAAGGATTTGGCCATGACAGCTGCATTGCCTCCATATGAAGATATGGTTGCCTCATAACTCATCAAAAACTGCTTTGGATCCGAATGCCCATCATACATAGGGAGCTGAGGTGGCTTGTATGATGGAGGCCATGGGATAGCTTGCAGTTCTGGTGCCAAAGGAGAAGCAGCATCAAAGGTAAAGGTATCATGATTAAAATCATCATACCATCCATCCTCGTTGAATAAACCTTCTTGATGAAGCTCCCTGTGTTGAGGCCTTCGATCTTGTTCGTCTTGGACAAGATGGCGTACTTCTTGAGTAGCTTCGTCGATTTGCCTTTGAAGATCAGCCAGTCTGGCCATCTTCTCCTTCTTCCTTTGTACTTGCTGATGAATTATCTCCATGTTTCTGATTTCTTGATCCAACTCTTCCTCCTGGAGTGTTGGACTAGTGGCTTTCCTCTTCTGGCTTCGGGCCTCTCGGAGAGAGAGGTTCTCCTGATTTGGGTCCAGTGGCTGTAGTGCAGCAGCCCCTGTTGCTGAAACTTTCTTCGGCGGCATGACGAAGGTCAATGCTTGCCGAAGGTGGTCGAAAGAGGGTTCACTGGAGGTGGGCGCCAATGTTGGGGACTTGTTCTCAAATGCTTCAGAATTAAGAACAAGGCAACACAGAAAAAAGGTTAATGGTTAATGCCCTTCGTCCTTCGAAGCATTATTTCCCTTAGGATATAATGATCTTCAGACGAAGGCCATGAAGGACATAGCTTCATCATCACAGTATGTATATTAATGAAAGAAGCAACATATGAAACATAAGGCATGACATAAATGATCATATGACAACATTAATATTCTTTCATCGTATCATTATGAATGAATATGAATAATATTGAATTACATTTATACCTTCGGCTTGGCAGAAGGCAAAAGTCCAAGCGTGACGCACAAGCGAGTACAAGTCAATGTGAACAGTACGGGGGTACTGTTCATCTATTTATAGGCACAGGACACAGCCTATGAGAAATTACAATTATGCCCTTTACATTTACTATTGGCTTATAGAAAAATCTATGAGGACTGAACAGCCTTTTCCCTTTTAAGTCGGTTCCCCTTTCTGCGATTTAGCCGAAGCTCCCTTCCGCACAGCTTCGGAGCGACGGCAACCTTCGTCATGATAAAGCTCCTCATCGTGTATGCTTTTATCATAAATCCGAAGATACCTGTCCATAAACCATACTTGGAAGACATTGTTAAATTATGTTTTTGAGGACCTTCGGAGGACGAAGGCCTCCAATAGCTTTCATGTCAAAACAGTGGCACTAATTGATAAACAATAATATTACAAAACTATAGAAACTAGAATGGATTAATTTGGACTTCATATGAATTTTCTATGAATTAAACAAGTTCTAGCATTTATTTTCACATGTCGCTCATGTGTAAAAAGGACCAGCGAAGGGGTATGGTGGACTTCTTGACCATCAGATCACAATGAATGGCTATGATTAAAAATCTCGCCGCCCGAACCATTACGCAACCGAGGCCGTTAGATCGGCGATCGACGGATGACATGCGATCTCACCCCGATCCACTCGATCAGGCACCAATGGTTCGGATTTAAAACACGAAGGGGTACCTCCAACTTCTAATCACGACCGTTCAATCGCATCTAACGGTTGCCCTCTGTCATCCTCCTCCCACAGAACTCGCAGCGGCGCAACACAGGACACTAGCGGCACCTACGTCGGCGACAAGCCGATCACTACTGTTGGTCCTTGCTTTCGAATGCTATACACCAAGAGCAAGGCAACACAATTGTTAATGGGTAAGGACCTTCGTCCTTCGAAACATTATATTGATTTTTGGACGAAGATCATGAAGGGCATACCTTCATCATCTTGGTAAATGAATACCAATAGATAAAGAAGCATAAAACATATATGAATGTAAATAATGACAACATAGAAATAGACTATTTACATTCTCATTTCATTTTATAAACATGAACAAATACTTATAATATTTATATTTTATTGATACCTTCGTCTTGATATAAGGTGGTAATGTAAGAGACGCGGGAGCAATTACAATGCAGCCTGAACAGTACGGTGTTACTGTTCATCTATTTATAGGCACAGGACGCAGCCTGAACAAAATTACATTCATGTCCTTGACATTTACTGTTGACCATAAAGCAAACTATCAAGGACTAGGTAGTCTTTTCTCCTTTAGGTCAGTTCCATCTTCCACCATCGTTATCATGCTAAGTCGAAGGTCCTTTAGCCACAGCTTCGGCGCTCGCTCACCCTTCCTTCAAACTGCACCTTCATATTACGCACACCTACATCTTAAAGCTGAAACCTTCTGTAACAATCTGTTATACTGAGAAACATATTAGTCAAGTTTTTGAGGACCTTCGGAAGAGGAAGGCCCCCAACAGTAGCCCCACGCAGTATTAATTTGTTTTTGTATTTAACAAATTCAGACTACGACGTGAACGAAGTCCTTTAGCCGAAGTTCCGAAAAAACACCTTTCCTTCGCTAGAATAGCGAAAGTCAATGACATGTAGGGCCCGCCAAGTTGCAATGTGCTGGGCATATAAATAGGAACCCGCATTGATAGCATTTGATGCGCCATCTCAATCGCTTGTGCTATTTTTTCAAGCTTGAATTTTCTTGCTGTCAGATTTTGCTTGGTTTGTGAGCTTCGGCGTTTGCACAAGTGTTTACTAGATGGCTGAAGAGAACAAGGTTGTTGATCCTGCTCTAGCTGGTTTTTACAAGGCTATGGAGAACACAAACACAGAGAAGATTACAAATGAAATGCTAGTTGGGTTATCTGAAGATTCTGGCGATAGCGAAGGCTTTGATGTGGAAAGTGAAGACGAAGATGCCGAAAATTGGCCCTGGCGGCCGAGTCATACCATCTTCGGAAAGTCATCTATCAAGTAGAGTCAGATTGATGCTATGAAAGGGAGATATTTCTGTGATATTTCCATTGTGAGAGCTGGAGGGGACAGCGCCGCCCCTGCACCCGAAGTAAATGAAGTGGTTGTCTACAGGAGCTTCATGAAGGCCGGGCTTCGGTTTCTGTTGAGTAAATTTCTAGTTGAAGTGCTGAAGACCTTTGAGATTTTTCTTCATCAGATTACCTCCGAAGCCATAATCAGGATGGGGATTTTTATTTGAGCCGTGAGAAGCCAAGGACTAGAACCGAGTGCAAAATGCTTCTGCAATATGCACGAGCTATCTTACGAAACGAAGGCTACTGGAAAGGAACAGTATCACAATAATTTTGGTTGTTACGGCTTCGTGCCCCGCTCTGATGTGAGCTATCCAGTTCCGACGTTTCGGAAGAGGTGGCCAGAAGCCTGGATGGAAGAATGGTTTTATGTGAAGAATAACTTAGTTGATGTGACGGAACCTCCCAAGTCATTAGGCCCACCTACAGTTGTCCTTGTCCATCGGACCTCGGACAACCCTGCAGATGCACCTGACTTGACAAGTTCGGTATCTGAATTCTTTACCTTGCCCAAGAGCGTTTCACCCATCACGCAGATATTACAACACATCCGAGGAACGAATATGCGGAAGTAGTTACAACAACTTATTTCATTTTAAAGTATAGAAAGAGTATTATTATTACAGACCAGTAAAAAATATAAGAGTGCTGGAGTAATATTATTACAAACCCGGGAGGCAAAAACCCCTCCCGATTAACAATAAAAAGTTTTTAAAGGAGGACACTTCCTCCCGAGGCTTCAATCCTGGTTTTCTTCCATAGGCACCACCTTGGAGCAAAAGCAACAAAAATTTGCTGCTTCCTCACTTGAGTATGAAGTGTACTTTCGCAAGTCTTACCCATCAAAATAAAAGACTCTCAAGGATATGCTGGCTTAAGGGAGTCAAGGTAAGGCTTAATTGATAATCAAGACTCTGTTTGCAAAAATGCTTACTAATAGTGGATCCTTAAAAATCCAGTTTTATTAGCAAGTTAAGTCATTACCTGAATTCTAGAGTTCTTTCTACCCTAGTTCAAGCACTTGGCCTAAACTAGCCATTTTCTTATCAACCCTTCTTGTTCACTGGAATGCTACGTGTAAGTCAGTGCCCAAGTTTTCATGTCCGAGAATTAACGGTGATCCGAATCGATTAATACACAGCTGAGGATCTCCAATCACACGACATATGTAGCACTTAACCCTTACATATGTCAACTCACCACCGGGGTTCTTAAGACTAGATCAGGTTCACGCCAACCGAGAGCACAGATACACCAATGTCCAGCCTCTTGCCACAGAGGGTACACGCTACTCTCGCCATCTCTCCACTCACATTGCGTGTTATCTTATTCTAGTATTAGTCTGCCCGAGGCAAAGCTTACCCATGATTAGGCATGTGACCAGTTAAAGGGTCCTCCGTTAGCAGGCCTACATCGACAAGGTCCTTAATCAACTCAGACGGAGACACTACACCGAGACTCTCTTCTTGTGCAAGTCACCCGCCTGGTCTCAGCTTTATCAATTCAAACCGAAAGTTTGGTACCTGACAGAGGTACATCTTTTCTGATGTTGAACACATCACGGCCATGATGGATCCACCATCAAGTTTTATTTTCTAAAATCATCCCTTTCCACTTGCAGCATCATCTTTTGTTGAAAACAAAAGATTTTGTTTTTCTAGAGCAAGACTAAGCATCAAAAAAACCTTTTTGTAAAATAGGTGATCAAGAAAGGTGATCAATCTTCCAAGGAAGGAAATGCGGCAATTGTTTAGCACACAACTCCTATCACCTAATGCATCAAGCAAGTGAGAAAGATTTTAAAATAGAAAGGAGGTGGCAAATGCACCGGGGCTTGCCTTGTGTTATAGGAGAGTCGAGCTCTGCTCCACACATATCAAAATAAAAGCAGTTCCCGGTAGGTGGGTCTTCAGGTGGTGGTGGTGGTGTAGCTCTTTCTTCTTCAACTTCTACTTCTTCATTTTCTATATATATCACATATATAACCAAGAATGCTCATGTAATGCTTATGAAAATGCACAGAAAATGAAAGTACATTATCTTAGGTCATGAATACAATTTTCCTTCACAGGACTCCAGGAAACTAGAGTTTTTTGAGTCAGTATTGTAGTTCATAGGGCAGGCATCACTAGAAGATTAGGGTTTTGGGGTTTAAGTACCAAACATTGTCCAAATCATGCCAAACTTTACCCAAGGTTTCTAAGTATCATTTTAAGCTTATCCAAAAAGTTTAGTGATTTTGGAGTTATTAATCAATTTCTAAAATTCTAGGAATGTAGGTTTTGGTTGTTTTAAATACTCCATAATTCCTTATTTGGAATAAAAATCATAAAACTATTTTTATTAATTACTATAGAATTTTAGGAACCTAGCAAAATTGGTCTCATATTTTTATAATTTTTCTACAATTTTATAGAAATTCTCTAACCTTGGAAGAAAAAGAAAAAGAGAAATATGAATAGTATTGGGCTGAATTCAGTCCAAACCGGCCTGCAGAAAGGAGGACACGCGCGCGCCCACGCCCGCGCTGTTGGTCTTGCGAAAAGGCCCTTGTTAAATCAAACAATTGGTGAAGAGCCCTTGGCTACTATTCAATGTCTCGCTCACAAATGCACAGAGGTCCCCTGATTTTTGTTTCTTCTCCAAATCAATCCAAGACTACGGCGCGCTCACCGTCGACCACTCTGCTGCTCGGACCGGCCAAGATTGGTGGTGGCTGCCCAAATTAATTATTGGGCAAGCATTACAGACCCAAGACAACCCTAGAACAAGCTTCAATTGGGTGGTTATGGCCCTGGCTTAGCCCGACCATGGTGGCGGTGAATACCAAACACAAATCCATGCGTTTCGGGTAATTGATCATGGTCAAGCATAGAGGGTTGAGCCGATGAGTATCACGAGCATGTATGGGTGCTAAAACACGATTAAGAAGAGCAGGGGCAGACCTAGGAGCGGCTGACCACGGCACGCGGAGGATTTTCACTTGTCGGTGACTGAAAAGGGGGAAAACGGTGCCGCGATGGGTTCTGGTGGAATTAGGAGGTGAGGTTGGGGCTACACGGTCGCAAAGGACTATGGATTCGCTGTGCACCACCAATTTTGGGAGAGGTGGAGAGGATTCCATGAATTTGTGCTTCAACCGAGCTCACTGGTGAAGTGGTGAACACCTCGCCGTGGGTGGCGGGGCTATTTATAGGCACGGCGGTCCGGCTAGCGATCCACGGCCGTGGATTACATCGTTCGTGCATGGTTACCACGTAAAGAAGAGACACAGTGAGGGAGGAGCGAGGCATGAGTGACACGTCCGAAGCTACCTCCCCGTGATCGATCCTTACCCGAAATCACTCGAACACATCCGATTCTACAGTGCCTCTAATCTTTGTCTTCGCTTTTCAGATATTTCAGCGTTCTGATCTTCAGCGCTTTACTGAACCGACCCCCTTTCACCCTCCTTTTCTCTTGATTTGTGTTAAGAACAAGGTGATCTCCACTAATAAAGTTTGTTCACTAAACAATAGTCTTTAATTTTACTATAGGATCCCTGGACCAAAACCAAATGGAATAAGAGATACGGTGCTTCCAATTCGGCCCTATTCCCGGTGACCATTCCTGTTCTTGAATTCAGTTTTCGGTAACCCTTCAATAGCTCGACAGGGTTCTGACAGAGCAACTTCGGGCTGTTGTTTCTTTAGTTTTTGTACAACAACCAGAGAAGATGACTGTACCAAAGTTACTCCCCTATAATCCAACTTTAATCTTGTTACAAAGGTCTTAGTCAATGATCCATTAAATCGAGCTCCACCTGATCCTGAAGTTAGTCCTATACCACTGGTTTTTCTGAACCTTACAGACTCTCAGCCTGACAGCCAAACTTCAAACTCATTTAACTCTTGATTTTGTACAATACCAGGACTTAAGTACTTAAGCAAAGTTGTTCTCCTATTATAGTTTTACAATTTTAATGTGTTGACCCTAGGCAAACTCCTAATATTTTTAGAACTACAGAGCTCCAAAGTCAGCCCTATTCACTAGTTTTCAGACTTAGTCACATGAGAGGTGTAGAGTGGCTTTTTGCAAATAAGCCCAAATCCCATGGTTTGATTTGCAAATCCTCAAATATGTGAACCATATGATTTGAGGTACCCTAATACCTTGGTTTTTGCACTTGGATCCAAAAGTGTGCAAAATTTACGTATAACCCCCTAGGGTTTCAACTTAGGTTTTCCAGGGGTCTTTTTAGGGTTTTTGGCACTTCTAGGGTTTGGATGCCACTCAAGTCCATTAATTGTGATATCTTATGATTGTTTCTCTTGAGTTTTGAAGTTTTCTCATGTTTGGGCTTTATTATCACTCCTAAGCCTAGTTTAGGGTTAAGTACCCTACCATAGGGTTTGACCCATGACCAGTCACATCAATACAACTTGTTTGAAATTTTTGCCTAGTAAATGCACTCTAAGTGTAACAATCACATGATATGCTAATGCTCATGATGTTATGCTCAAGTTTTAGTGACAGTAACACCAGGGGTGTTACATCCTTCCCCCATAAAAGAATCTCGTCCCAAGATTTAAAAGTCCTAGGGCAAGTAATGGAAAAGGAAACGTGTCATATTTTTATTTCCTTATTTCTTGTACAAGGTAGGGGGTGGTATGGGGTCTACTCCTCTATTACAATAATTGTACATATCTCATAATTTACATGAAGCTAAAAAGCCTGGGAAATTCTTTTCTAAAAAGTCTTAAGTTTCCCATGTAGCTTCATCTTCCGTGTATTGGTTCCATTGTATCTTATAAAATTTGAGAGTTCTTCTTCGAGTAACCCTATCTTTTTGATCCAGGACTCGAATAGGATGTTCTGAATATGTCAAGTCTGGTTCTAAGGCAACATCTGTTACTTCAACGGTTCGATCTAGAACCCAAAGACACTTCTTCAATTGAGACACATGGAACACATTGTGTACAGCAGACAATGTTTCGGGTAGTCAAAGTCGATATGCCACTAGTCCACATTGTTCAAGAATGAGGAATGGACCAATGTATCGAGGTGCAAGTTTCCCTTTTACCCCGAAATGAGATACACCCTTCATTGGTGATACTTTTAGATACACATGACCTCCGACTTGAAAGTACAAGGGCTTACGTCGTTGGTCTACATAACTCTTTTGGCGAGCTTGGGCTTCTTTCAAATTATGTATAATTCATTGAACTATTTCTTCCATTTCTTTAACCATATTAGGCCTGAAAAACCATCTTTCACGTGGTTCAGACCAATTTAATGGAGTATGGCACCGTCGTCCATATAAAGCTTCAAAAGGTGCCATCTTGATACTTTCTTGATAACTGTTGTTATATGAAAACTCTGCCAATGGCAAACAGTCATCCCATTTCTGGGGAAATTCTAGAACACATGCTCGCAACATGTCTTCAAGTATTTGGTTCACTCTTTCAGTCTGCCCACTAGTTTGAGGATGATAGGCCGAACTATGAAGCAATTTGGTACCCAGGGACTTATGCAGTGCTTCCCAAAACTTGGCTACAAATTGCGGCCCACGATCTGACACTATGGTCTTTGGAACTCCATGCAGACTAAGAATACGAGCAATATATAACTGAGCATAGATAGCAACTGGATGATCTGTCTTGACGGGCAGAAAATGGGCTATCTTGGTAAGTCGATCAATTATAACCCAAATAGAATCAAATCCTTTTGCTGTCCTGGGTAACCCCACAATGAAGTACTCCCTCCAGTGCAGTAAAGGTAGTCGTTTAGGACATGATTGTGCATACCAAGGACTGATTAATTATTATAGAGTTTTCCCTGTTTGCCCCTATTAAATAGGGATATGGGTGCATTAACGTCACTAAAACAATCAGGCTTGATTGGTTGCTGCAGCAGCTCCAAGGCATTCTACACTGGAGGTCTCAAGTTCGATTCCTTTTAAATGCATCTTTTTTTGTGCAATTACTAGGGGCAACAACGTCCAAATCCCAGACCCACGCGCGCTATGACTTCTTTTTGTGCACGCTCGGTCACGCGCAGGATGACTTCTTTTACTGCACCGGAGGGAGTACATGCTTATGTCTTCCCATTTCCAAGTTGGGATAGGTAAGGATTGCAATGGACCAGCAGTTTTCATGTGTATGGCTTTGACACGTCTACAAGTGTCGCATCTTGCCACATAGCGTGCAATTTCGATCTTCATTTTTATCCACCAATAATGTTGCTTTAGATCATGATACATCTTTATGCTTTCGGGATGAATGGAATAGCGGCTAAGATGAGCTTCATCCAAAATTTGCTGGTGGACCTCATCATTCTTGGGCACAACTATGCGATTGTTAAACCATACAATGCCTTGACCATCCTTTCTAAAACAGTTTGCTTTACCGCCCTTTATTTTCTCATGAATGTGTTTCATAACCTCATCACTTCTTTGTGCATCAATTATTCTTTGTAGAAGAACCGACTCAAGCTTCAATTGATTCAATGTTCCATGTTGAATCATTCCCAGGTTTAACTTCTCCATTTCTTGGCATAATGCGATGTCAGTAGTTTTTACTGTAAGACAATGGCAGGAAGCCTTGCGACTTAGTGCATCTGCCACCATGTTGGTCTTGCCTGGGTGATAATGAATTTCCAATTCATAATCCTTAATCAGCTCAAGCCATCTCCTCTGTCTCATATTTAGTTCTGACTGGGTAAAAATGTACTTCAAGCTTTCATGATCTGTATATATATGACAGATATTCCCCAGCAGATAATGACGCCATATTTTTAGGGCATGAACCACAATAGCTAATTCTAAATCATGAGTTGGATAATGTTCCTCATGCCGACGCAACTGTCTTGAGGCATACGCTATAACTCGGCCCTCTTGCATCAAGACACAGCCTAAACCACTGCCTAATGCGTCACAATACACATCAAAAGGTTTTTCAATGTCCGGTTGAGCTAATACCGGAGCAATGGTTAAAAACACCTTCAACTGCTCGAAGGCTTCATTGCATCTTGAGGACCAGTTAAATTTTGTATCGTTCTTCAATAAACTTGTGATTGGCTTCACAAGCTTGGAAAAATCCAGGATAAATCCGCGGTAATAACCAGCCAGTCCAAGGAAACTTCGGACTTGATGTACAGTGGTTGGCGGTTTCCACTCTAAAATATCCTTGACCTTGCTGGGATCAACCGCAATCCCCTTGGCAGACAACACATGTCCTAGAAATTGGATTTCCTCCAGCCAAAACGTGCACTTGCTGAATTTAGCATAAAGTTGATGTTCCCTTAAGCGAGTTAATACGATCTGCAGATGCCGAACATGCTCTTCTTCATTCTTGGAATATATCAAGATATCATCAATGAAGACCACCACAAATTTATCCAACTCGGGCATGAATACCGAGTTCATTAGATATGTGAAGTGGGCAGGAGCATTTGTTAATCCGAAAGACATAACCAGATATTCGAATAATCCATACCGTGTAGTAAATGCGGTCTTGGGTATATCTTCGGGTCGGATACGGATCTAATGATAACCCGACCTGAGGTCAATTTTGGAAAATACCCGAGCTCCGGTAAGCTGATCAAATAAAATATCAATCCGGGGAAGAGGGTACTTGTTCTTGATTGTGACCTCATTAAGGGGTCTGTAGTCCACGCACATCTGAAGCGTTTGATCCTTCTTCTTGACAAAGATTGCTGGACAACCCCAAGGTGACGAGCTAGGTCGGATGAATCCCTTCTCCAATAGATCTTGTAATTGTGTCTTAAGCTCTGCCAACTCATTTGGAGGCATTCGGTACGACCTTCTAGAAACAGAAGCCGTACCAGGCTTCAATTCAATCACAAATTCTACATCTCTCTCTGGAGGCAATCCAGGCAGATCTTTCGGAAATACGTCTGGAAATTCACATACTACCAGAATATCTTGGATTTCCAGTATGATAGCTCCATAGACTCTGCCAAATGGTTTAGCTGGAATAGCCACAGGGATGGACAAGAGAACCTCTTCCTGGCCATAGCTCAACCTGATGGTTCTCAAATCAGTGTTGAGGATAGCTTTGTGTTGTGCTAACCAATTCATGCCCAGAATTACATCTATATCTTGGCCTTTCAGAACAATCATGTTTGTGGGAAAGTCTCGTTTAGCCAATGTTACGGGCACATGAAAAGCCACTTCTTTACTGAATATTTGTCCCCCAGGCGAATGAATAATAAACCCTTCCCTTGATTCAATGCAAGGAATGCAATATTTCTCCACAAACTTCTTGCTTATGAATGTATGCGAAGCACCATAATCAAAAAGAATGACTGCAGGGTGATTGGCCACGAGGAATGTACCCATCATAACCGACTCTCCCTCTGGTGTAGTGGCCACTTGTGTGTAGTAGATTCACCCAGTCTTCTTTATATTCTTGCCCATTGCATTATTTGCCGTATTTCCCTTGCCTTGGCTTGAACTCCCTGGGTTCTGCTGATTATTGGATTTGTTCTGCCTCGGATATGGGCAGTCCTTGATAAAATGTCCAGACTTCCCACAATTGAAGCATCCAGTTGAAGAGCTCGGGAGGGCGGGGAAACGAGCACCAGGGGCACTCGGCTATTGGTTGAAGTGGGGGTAGTGGCAAGGCGGATGAAGACAGGTTGTTTGAAGGGGTAGGAGGGTGGATGAGGTGAAGAACGGTTTTGATTGAAAGGTCGGATTACCAACCTTTATCGCTTTTCAGCCCCCTGGTTGGACCTGTTACCTCCAATTCCCTTTGATTTTCCTGGGCCTGCATGCTTAGCTTCAACTGCCAGCGCTGTGCTGACAGCCCTGCTGTAGGAGAGGTCGAGGCAGATGGCCATCTTTCGTTGTAGTCGGTCATTAAGGCCTCGCATGAAGAAGTTCTTCTTTTTCAGGTCAGTTGACCTGGTCAATTGCATGCTGGGACAAATGATTGAATTTGTTGAGATACTGCATGACATTATCTCCTCCTTGCTTGAGTCTCATGAATTCCTCCTGTTGCATGTGCAGCACTCCTTCTGGAATGTAGTGCTCACGAAACGCCAATTTAAATTCGTCCCATGTGACCTGATGTCTGGCAGGCTAAATGGCCACATAATTTCCCCACCAGGTGCTGGCAGGGCCTCTTAACTGTTGAGCCACGAACAACGGCTTTTGGGTCTCCGTGCAGCGGATGAGCCCAAATTTCTGCTCAATGACCCATACCCATTCGTCTACTTCGAGAGGGTCTTCGGCTTTGACGAATAGTGCGAGACGGGTTTCCGAGAAATCCAAGTACGAAGTTTCACGGGGTCTCTGCGAATAAGCCCTCCTGCCTTATTGCTGAAATTGGTGTCCCGCCATTTCACGTAGAAAGCGGGTGTTGTCAGCAGGCGCACTGACCAAGGCAGCGATAGCCTCGGCCAACGTGGGCGGTACCGGCGGTGGATTAGGTGTATCTTCTTGACCATGGGACATTCCCGCGCCGTCATGTGCATGAGTTTGGGATGGCATCTGAAGCAAAGAAATATTTGGGAAAAATATAACATGCTGATATACACCATCATTTTATATTACTAAGATGTAATGATATAGACTCAATGTACAACATGACTTCATTACCTATTTTATATTAGTATTATTTCTAAACTATACTACTCTAGTATTTATCATCCTTAGTTGCTTCGCTGTCGGTTGTAGGGGACCGTTCGTCAGCCAGTTTCATAGAAGGAGGGGGCTTGAAAAGGTCCAATTCCCCACCAAGTGCTTCACCCGCTGTTCCAGAAGGTTCAGCTCCCATTCCAACAGGGTCGGCAGGTACGTCTAGGTGCAGTCACGAATACAATTCATGAACTTCATCATGTAATGTATTGCAGTACACCTGCAAGTTGTCAACGATCGTGCTAAGCTCCTCCACCCGGGCTCGAGCTTTGGCTTTCCAAGCAATTGAACGTGAGTTGACAGCCCAATCGATTGCCAAGTCCCGTTCAGCAAGCTCATCTTGCAGATGTCGGACGTCAGCTCTTAACTCATTTATACGCTGACCATCTTCAACCCACACCTTGTTTCTGTGACGTAGCTCCGTTCGAAGCTGCTCCACCTGGGCTTCTAGGTCTCCAATGGGGTCATTGCTGCCGCTGCTGCTCTCCTCATGCCTTGGAGCCAGCTGATGCCGAGGCATGCCAATCGGTCCAGTGGACTTATGCAGTTTTCCTCATGCGCGGCGACATATCTCCATAAGGGGGAGAACTTTATTAGTATAGTTTTTAACATGATGCATGCATAATTATAGAATCAACCTTAGTTAATTCACAACCTTCTATACATTGCACTCTACTACCTGGTCTTATAAGGTGAGTACTTCAGAAAGTTAGTAAGATAAGAATGAAAGAAGTTTTCAGAGATAAGTCTTTGAAAATTCTTTTTGAAACGTCTCATAATATCTGAAGAGATGGGCTTCGCTCTGATACCAGCTGTGACGGAACCTCCCAACTCATTAGGCCCACCTATAGTTGTCCTTGTCCATCAGACCTCAGACAACCCTATAGATGCACCTGACTTTACAAGTTCGGCATCTAAATTCTTTACCTTGCCTAAGAGCGTTTCACCCATCACGCAGATATTACAACACATCGGAGGAACGAATATGCGGAAGCAGTTACAACAACTTATTTCATTTTAAGTATAGAAAGAGTATTATTATTACAGACCAGTAAAAAATATAAGAGTGCTGGAGTAATATTATTACAAACCCAGGAGGCAAAAACCCCTCCATATTAACAGTAAAAAGTTTTTAAAGGAGCACACTTCCTCCCGAGGCTTCAATCTTGGTTTTCTTCCTTAGGCACCACCTTGGAGCAAAAGCAACAAAAATTTGCTGCTTCCTCACCTACAACAACATGGGTTCAAAAACCTTAAGTATGAAGTGTACTTTCGCAAGTCTTACCTATCAAAATAAAAGACTCTCAAGGATATGTTGGCTTAAGGGAGTCAAGGTAAGGCTTAATCAATAATCAAGACTGTTTGCAAAAATGCTTACTAATAGTGGATCCTTAAAAATCCAATTTTATTAGCAAGTTAAGTCATTACCTGAATTCTAGAGTTCTTTCTACCCTAGTTCAAGCACTTGGCCTAAACTAGCCATTTTCTTATCAACCCTTCTTATTCACTAGAATGCTACGTGTAAGTCAGTGACCAAGTTTTCATGTCTGAGAAGTAACGGCGATCCGAATCGATTAATATTCAGCTGAGGATCTCCAATCACACAACATATGTAGCACTTAACCCTTGCATATGTCAACTCGCCACCGGGATTCTTAAGACCATATCAGGTTCATGCCAACCGAGAGCACAGATACACCACCGTCCAGCCTCTTGCCACAGAGGGTACACGCTACTCTCGCCATCTCTCCACTCCCATTGTGTGTTATCTTATTCTGGTATTAGTCTGCCCGAGGCAAAGCTTACCCATGATGAGGCATGTGACTAGTTAAAGGGTCCTCGGTCAGCAGGCCTACATCGACAAGGTCCTTAATCGACTCAAACGGAGACACTACACCGAGACTCTCTTCTCGTGCAAGTCACCCGCCCGGTCTCAGCTTTATCAATTGATACCCAAAGTTTGGTACCTGACAGAGGTACATCTTTTCTGATGTTGAACCCATCACGGCCATGATGGATCCACCATCAAGTTTTATTTTCAAAAATCATCCCTTTCCACTTGCAGCATCATCTTTTGTTGAAAACAAAACATTTTGTTTTTCTAGAGCAAGACTAAGCATCAGAAAAACCTTTTTGTAAAATAGGTGATCAAGAAAGGTGATCAATCTTCCAAGGAAGGAAATGCAGCAATTGTTTAGCACACAACTCCTATCACCTAATGCATCAAGCAAGTGAGAAAGATTTTAAAATAGCAAGGAGGTGGCAAATGCACCAGGGCTTGCCTTGCGTTATAGGAGAGTCAGGCTCTGCTCCACAAATATCAAAATAAAAGCAGTTTCCGGTAGGTGGGTCTTCAGGTGGTGGTGGTGGTGTAGCTCTTTCTTCTTCAACTTCTACTTCTTCTTCGTTTTCTATATATATCACATATATAACCATGAATGCTCATATAATGCTTATGAAAATGCACAAAAAATGAATGTACATTATCTTAGGTCTTGAATACAATTTTCCTTCACGGGACTCTAGAAAACTAGTGTTTTGGGAGTCAGTACTGTAGTTCATAGGGCAGGCATCACTAGAAGATTAGGGTTTTTGGGGTTTAAGTACCAAACATTGTACAAATCATGCCAAGCTTTACCCAAGGTTTCTAAGTATCATTTTAAGCTTATCCAAAAAGTTTAGTGATTTTTGGAGTTATTAATCAATTTCTAAAATTCCAAGAATATAGGTTTTAGTTGTTTTAAATACTCTGTAATTCCTTATTTGGACTAAACATCATAAAACTATTTTTATTAATTACAATAGAATTTTAGGAACCTAGCAAAATTAGTCTCATATTTTTATCATTTTTCTACAATTTTATAGAAATTCTCTAACCTTGGAAGAAAAAGAAAAAGAGAAACTATGAATAGTATTGGGCTGAATTCAGCCCAAACCGGCCTGTAGAAAGGAGGACACACGCGCGCCCACGCTCGCGCTGACAGTCTTGCAAAAAGGCCCCTGTTAAATCAAACAATTGGTGAAGAGCCCTTGGCTACTATTCAATGTCTCGCTGACAAATGCACAGAGGTCCCTCGATTTTTGTTTCTTCTTCAAATCGATCCAAGACTACAGTGCGCTCACCGTCGACCACTCTGATGCTCGGACCGGCCAAGATTGGTGGTGGCTGCCCGAATTAATTATTGGGCAAGCATTACGGACCCGAGACAACCCTAGAACAAGATTCAATTGGGTGGTTATGGCCCTGGCTTAGCCCAACCACGGTGGCGGTGAATACCGAACACAAATTCATGCGTTCTGGGTAATTGAGCGTGGTCAAGCATTGAGGGTTGAGCCGATGAGTATCACGAGCATGTATGGGTGCTAAAACACGATTAAGAAGAGTAGGGGCAAACCTGGGAGCGGCTGACCACGGCGCGCGGAGGATTTTCACTTGCCGGTGACTGAAAAGGGGGAAAACGGTGTCGCGACGGGTTCTGGTGGAATTAGGAGGTGAAGTTGGGGCTACACGGTCGCAAAGGACTACGGATTCACCGTGCACCACCAATTTTGGGAGAGGTTGAGAGGATTCCATGAATTTGTGCTTCAACCGAGCTCACTGGTGAAGTGGTGAATACCTCGCCGTGGGTGGCGGGGCTATTTATAGGCACGGCGGTCCGGCTAGTGATCCACGGCCGTGGATTACATCGTTCGTGCATGGTTACCATGTAAAGAAGAGACATGGTGAGGGAGGAGCGAGGCATGAGTGACACGGCGGCGGAAATGACCGAGCCACGGTGACCGCCTGTGAATTATCTCTGGCTAGGCTCTGGCTAGGTCCGCGGAATCACGACACGTCTAAAGCTACCTCCCCACGGTCGATCATTACCCCCAAATCACTTGAACACATCTGATTCTATAGTGCCTCTGATCTTTGTCTTCGCTTTTCAGATATTTCAGCGTTATGATCTTCAGCGCTTTACTGAACCGACTCGCTTTCACCCTCCTTTCTCTTCATTGGTGTTAAGAACAAGGTGATCTCCATTAATAAAGTTAGTTCACTAAACAATAGTCTTTAATTTTACTATAGGATCCCTGGACCAAAACCGAATGGAATAACAGATACGGTGCTTCTAATTCGGCCCTATTCCATGGTGACCATTCCTGTTCTTGAATTCAGTTTTCAGTAATCCTTCAATAGCTCGACAGGGTTCTAACAGAGCAACTTTGGGCTGTTGTTTCTTTAGTTTTTGTACAACAACCAGAGAAGATGATTTTACCAAAGTTACTCCCCTACAATCCAACTTTAATCTTGTTACAAAGGTCTTAGTCAATGATCCATTAAATCGAGCTCCACCTGATCCTAAAGTTGGTCCTATACCACTGGTTTTTCTGAAACTTACAGACTCTCAGCCTGACAGCCAAACTTCGAACTCATTTAACTCTTGATTTTGTACAATATCAGGACTTAAGTACTTAAGCAAAGTTGTTCTCCTATTATAGTTTTACAACTTTAATGTGTTGACCCTAGGCAAACTCCTAATATTTTTAGAACTACAGAGCTCCAAAGTCAGCCCTGTTCACTAGTTTTCAGACTTAGTCACATGAGAGGTGTAGAGTGGCTTTTTGCAAATAAGCCCAAATCCCATGGTTTGATTTGCAAATCCTCAAATATGTGAACCATATGATTTGAGGTACCCTAATACATTGGTTTTTGCACTTGGATCCAAAAATGTGCAAAATTTACATATAACCCCCTAGGGTTTCAACTTAGGTTTTCCAGGGATCTTTTTAGGGTTTTTAGCACTTCTAGGGTTTGGATGCCACTCAAGTCCATTAATTGTGATATCTTATGATTGTTTCTCATGAGTTTTGAAGTTTTCTCATGTTTGGGCTTTATTATCACTCCTAAGCCTAGTTTAGGGTTAAGTACCCTACCCTAGGGTTTCACCCATGACCAGTCACATCAATACAACTTGTTTAAAATTTTTGCCTAGTGAATGCACTCTAAGTGTAACAATCACATGATATGCTAATGCTCATGATGTTATGCTCAAGTTTTAGTGACAGTAACACCAGGGGTGTTACAATTGAAAGGGAAGATATAAAAGGGATCATCCAACGCCCTATTTGGTCTCGCTTCGGCATCAGAAGACTAGCCACTGCTCTTTGAAACGAAATAGAAACATGCCAGAGGAGTTTTAACACTGTGTGCAACTTCATTAGCACAGGAGACTTGGTCCAAGAGCACATTGTCTATAGAGTATGGCCTCTCGTGAATGATTGGGAGATGCCGAAGGAAGCTGTTGTCGGGTCTAGTCAAGGCGGCTTGGTCTATCTGAAATATACCTTCAGATATAGAGAGCAGTTTGACGAGCTAAACGATGAGTGGCTAAATTGTATTGAGGCGACCAGTGACGAATTCTTGGTGCCTATACGAGGGCCAAAGATGATGCCATGACCCTAGCCTTCGGAGAACAGGGCAAGAAAAGGCTAAACAGGGTTTTTGATGTTATTGGTTTCATATACCCAGATTATAGCTATCCCTTGCGAAAGCAAGGAAAGAAAAGAAAAGTTGCCACTTCGGCCATCTCTGCCGCGCCAAAGGGTAAGAAGATTAAGGTTTTTACACACCGACCTAAATACATCGAAACGGCCATAGTGCCGAAGCTTGCCGAAGGGACATCTTCCACCGCTGAGCAAGGATACTCTGCTCCTGCCATCTCTAAGGGAGAATCGACTGAAGTGCCAAAAATTCCCGTCACTGAGTCGGCTGAAGCGCCGAAGCATTCTACCGAAGCCAAAGGAAAGGCAGCCAAAGAGCCAGAGCTTGGAGAGCCGATAGGCTACCAAAAATCTTGAGCCCACTACTAGAGCCGGAATTGCCAAAGGTATCCAAAGCTCCTGCAATGACTCCTAAGAGGAGGAGGATGGTTAGCATGTTGGACGCAGTCTTGGAATCGACAAGGGTGTTGTCGGCGTTCCGAGACCGGGGGGTCCCCGAGCCGACGAGTGAGTGTGCCGCGTGCCCCAGCCCAGATGGGTCGAGCGCGTGGGCGAGCGCGAAGGGGGGAGAGAGCGAGTGCGAGGTGGCCAGAGCCGGGTCGTGAGGGAGTCGGAGAATCCCGCGGCCTTCGTGTTCGTCCCGCGCCCAGGTCGGGTGCGCTTGCAGTAGGGGGTTACAAGCGTCCGCGCGAGGTGAGGAGAGCGAGCGGCCCCGAGAGAGCGCCTGCCCCTGCCCTTCGTCCCCGCGAGGCCAACCTTCTCTAAGAAGGCCCTGGTCCTTCCTTTTATAGGCGTAAGGAGAGGATCCAGGTGTACAAATGGGGGTGTAGCAAGGTGCTACGTGTCTAGCGGGGGAGAGCTAGTGCCCTAAGTACGTGCCAAGGTGGCAGCCGGAGAGATCTTGGCGCCCAGCTAGTGTGGCATCGTGGCTGTTGGAGAAGCGATGGAGCCGGACGGAGGGACAGCTGTCGGAGTGGTTGGGCCCTTGCTGACGTCCCCCTGCTTTCGTAAGGGAGCTGGGGGCCGCCGTCGTCATGGGTCTAGCGGGGCGCCATCATTGCCTATCTGGCGGAGCTAGCCAGATGGGACGTCGGTCCTGTTCTCTGCGGCCCGAGTCGGCTCGGGGTAGGGTGATGATGACGCTTCCTGTTGACGTGGCGGGCTTGTGTCCTAGGTCGGACGACGTGGAGGCTCCTCCGAGGCCGAGGTCGAGTCTGTCCTGCATGGCCGAGGCCGAACCTGAGCACCCGGGTCGGGCGAGGCGGAGGTCGGGGTGGAGTCCGAGCCCTGGGTCGGGCGAAGCGGAGTTCATCGTCTTCCGAAGCCTTAGCCCGAGTCCGAGCCCTGGGTCGGGCGGAGCGGAGTTCGCCGTCTTCCGGGGCCTTAGCCCGAGTCCGAGCCCTGGGTCGGGCGGAGCGGAGTTCGCCGTCTTCCGGGGCCTTAGCCCGAGTCCGAGCCCTGGGTCGGGCGGAGCTTCCTCTGGCGCTTTCGACCAAGCCTGGCTACCCGTCAGTCTTACCTTTTGCGTTAAAGGCCCCAGTGATTTGGTCGGTCGGCGCGGTGATTTAGTCAGGGTTACTTCTTATCGAAGGCATGGCCTCGGGCGAGCCGGAGATGCGTTTGCCGTGAAAGAGGAGGCCTCAGGCGAGACGGAAACATCTCAGGGTCGGCTGCCCTCGCCCGAGGCTAGGCTCGGGCGTGGCGTGATCAAGTCGCTCGTATGGACTGGTCCCTGACTTAATCAAACCCATCAGGCCTCTGCAGCTTTATGCTGATGGGGGTTACCAGCTGAGAATTAGGCGTCTTGAGGGTACCCCTAATTATGGTCCCCGACAGTAGCCCCCGAGCCTCGAAGGGAGTGTTAACACTCGCTTGGAGGCTTTTGTCACACTTTTTTGCAAGGGGACCAGCCTTTCTCGGTTGTACTTTGTTCCGGTGGGTGCGCGCGAGCGCACCCGCCGGGTGTAGCCCCCGAGGCCTCGGAGGAGTGGTTTCACTCCTTCGAGGTCTTAATGCCCTGCGTAATGCTTCGGCTGGTCTGGCGGTTCCCTCATGCGAACAGGCCGTAGCCCGGGTGCACTGTCGGGGCCCAAGTTCTCGGGCTGGTATGTTGACGCTGTCAACGGTTCGGCCGGAGCCGGGTTTGCAAGAGCAGCCCCCGAGCCTCCGCACAGAGCAAGAGGACGATCAGGGACAGACTCGGCTTTTTTACATACGCCCCTACGTCGCCTTTCCGCAAGGAGGAGGGGGGGAGAGCGCCATGTTACCCTCGATGGGCACCGAACATGGTGTCTCCGGTGAGCTGCAATCGGGTAATCCGAGTGGACGTCCGTGCCCCGTTCGTTGGGGGTCGGCTAGGGGCCCGGAGGCACGCCCAAAAGTACCTGCGGGTGATCTGCCGGACCCGGTCCCCTGGCGACGGGGTCCGAGGGCTCGTTGCCTCCCTCCGATGGGATTCCGTTACAGAGTCGTTCCCGCTGGTCTCGGAAATGTCCTAGGGTACCTCGGGAGCGCAGCCCGAGCCTTGGTTATGTATCGAACGTACCCCTGGTCATCCCTCGCTCGGTGTCTGAGGCGACTGTGAACCCTTCGGGGGGCCAGCCTTCGAACCCCTGATCAGTAATGGGCGCGGAGCCCGAGTAGCCTGAGGCGGTCGTGGAACCTTTCGGGGGGCCGACCTTCGAACCCCTGACCAGTAGTGGGTGTCGGGCCCACGCGACCTGAGGCGGCTGTTGAACCCTTCGGGGGGCCAACCTTCGAACCCCTGATCAGTAAGGAGGCTCGGAGCCTAGTTCCTTCACGGGGAAGGATCCCTTTGGGGGTATCCCCTTTCCCGGTCCCTGTTGCAAGAGATAGAGAAAGAAGGAAAAGGGAAAAAGGATTCGAAATTGAACGTCGTGGCGTACCTTTTTCGGTGTGGTTGTTTTGGCGAAGGCGAAACGTCGCCAGCTGCTCCTGCCTGTAGCGCTGCCCGTTGAGCCGCGGAGTTAATGCGTCGGGGCGAGTAGTTGGCGAAGCCGCCGTTGCGCGTGCGCGAGCCGTTCGAGGAACGGGTCACGGGCGTGTCGTCTTCACACCGTGAGAGAGAGGGGGTTCTCTTGCCGCCTCCGGATGTGACGTGAGCCTGGCTGATGGCGTGATCGCTGCTCTCGCGCGCCTGCCACTGTCATTACTGCCGGCCCGCTTTTGACCGTGTTTGACCGTTGCGTCAGGTTGGCGCAGCTGGGTCGCGCGCTGGGTCGCCTCGGGTCGCGGTATTGGTTCCGCAACCGAGGAGGTGCGGTGGTGGCGCAAGTGGCATAGTGGCTTACATGCAGCATCCGGCGCGCCGGTTGCGCGACGCGTGGGCTTGAGCCTTCATGCTGGCCTGTCAGGAGTCGGAGAGGCGCGTCCACTTGGCGCGGTTGCATGCCGCCCGCATGGCTGCCCGCCCCCTTCGCCCGTTGGTCTGGGCAAAAGTGGAGGGTCACTTGTAACCGCTGGGTGGTTGCGCGCACGCCGCGCACGGCGGTTCGGCTTCTTTTGCTCGGAGCCAGTCCGCATGACAGGTGGGTCCCAGCCCCCGCGCCACAGGGGAGGGCTTTGGAGGTGTGTTGGAGAAGACTCAGCCCGTGACGGTTGGGGGCGCAAGCATGGAGAGTTGCCTTTAAAAGGAGGGCGACCCCTTTCGTAGGGCGACCATGTCTTCTTCCTCCCTTATGCGTCGCGTTTTTCCACCTTTCAAGCCCCCGGATGGGGGAAAACCGCCGTCTCCGTGCCTCATCGTCGGGGGACACCACTCCTTGGGAGCGGGTACCTTTCGGCCATCGTTCGGCTTCAAGGATTTTCATCATGCAGCCCGGCTGCACCCCTCCACCGGGGGTCACCCAAGAGGGCGACCTCCGGCTCGACGGTGGGGGAAAGCGAGCCGGGCTGCGGCCTCTACCCCTCCCTCAGCCTCAAGGACTTTCATCACCAGGCCAAGAGGGAGGACGAGGCGAGTCAGGGGGCTGCCTCCGTGTGGGTCGGTTGCCCTCTTCTTCCCCGTGCGTCCGGGGGAGAACGGCATCCTCCAGCTTCACGGAGACTTCCTCCAGCCATGCTGGAGGAAGCGGGTCGTCGTCGCACAGCCAGGGCGCCACGCCGCGTCCTCCGTCCGGACGACGATGGCGCCGTGCACCGCGAGGGCGGTGCCCACGCCCTGGACGGCCCCACCACGGGCGATGACCCGCCGGCGCGTTCCGAGGCGTCGGCGGATGGAAGTGGCTTCTCTATCGATGAGATTGCCAACTCCGTCAGTAGCCCTGGGTCTCCGTCTCCCGGCCTGAATGGCTGGCTCTCGTCCTCGGGGGGTGAGAGTTTTTTCCGCCGCCCCGCAGGCCTGCCCCTATCGAGTGGGGTTGTTCGTACCTGCGGGGGGGGGGAACCGGAGTTCCGTTTGTAATGGCACTTCGAGTGCCGGGTTTTTTGTTCATTTTCGGCTTTCGGGGCCTGAACATGTATGTAACTACGGCACGGAGCCGTGTTTTTTCCTTATTTCTGAGCGCTAAGACTCGTCTGCTGATTGTCTGAACCGCTTCACTAAGCCTGAGTCGCCCCGTGTCAAGGTGACGAGTGAGGTATCCGTATCCCGGAGGCGTAGGAGTTCCTCGGCTCGGTCGGCCCTGTTGTCCGAGGCTCCTCTAGCTCAGTTAAAGAGACCCCTCGGCCGCTCTTCGACGAGCCGAGGCCGGGGGTAGCGATATCAGCATGAGCAGAGGCGGAGTTGGCTCGGAAATGAAACCCGGTTGGCCGGAGCCTAGCCGAGTTGTCCGTTGGCAGGATCGACGCCGGAGTCGGTCAGCCGAGGCTTCGGACCGGGCTCGTGCCCTCGGAAGGTGATTGGCCGAGGCCCCGGAGGTGGCTGGCCGAGCCGCCTGCTCGGGCCGGATTCCCGGAGAAGTCCCTGACAACGATCGCCCGGGCGTGGCGATGACGCCGTCCTTTGGAGCGGAGGCCCTCGGACCGCGTCGCCGTCCGAGGCTAGTTCGGGCCTTGCCGAAGGTGCTGTCGATGCCGAGGGTATCGCCGCCCCCTTCCAGCGCCAAGACCTGAGCCTGCAGGATCAGCTTGTCTTGTAGCGTGTGCTTTGTGCGGCCGTCGAGGCCAGAACACACACCCTTGCTGTGTTGTAAAGCTGCGTCCCTTTTCCTCTTGTTCCAAGCATCTGGACTTTTTGTCGGTAACAGGGATGTTTGTGCGAGCGAAAGTTGCTTCTCGCGGAAGGTGAGGAGTGAGGTATCCGTATCCCGGAGGCGTGGGAGTCCCTCGGCTCGGTCGGCCTTGCCGCTTACGCGCACTTTTACTCGTCCATGAGGCCCTATCACCGACCTAGTCGAGAAAACTCGAAGAATCGCTTCGACAGAAGAGCTTCCGAACGTAGAGACTTGTTCGATCCGCGGAGTCACCTTATCCGAGCGCGAGTTACTTATCGCAGAAGGTGATGAGTGAGGTATCCGTATCCCGGAGGCGTAGGAGTCCCTCGGCTCGGTCAGCCTTGGCTGCTTACGTGTACTCCGTCGTTTCCAGGACCCACTTTTCGAAGTAGTCAAAAAGCACGAAAGATATTCTGATAAAAGAGATTTTTTGTTCGAGGAAAATTTTGACGCAGAGGGGGTTTCCCCCCTTTTAGCCCCCGAGGGAGGGTCGGGCTTTGCCGAGGCGAGGCCGACCCTTCCTTGTTGACTAAACTTTGCGTGGGCGCGAGGTATATGAACAATTTGGAAACATCTCAAGGGTAGAAGCGACGTAGCTGTTGGATGTTCCAAGCGTTGCCGTAGACCTCGCCTTGACTGTTGGCCAGCTTGTACGTTCCGGGCTTCAGAACTTTGGTGATGACGAACGGCCCCTCCCAGGGGGGCGTGAGCTTGTGCCTCCCTCGGGTGTCTTGCCGCAGCCGAAGCACCAGATCGCCCACCTGGAGGTCTCGGGGTCGGACCCCTCGGGCGTGGTAGCGTCGCAGGGACTGCTGATACCGCGCCGAGTGTAGTAAGGCCCTGTCCCGAGCCTCATCCAGCTGGTCCAGCGAGTCTTCTCGGCTAGCTTGGTTGCTTTCTTCGTTGTAGGCCCTCGTCCTCGGGGAGCCGTATTCCAGGTCAGTGGGCAGGACGGCCTCGGCCCCGTAGACCAGGAAGAACGGCGTGAAACCTGTGGCTCGGCTTGGCGTCGTCCTCAGGCTCCAGACCACCGAGGGGAGTTCCTTCATCCATCGCTTGCCGAACTTGTTGAGACCATTGTAAATCCGAGGCTTGAGCCCTTGTAGAATCATGCTGTTGGCACGTTCCACTTGCCCATTCGACATGGGATGAGCTACGGCGGCCCAGTCTACCCGGATGTTGTGATCCTCGCAAAAATCCAAGAATTTTTTGCCGGTGAACTGGGTGCCGTTGTCGGTGATGATGGAGTTCGGGATCCCGAAGCGATGGATGATGTTGGTGAAGAACGCCACCGCCTGCTCGGATCTGATGCTGTTCAGGGGTCGGACCTCGATCCACTTGGAGAATTTGTCGACAGCGACCAGCAGGTGCGTGTAGCCCCCGGGCGCCTTCTGCAGAGGGCCGACGAGGTCCAGACCCCACACAGCGAAGGGCCAGGTGATGGGTATCGTCTGCAGAGCCTGAGCGGGCAGGTGGGTCTGCTTCGCATAGAATTGGCACCCTTCGCAGGCGCGGACAATTCTAGTGGCGTCAGCCACCGCCGTCGGCCAGTAGAAGCCTTGGCGGAAAGCGTTCCCAACGAGGGTTCGAGGTGCTGCATGATGGCCGCAAGCCCCCGAGTGTATTTCCTGCAGGAGTTCCTGACCCTCGGCGATGGAGATGCATCGCTGGAGGATGCCCGAGGGGCTACGGTGGTAGAGCTCCTTCTCATCGCCCAGCAAGACGAACGACTTGGCGCGTCGCGCTACCCGCCGAGCTTCGGCTCGGCCGAGGGGCAGCTCTCCTTGGCGGAGATATTGCAGGTACGGGGTCTGCCAATCTTGTTCTGGCATGACCCCGCTCTGCTCCTCCTCGATGTGCAGTGCTTCGCCCTCGGGGGCCGAGGGTTCCTCGGGCTGAGCCGAGGATGGCTCGGGCTGGGCCGAGGCTGCCTCGGACGGGGCCGAGGGCAACTCGGGCTCGGGCGTGCCACCCATCTTGATGGAGGGTTGGTGTAGATCCCGGGAGAAGACGTCCGGGGGAACCGTCGTTCGCCCCGAGGCTATCTTCGCCAGCTCGTCCGCAGTCTCGTTGTAGCGCCGGGCGATGTGGTTAAGCTCGAGCCCGTAGAACTTGTCTTCCAGGCGTCGAACCTCGTCACAGTAGGCCTCCATCTTCGGGTCGCGGCAGTGGGAGTTCTTCATGACTTGGTCGATGACGAGCTGCGAGTCGCCGCGTGCATCGAGGCGTCGGACCCCTAGCTCGATGGCGATTCGCAATCCGTTGATCAGAGCCCCGTACTCAGCCACATTGTTTGACGCCGGGAAATGGAGGCGGAGCACGTAGCGCAGGTGCTTCCCGAGGGGCGAGACGAAGAGCAGGCCCGCGCCAGCTCCCGTCTTCATCAGCGACCCGTCAAAAAACATGGTCCAGAGCTCCGGTTGGATCGGAGCCGTCGGTAACTGGGTGTCGACCCATTCGGCTACGAAGTCCGCCAGTACCTGGGACTTGATGGCCTTCCGAGGGGCGAACGAGATTGCCTCGCCCATGATTTCCACCGCCCACTTCGCGATCCGACCCGAGGCTTCCCGGCACTGGATGATCTCCCCCAGGGGGAAGGATGACACCACAGTCACCGGATGAGACTCGAAGTAATGTCGCAGCTTCCGCCTCGTCAGGATCACTGCATACAGCAGCTTCTGGACTTGTGGGTAGCGGATCTTGGTCTCGGACAGCACTTCGCTGACGAAGTAAACTGGCCTCTGAACGGGCAAAGCATGCCCCTCTTCCTGCCTTTCGACCACGATCGCGGCACTGACCACCTGAGTGGTAGCGGCGACGTAGACCAAGAGGGCTTCTCCATCAGCTGGGGGTACCAAGACGGGCGCCTGGGTGAGGAGCGCCTTCAGGTTCCCGAGGGCTTCCTCGGCCTCGGGAGTCCAAGTGAAGCACTCGGCCTTCCTTAAGAGACGGTACAGGGGCAGGCCTCTTTCGCCGAGGCGCGAGATGAAACGGCTCAAGGCCGCGAGGCATCCCATGACCCTCTGTACGCCTTTTAAGTCCTTGATGGGCCCCATGTTTGTGATGGCTGCGATCTTCTCCGGGTTGGCTTCGATGCCCCGCTCGGAGACGATGAATCCCAAGAGCATGCCTCGGGGCACCCCGAAGACGCACTTCTCGGGATTGAGCTTGACGCCCTTCGCCTTGAGACATCGGAATGTCAGTTCAAGGTCGGAGAGAAGGTCGGAGGCTTTCCTTGTCTTGACTACGATGTCATCGACGTAGGCCTCGACCGTGCGACCGATGTGTTCGCCGAACACATGGTTCATGCACCGCTGGTACGTCGCGCCCGCGTTCCTCAGACCGAAAGGCATTGTGACATAACAGTACATGCCGAAGGGCGTGATGAAAGAAGTCGCGAGCTGGTCGGACTCTTTCATCTTGATTTGATGATACCCTGAGTAGGCATCGAGGAAAGACAGGGTTTCGCACCCTGCAGTGGAGTCCACAATTTGATCGATGCGAGGTAGAGGGTAGGGGACTTTCGGACATGCTTTGTTGAGACCAGTGTAGTCTACGCACATCCGCCATTTCCCCCCTTTCTTCCTCACAAGCACAGGGTTGGCAAGCCACTCAGGGTGGAATACCTCCTTGATGAACCCTGCTGCCATCAGCTTGTGGATCTCCTCGCCTATCACCCTGCGCCTTTCCTCGTCGAATCGGCGCAGAGGCTGTCTGACCGGTCGGGCTCCGGCCCGAATATCCAGCGAGTGCTCGGCGACATCCCTCGGTATGCTGGGCATGTCCGAGGGACTCCACGCAAAGACGTCGGCGTTTGCGCGGAGAAAGTCGACGAGCACTGCTTCCTATTTGGGGTCGAGCCCGGAACCGATCCGAATCTGCTTGGAGGTGTCGCCACTGGGGTCGAGAGGGACGGCCTTAACCGTCTCTGCTGGCTCGAAGTTGCCGGCATGTCGCTTCACGTCCGGCACCTCTCGGGAGAGGCTTTCCAGGTCGGCAATGAGAGCCTCGGACTCGGCGAGGACCTCGGCGTACTCCACGCACTCCACATCGCATTCGAATGCGTGTTTGTACGTGGGGCCGACGGTGATGACCCCGTTGGGGCCCGGCATCTTGAGCTTCAGGTAGGTGTAGTTGGGGATGGCCATGAACTTCGCGTAGCATGGCCTTCCCAACACTGCGTGGTAGGTCCCTCAGAACCCGACCACCTCGAACGTCAAAGTCTCCCTTCGGAAGTTGGAGGGTGTTCCGAAGCAGACAGGAAGGTCGAGCTGTCCGAGGGGCTGGACGCGCTTCCCGGGAATGATCCCGTGGAAGGGCGCAGCGCCTGCTCGGACGGATGACAGATCGACGCGCAGGAGCCTGAGGGTCTCAGCGTAGATGATGTTGAGGCAGCTGCCTCCATCCATCAGGACCTTGGTGAGCCTGACGTCGCTGATGACGGGATCGACGACGAGCGGGTACTTCCCTGGGCTCGGCACGTGGTCGGGGTGGTCATCCCGGTCGAAGGTGATGGGCTTATCGGACCAGTCTAGGTAGACTGGCGCCGCCACCTTCACCGAGCAGACCTCCCGACGCTCCTGCTTACGATGCCGAGCCGAGGCGTTCGCCGCATGCCCTCCGTAGATCATGAAGCAGTCGCGGACCTCGGGGAACTCTCCTGCTTGGTGATCTTCCTTCTTGTCGTCGTCGCGGGCCCTGTCACCCTCTGCGGGTGGCCCGGCCCGGTGGAAGTGGCGCCGAAGCATGACGCACTCCTCGAGGGTGTGCTTGACGGGCCCCTGATGGTAGGGGCACGTCTCCTTTAGTGCCTTGTCGAAGAGGTTGGCGCCTCCGGGGGGCTTCCGAGGGTTCTTATACTCGGCGGCGGCGACAAGGTCTGTGCTGGCGGCGTCGCGTTTCGCTTGCGACCTCCTCCTGCCTTTCTTCCTGGCGCCGAGCGGAGTAGACGCCTCGGGAGCATCTTCCGACGGGCGGCCCTGGGGCTGCTTGTCCTTTCGGAAGATGGCTTCAACCGCCTCCTGACCAGAGGCGAACTTGGTGGCGATGTCCATCAGCTCGCTCGCCCTGGTGGGGGTCTTGCGACCCAACTTACTCACCAGGTCGCGGCAGGTGGTGCCGGCAAGGAATGCGCCGATGACATCGGAGTCGGTGATGTTGGGCAGCTCGGTGCGCTGCTTCGAGAATCGCCGGATGTAGTCCCGAAGGGACTCTCCCGGCTGTTGCCGACAGCTTCGGAGGTCCCAGGAATTCCCGGGGCGCACGTACGTGCCCTGGAAGTTGCCGGCGAAAGCCTGGACCAGATCCTCCCAGTTGGAAATCTGCCCCGGAGGCAGGTGCTCCAACCAAGCGCGAGCGGTGTCGGAGAGGAACAGGGGGAGGTTGCGGATGATGAGGTTGTCGTCGTCCGTCCCACCCAGTTGACAGGCCAGGCGGTAGTCCGCAAGCCACAATTCCGGTCTCGTTTCCCCCGAGTACTTTGTGATTGTAGTCGGGGGTCGGAATCGGGGCGGAAACGGCGCCCGCCGAATGGCTCGGCTGAAGACCTGCGGACCGGGTGGTTCGGGCGAGGGACTCCGATCCTCCCCGCTGTCGTAGCGTCCCCCACGCCTGGGGTGATAACCTCGGCGCACCCTCTCATCGAGGCGGGCCCGACAGTCGCGATGAGGGTGCTCGTCGCCGAGGTGGCCCGGGGCCGCAGGCGCGGTGTTGCGCGTGCGCCCGGTGAAGACCGAGGCTTCCTGCGTGAGTCGGGAAGTCGCGGCACGAGGTTCCGAGGGGTACCCCTGCCTTCGGGGGGCAGAGCTCTCGGCCCGCCGGGCCGCAGCGCCTTCCAGGAGATGCTTGAGCTCTCCCTGGATCCGCCGACCCTCGGTGGTTGATGACTCCGGCATCGCGCGGAGGAGCATCGCTGCGGCGGCCAGGTCCTGACCGGTTCCGCCGGATGCGGGCGGCGGTCTGTCCCTGGCATCGTTGGCGATGCGGTGCTGGAGACCTTGGGGCAGGTGACGTATTCCTCCGGCCGGGGGCTGGCTCGCCCATACCTGCCCGATGTTCTGGCGGATTGCCTCGAGCGCTCCTGCTCCCTCATCGAGCCCGGCCTGCGCCCCGCGGACTTGCTCGAGCTGTGGGTCGTGACCCCCCGCCGGAACGGGGACCACAGCTAGCTCACGCGGGATGTCGGCGCGAGGCGCTGGCCTAGGGGGATCACCATCCTCCGGCATGCCGAGACAGCCGCCTCCGTAGGGATCCCCCAGCTCGACATGGAAACATTCGCGGCTCGGGCCGCAGTCCTTGTCGCCAAGGCTGCGGCTACCGTCGGAACAGTCGGAGAGGCAGTAGTTGCATGCGGTCATGAAGTCCCGCATGGCACTGGGGTTGCCAGATCCAGAGAAATCCCAGCAGATGCTGGGGTCGTCATCTTCCTCGGACCCAGAGGGTCCATAGGTCGAGACACCCGTCAATCGGTCCCAAGGCGACCGCACACGAAACCCCAGAGAGGTTGCACTCGCCTCAGTGTGAGCGCCCGCCAAAGCGAGGTTGCTAGGCGGGTTGAGGCCGAGTCGAAATGACAAAGGATGGGAATCAGCCCGTACCTTTGGGTCGACGAGGATCGACGAAGTCGCATCAGGGGCTGATCGTGCTGTCGTCCTGGGTGCGAGGGCGACGTCCTGCAGGCCCTCCGTGAGCGTGCTGGCGTCGTCCACTTGCTCGGGATCGGCGTGACGCGGGGGGACGGCGCTCGCCTTCGCTTCAAACGCGCGGGTGATGCCCGACGCGTCCTCCGTTGGGGCGTTGGGGATGTCGATTCGCTCGACAGTCGACTGAGCGCAGCCTCCCGCTTGGCCTTGGTTCCCCCGCCTCCTCCTCCGATGGCGAGGGAGAGGACGGGGTGAACTCGAAAGTTGTCCTTCCCCCACGCGGGAAAGACGTCGTCGATTCCGCCGCCGGCGGGCGGGCTGTCCGCCACCATTGTCGCTGTCGCGCGGCGGTGGAAGGAGTGTCATGTCTTAGCTGCCGTCGAAAGACATGAACTCGAGACTCCCGAAATGGAGCACCGTTCCGGGTTGAAGAGGTCGTTGGAGACTGCCCATCTGGAGCTTGACGGGAAACTACTCGTCAACACGCAGCAGGCCCCTACCTGGCGCGCCAACTGTCGGCGTTCCGAGACCGGGGGGTCCCCGAGCCGACGAGTGAGTGTGCCGCGTGCCCCAGCCCAGATGGGTCGAGCGCGTGGGCGAGCGCGAAGGGGGGAGAGAGCGAGTGCGAGGTGGCCGGAGCCGGGTCGTGAGGGAGTCGGAGAATCCTGCGGCCTTCGTGTTCGTCCCGCGCCCAGGTCGGGTGCGCTTGCAGTAGGGGGTTACAAGCGTCCGCGCGAGGTGAGGAGAGCGAGCGGCCCCGAGAGAGCGCCTGCCCCTGCCCTTCGTCCCCGCGAGGCCAACCTTCTCTAAGAAGGCCCTGGTCCTTCCTTTTATAGGCGTAAGGAGAGGATCCAGGTGTACAAATGGGGGTGTAGCAAGGTGCTACGTGTCTAGCGGGGGAGAGCTAGTGCCCTAAGTACGTGCCAAGGTGGCAGCCGGAGAGATCTTGGCGCCCAGCTAGTGTGGCGTCGTGGCTGTTGGAGAAGCGATGGAGCCGGACGGAGGGACAGCTGTCGGAGTGGTTGGGCCCTTGCTGACGTCCCCCTGCTTTCGTAAGGGAGCTGGGGGCCGCCGTCGTCATGGGTCTAGCGGGGCGCCATCATTGCCTATCTGGCGGAGCTAGCCAGATGGGACGTCGGTCCTGTTCTCTGCGGCCCGAGTCGGCTCGGGGTAGGGTGATGATGACGCTTCCTGTTGACGTGGCGGGCTTGTGTCCTAGGTCGGACGATGTGGAGGCTCCTCCGAGGCCGAGGTCGAGTCTGTCCTGCATGGCCGAGGCCGAACCTGAGCACCCGGGTCGGGCGAGGCGGAGGTCGGGGTGGAGTCCGAGCCCTGGGTCGGGCGAAGCGGAGTTCATCGTCTTCCGAAGCCTTAGCCCGAGTCCGAGCCCTGGGTCGGGCGGAGCGGAGTTCGCCGTCTTCCGGGGCCTTAGCCCGAGTCCGAGCCCTGGGTCGGGCGGAGCGGAGTTCGCCGTCTTCCGGGGCCTTAGCCCGAGTCCGAGCCCTGGGTCGGGCGGAGCTTCCTCTGGCGCTTTTGGCCAAGCCTGGCTACCCGTCAGTCTTACCTTTTGCGTTAAAGGCCCCAGTGATTTGGTCGGTCGGCGCGGTGATTTAGTCAGGGTTACTTCTTATCGAAGGCATGGCCTCGGGCGAGCCGGAGATGCGTCTGCCGTGAAAGAGGAGGCCTCAGGCGAGACGGAAACATCTCAGGGTCGGCTGCCCTCGCCCGAGGCTAGGCTCGGGCGTGGCGTGATCAAGTCGCTCGTATGGACTGGTCCCTGACTTAATCAAACCCATCAGGCCTCTGCAGCTTTATGCTGATGGGGGTTACCAGCTGAGAATTAGGCGTCTTGAGGGTACCCCTAATTATGGTCCCCGACAGGTGTCAACTCCTACTCCTGCAAAGGAGACTACCGAAGCTACTACAGTCCGTGCCGAAGTCAAAGTTGGGCCTTTAGTGCCCATTGAAACAGCGCCCATTGGAACTAGGCTGAGTATTGAACAAGGACTTTCGAATGTTGATCTGGTTCTAGAGAAAGATGTGCCCGAGAAGGTGGAATCTCCTACTCCCGAAGCATCTACTGAAGAGCTAGACTTTACTATTCGACACGCTTCGGGTAAAAATTGTTGGAAGAGGAAATTGCAGAAGCCAAATACTATGCCCGGGAACTGAGGTACCCGAAAGGGTCCTTGGTGTATAATGGCACCAACAAAGATGACTTTCTGTATTGCCTCCTAGACAACAAGGAAATATCTGTTTGCCAGGAGATGGCAAAAAACATAGGATTTCCGAAGCTCGAAGTTGGCCTTTCTGCTATGTCGAAGGATGACCTCGCAGACATCCTTGCCTACAATAGTCTGAAGGTACAGAAGTTATGGACTTATAAGTAGATTATTTTTGTGTTTTTTACTCTTGTGCTGATCCTTTGTCTCCCCCTTTTTTGTAGGGATTAATTCTGAGCAACGCTTTAAGAGCACAAAAGAATGTTGAGGATTAAAGCTGCCAAATAGCCCTTGGTAACCTTCGGTTAGAGGTTATCAAACTGAGGAATGAAGCCGCAGAGAAGGATAAAATTTTGTTTTCCATGGTAGACAGAGTAAAGATTAGCGAAGCTAATCTTGCTGCACAGTCCGAAGCTCATAGAGCTAAAATTGAAGATTTAAAGAAAAAGCTTGCAGAAAAGAACGAGGATTTTGAAGTAGCTAAAGCAAAATAAGAAATAAGTGAATGGACTAGCACAAGACTACAAAAGAATGTAGATAAGCTTTAGGAATCGAAGGAGAGGTACTACGAAAAATCCTTGGATTGTGCTAAAAAGCTGAAAGATAGTTTTGCAAAGGTGGGTGCCTACTCATCTGAGCAGAAATTTATCAGAGGCGATCCCAAAGGAATCATCGAATGAATCGGTGAAGAAGCTGAAGCCTATGATGAGATACTTAGCGATTGCGGCGATTTTTGTGCCTTCGCCATGCTAAAGGGGTTGCAGCAATTTTAGAAAAATATGGCTGTGAACATGTTAAAGCTGCAACCCAGACGGAGGCCGTCTTCTCAATAGAAAATACGAAGGATCCTTCGGTTGAGGCTACTTTGATGGGCGGGAAATTCTACTCCAACATTTGGATGAAAGGCAGCCGAGAGTTAGCCGACGAAGCTATAAAGAAGAATGAGAAAGAATCCCACGAAGCCCGAGAAGAAGCCAAGCGAGCTGAAGAGGCTGCTGAGCGCGCAAGGCACATAGGTATTTTAATTATTTTGTTGCTTCAACATTTTTTCTGGCTTCGGATTAACAAATTACTTTTGTTGTAGCTAAAATTTCGCCGCCACATGAGCCCTATGATCCCAAAGCTGATCCAGCCATGAAGGCGGCACTAGAAACTATAAGAATTGCTGAAGAAGTTGTTGACAAAGCTGTCAACAAACTTCTGAACGAAGCTGCTGAGAAAATTTTGAAGGAAGACTAGATTTTTGTGTAGCTAAGAAATGTAACATTTGTGTGATGTAATATTCGTATGAGTTAAACATTGTATATCTATGTGTATATTAGTGTAATATATTTCTTTGCGATGCATGAAATTTGCGTACATACCATTTTTGAGCATTCGGCGAAAAAAACACCTTCCCTTCTTTTCATGCATCGTAAAGAAAAGGCCCTTCTATAGCACAGCTGTTGTATGATATTGTTGTCGACAAAAAATTTCCTGGTGTATAAGATTGTAATTGCCGAAGGTTCGCTTTGTGCTCCGGCACATTGTTTCATTCATCATATATTTTGAAAGAAACAACTTTCCTTCTGCTCAATTTTGCTGCTGATGCGACATGATGTATGATGTAATACTATGTTGAATGATGCAGCATGATGTTTATGCCAAAGACACATGTCCACACGGAAACACTCTGACTCTGCATTCCCTTAGGGACATCTTTGGAGTCACTTCACCTTATATTTTGGTGACATTTAAGCTCTGCATCCCTTTAGGAACGACTTTGGAGCTTCTTCACCTTCTATTTCGGTGGCATTTAAGCTCTGCATACCCTTAGGGATGACTTTAGAGCTTCTTCACCTTCTATTTCGGTGGTATTTTGGCTCTGCATTCCCTTGGGAACGACTTTTGAGCTTCGGAACTTACTCTGTGCTCCCTTAGGAACGACTTTTGTAGCTTCGGAACTTACTCTGCGCTCCCTTAGGAACGACTTTTGTAGCTTTGGAACTTACTCTGTGCTCCCTTAGGAACGACTTCTGTAACTTCGAAATCTTGTTAAGGGGATGCATCCCACTCGATGATATGAGTACAATATTATTACATCAAATTGGAATTTAATCCTTCGTGAATTGTTTTTCATACAAGGAAATAAAATGGTAGAAAACACAAAGATGCACCAGGGGTAGGATATTCTTCAGTAGATGTGCTTGGATTCGGGTATAGTGCTATTGACTGTGCGAGCTTCGGACTCCTCCCGAAAATTGCGCTGCTGCTGAGCGTGTGGTTGCCCTTCTGGCTGCTGGCTTCGGGCCAGAGTGGGTGCTAGCAGTGGTGGTGGTGGGAGCTGGGCCCAGGAAGCTTGAGAATGGCTTACCGAAGCGGCAGAGGCCGTAGGCTGTTGACTACCTACGTACTCTGGGACGTAGGGAGAATAGCATGAAGGAGTATGTAGAACCTGCTTCGGCTGATTCTGTCGTGCTTCAGCTTCGGCAATATCTTTCTGCTTCTGGATCGTGACTTGGCACGTTCTTGTGGTGTGGCCTTTGTCTTTGCCGTAGAACAAACAAAACAGTCTCCTGGGCTAATCTCCATATCTTCCTCTGAAGCTTCTGCCCCCTCTGCCTCTTGGAGCTAGTGGTTTAAAGGAACTTTGTTGTGGCCCTGATGATTGGGAGCTGTGCTATTGCCTTTGGGTTTGGCTTCCCCTATCATCACTTGGGCTGGCATTATGGATTGACCTAACATGCCTGGGTTGGAATCTTCCTCTGAAGCCCCTAGCCATCTCAGAGTATATGTAAGCTTCTTCCCTTCTTTGCCGGAAATCATTATCAGCTCTGATGTATTCATCCATTTTTTGGATAAGCTTCTCTAAGGTTTGCGGTGGCTTCCTTGCAAAATATTGCACCGTTGGTCCTGGTCTGAGCTCCTTGATCATGGCCTCAATGACAATCTCATTGGGCACTGTAGGCGCCTGGGCTCTTAGTCGCAGGAACCTTCGGACATACGCCTGGAGGTAGTCTTCCTGATCCCGTGTGCACTGGTACAGAGCTTGAGCGGTGATTAGCTTCGTTTGAAAGCCCTAGAAGCTAGGGACGAGCATATCTTTTAGCTTCTGCCAAGACGTAATCGTCCGTGGCCGAAGAGAAGAGTACCAAGTTTGCGCTACACTTTTGACTACCATGACAAAGGATTTTGCCATGACTGTGGTATTGCCCCCATATGAAGATATGGTTGCTTCATAGCTCATCAGGAACTGCTTCGGGTCTGATTGCCCATCATACATAGGAAGCTGAGGTGGCTTGTATGACGGGGGCTACGGGGTAGCCTGCAATTCTGCTGCCAAGGGAGAAGCATCATCAAAAGCAAAATTGCCATGATGAAAGTCACCGTACCATTCATCATCGTTATATGAATTTTCTTAACGAAGCTCCCTGTGCTGGGGCCTTCGGTCTTGGTCGTCCTAGGTGAGGTGACGCATTTCCTCGGCGGCTTCATCAATCTTCCTCTAGAGGTCGGCGAGCCGAAGCATCTTCTCTCTCTTCTTTTGGACCTATTGATGGATAGCTTCTAGATCCCTGATTTCTTGGTCCAGTTCCTCCTCCTGAGGTGGGTGAGTCCACGGCTGACGACTCGGCCCCATGGGTCAGGTGCACTGGGTGAGCGCATGCGCTGACCGCAGGCTCCCACGAGATACTTATCCCTGCGCCGAGGTGGTTCCGAGCTTGTTGCCCCGGTCTAAGCAGCGCATCTACCGCCATAGCTCTGCCCGACCACGCGGAGAGTTCGTTTGGGAGGGAGGGATCTGACATGTTTGGCCCACCTGTCAGCGACGTGGAAAGAAACTGAGGGAGCGCTAATAGTGCGGGGCCCGCCGACAGTGACTAAGCGCGCGCGTCTTGCGCCGTCTTGGGCCGTGCGGACAAGTAGCTAAGTGGGTCGAGACCAGGGATCCGAATTCAGCCCACACGCTGGCAAGCCCCATTGGTTTTCTTTTCTTTTTCTTTATTTCTATTTTCTTTGTTGTTTTCTAATTTAAATCTCCAAATTTGAATTAAAATTCAAATGCACATTTCAAAAAATTCCAGTAAAACATAATTGTTTAGTTTATTTATTTATGCTAAAATGTTTTCGGTTATGAAAACCACACTTTTTCTTTTCTATCTAAATTCAAATTCGAATTTTTCTAATTTGGATTTAGATTCTAGCTTGGGGTTTCATGTCCAAAATTTTCTGGTGCAATCAACTCTTTATGATATGCAATATTGATATTATTTTATTTATCATTCTATTTACCATTGCCTTCTAAATGTGTAATTCCCACATATTTATCTCAAGAACAATAGTTTTATATTGTATGATTTCCATAAAGAAAAATGCCCTAACATATGTCTTAAAGTGATTATCAATACTACTATTTGTAATATTTTTATTTTATTATTTTATGATATATATTTTTTCCCTTCTACCAAATTTAGGTCTTACAAATCCTACCCCCCTTAACAGAATTCTCATCCTCGAGATTTGTAAGAAAAGGGATGTATACTCATATGGTCTCAAAACATATGCACAAACAAAATCTCAGCATGATGCATCAGTTATTAGCAACACATAGGGTCAATTAGACCTTATTATTCCTCCTAAAATAGTATCATACCAACTACTAACTAAAGTAACACTTAGATCTTACAAATAGTAGTAGATATATATATTTATGTAGCTTGGTGGAGCTGCTAGTGGTGGTGGAGATAGTGGGCGTTGTTGTTGTTGTCTTTCCAACTGTGCTTGCCTTATTTCTTGACGTATCTCTAGCCAGTCCTGACGTATTTCCTGGCGTTCTTGTCTTATCTGATTTTGCATTTCGGTAACTATGTTTGCCATTTGTTGTATTACCATCATTTGGGCGGCAACCACTTCATCGATTCCAACCGGTGGAGGATCTGGAGGATTCATTTCTGTTTGCTGTTGCCTGATAATCTTCCCTTCCTGGTATTGATCTTGAGAGTTAGAAGCATATGGTAGGATAGTTTTGCAATGAAAAGTTTTTGGTATGCAGAATGAGTAGGCTAGTAGCTGGTTATGATCTGAAGATTCTTTAGCAGGGCTTAATCTTTGTTTTATGTCAAGATTGGGGTAACTAGTCGTATAAGGTGAATATCCAAAGGTAGGATAGAATTTTATCAATATGAGATAGTCTACATGATGTAGGTTAAAAGTTTGTTTGATGTTATGTGGGGATAGATAGATTATACCATTCATCATGACTCGATGGGTTGGGTTAGCTCATGGTTGAGTTGATCTAATGTGCTAAGTTAAGTTAACACCTAGCTAGAAGGGTCAAGTACCACTAATCTGTTTAGGTAGACCACATTGGATTAGATCACACTAGATTCCATAATCCTATTTAAGAATACCATTTAGTTGAGCATATCCAGCTAACTTTATCTTTATGGAATTCCAGTATATTTTTTATCTCAGTGGAACCTCCAATTAGTATATATTTTATACACCTAAAATTTTCATGCCATAATGGCATAGAAAACAAGGGTACATCAGATTTTAGCTATTAGGTGAGTGTTGACATAGAATGAGTGTACTATGGCATAATCGAGCTTCCTTTGGGGATCTGAATTAGAGACCATCAGTCGTGGTGTTAGATGCCATTATCCAAGTTGGGATAACACTTGCGGTACACAGGGTAGGTGGAGTAAACAGAGTTTTACTTTGCTTTTGGGATGATTGGGTTGGGCAACCTATAACATAGGCTAGATCGTGGTTTTACGAACAAGTTGGTCTAAGACACCAATTTTAGGTTAAAACATATTTATAAGAGTATGATCTAATCTTATTTTACCAGTATTATCTAACATGTTTGTCCATTAGGTTAGATCTGATCAGATTAGATGAGATCAGAATTAAATTGGTGTAATCAGATTAGACTAGATAAGATCTACTTATTTTATTTTGGAATAGATCATGTTTGTTACACTGTTATGAGATAAGAAAAATGGTGGGGATAAGTATGCTCATTAGGACAAGATGAGTCTCTAAGAATAAGATAGAATCTTTTGAGACTAGTCAGATTTATTAGGCTAAGATAAAATCTTTTCGAGATAAGATGGATCTATTAAGATAAGAGAGAATCTTGTAAGATAAGATGGATCTATTTGATATATTCTAGTGGGGGTAGTTTTAGTTGGTTTGGTTTATATTATAAACAATTTAAGAGGATAAGATAATTTTTTTAACACAAGATGAACCTATTAGGGTAATATAGATTTTTTTAAGTTAAGAGGGATCCATTAAGGTGTATCTATTTTAAATAGATCCCTCTTTAATGGAGGATAATTTAGGTAGTTTAGTTATCTAATGAATTTTATTAATTTATATTTATGCCTATATGTCGGCGTTTCGACCCCGGTAGGTCCCTGGACCGATGAGTGAATTGTCGCTGCGTGTCCCTACCCAGATGGGTTGGCGCGGGATGGAACACAAGATGTGGGACAAGCCTTGTATTATCCTGCACAAGGGGTGCCGCTCGCAGTAGGGGTTACAAGCGCGTCGCGTGAGAGAGAGAGAGAGAGAGGGACACAGAGTTCGTCCGCCGCTTCCCTCGCGCGAACCCCCCTCAGGGTGGCCCTGGACCTCCCTTTTATAGAGGCAAGGAGAGGATCCAGATGTACAACAGGGGGCGTAGCTAAGCGCTATCGTGTCCGGCGGTGGAGTGCCTAAGCCTTATGTACATGCCAACGTGGTCGTTGGGGGAGAGCTTGGGCCCTGTACATGTGATGGTGTGGCCGTCGGAGGAGCGCCTGAGTCCAGTAGGAGCACAACTGGCAGCGCGGCGAGGATCCTGCTGATGTCTCCTTGCTGTTGTAAGGGGCTGAGAGCCACCGGCGTCATGGCGCACGCGGGGCACCATCATTACCCGTCGCCGGGGTAAGCCAGATGGGACGCCGGTCTTGTTCCTTGTAGCCTGAGCAGGCTAGGAATAGGGAAATGATGCATCCCCTATTAGCGCGGTCAGTCTGAGCCCAGGGTCGGCCGAGGCGGAGACTTCTCTTGAGGCCGAGGTCGGGGTCGGGCGAGGACGCGATTCCTCCCGAGACCGGGGTCGAGGCCGAGTCCGGGGATCGGGCGAGGCGGAGACCTCCTCCTGAGGCCGGAGCATGAGGTCAGGCGAGGCAGAGCTTCCTATTGCGCTTGAGGCTGAACTCGGTGGTTGATCGTGACTTGTTGTCAGTCGTTGCCGGGGTGGCTGACACGGCAGTCGGAGCGGAGTGAGCGGCGTTGTTTTCCTGTCATATCAGACAGTAAAGGAGAGGGGCGAAGTGACTGCGGTCACTTCAGCCTGGCCGACTGAGGCGCGTGTGTCAGGATACGGCGTCAGGCATCCCCTGCATTTACTGCGCCTGCGAAGCGGTCGGTTGGTGTGGCGGTATGGTCAAGGTTGCTTCACAACGAAGCCTTCCCGAGCCAGGCCTCGGGAGATCTGAGGGGGCGCCCGCTGCCTGAGGAGGGCCTCGGGCGAGGCGTGAACTCGTTTGGGACCACTGTTCCAACCCGAGGCTGGGCTCGAGTGAGATCGCGTCCTTCGGGTAGACGAAGTGTTGGCTTGAACCGCACCCGTCAGTTGGTCTGAGGGTGTTTACCAGCCATGATTAGGAGCGTTGGGGGTACCCCTAATTATGGTACCCAACAGTAGCCCCGAGCCTCGAAGGGAGTGATGGTACTCGCTTGGAGGCTTTTGCCGCGTTTTCGGTGAGGGGACCGGCCTTTCTCGGTTTTTGCCTTGTTCTGGTGGGTGCGCGCGAGCGCACCCGCCGGGTGTAGCCCCCGAGGCCTCGGAGGACTAGTTTGACTCCTCTGAGGTCTGAATGCTTTTCGTGGTACTTCAGCCGGTCTGATCGTTCCCTCATGTGGCCCGGCAGTAGCCCGAGTGCGTGGTTGGGTTCCAAGTTATCAAGCTGGTTTGTTGATGCTGTCAATAGTTTTGGCCATAGCCGGGTGCGAGAGCAGCCCCCGAGCCCTGCACGGAGCGAGAGGACGATCAAGGACTTTCCCGACTTTTATTATACGCCCCTGCATCGCCTTTCCGCAAGGAGAGGGGAAAGCGCCATGTTGCCCTCAAAGGGCGCCGAACATGGTGTTTCCAGCGAGCTGCTAACGG
Source organism: Zea luxurians (assembly GCA_029449295.1). Taxonomy (NCBI): domain Eukaryota; kingdom Viridiplantae; phylum Streptophyta; class Magnoliopsida; order Poales; family Poaceae; genus Zea; species Zea luxurians. Next base: position 252,114 of record JAOPSE010000573.1, read on the forward strand.
GTGATCCGAGTGGACGCCCGTGCCCCGTTCGTTAGGGGTCGGCTGTGGCCCAGAGGCGCGCTCCAAAAGTACCTGCGGGTGATTCGCCGGACCCAGACCCCTTCGACAGGGTCTGAGGGCTCGATGCCTCCCTCTGGTGGGATTCCGTTACAAATTGTTCTCGCCGGTCTCGAAAATGTCCTAGGGTACCTCGGGAGCGTAGCCTGAGCCTTGGTTATGTATCGAACGTACCCAGAGTCATCCCTCACTCTGCGTGCTCTGGGGCGACTATCGAACCCTTCCAAGGGGCCAGCCTATGAACCCCTGATCAGTAGTGGGCACGGAGCCCGAGCGGTCTGGGGCGGCTGTCAAACCCTTCCGAGGGGCCAGCCTTCGAACCCCTGATCAGTAATGGGCTTGAAGTCCGAGTGCTCTGGGGCGGCTGTCGAAACCTTTCCGAGGGGCCAGCCTTCGAACCCCTGATCAGTAGGGGGCTTGGTGCCCGCTTCCTCCGCCGAGAAGGATCCTTTCCACAACGTCCCCTTTCCCGGTCCTTGTGGCAAGAGAGAGAGGAGGAGGGGAAGGATATGAATTTAAATAAGGTGGCGCACCTTTTTGACGCGGTCATTATGGCGAAGGCGAAGCGACGCCCGCCTTGCCTGCCAGAGGTGTTGCCTGCTCTGTCAGGGAGTTAATGCGACGGGAATGGTGATTCGCGTGGCGCCCGTTGCGCGTGCATCCCGTTTAAGGAACGGGGCACGGGCGCGTCGTCTTCACGCCGTGGGAAAGGGCTCTCCTGTCGCTTCAGGAGGGGACGCGAGCCTGCAGGCGACTTGGCTGCTGCCTCCGCTCATCTGCCGCTGCAGTCACTGCCGGCCCACTTTTGACCATGCCAACCGTCGTGCCTACCCCGCGGCTGACTGACCCATGGCCGTCGCCTTTAATTGGCATTGTTGGGTCATGCGCAGGGGTACCTCGAGTCGCGGTACTGGTTCCGCAGTCGAGGAGGCGCAGCATTGGCGTGAGTGGTGGTATAGCTTCTTGCACATCGTAACCGGCGCGCCGGTTACATGACATGCGGGCCTGCTTCCTTTGCGCTGGTCCACCGGATGTGGACGGAGCCGAAGGGGTGCACAGTTGCGGTGCAGTTGGATGCCTGTCGCGTGGCGGTCCACCCTTTCGGCCACCGGTTTCTGCGAAGATGGGAGAGCGCTTGTAATCGTGGGACGGTTACATGCCTCGTGTGCGGCGGTTCGCCATCTTCGTGCTTCAGATCAGCTCGTATGACGTGTGGGTCCCAGCCCCCGTGTCGTGGGGGGAGAACCCTGGAGGATGTCAGTGGGGATTTCGCCCATGACGCTAAGGGGTGCAAGCGAGGAGGTCTGCCTATAAAAAGGGGGATCGATCCCCGGGGCAGTGGCCATGCCTTCGTCCTCCCCTTATGCATTGCACCCTTCCACCTTTCGGCCATCGCTCAGCTTCAAGGATTTTCGTCGTCCGGGCTGAGCCGGGGCCTGCCTTTGCGTAGGCAGCGGCCCGCTCCTTTCCTCAGTGATCTGGGAGAAGGGCGTTCGCCGCCTGTGGCGCTTGGCAGCTGCCGCGCGCTTGGCTCCCCGGCACGAGTGGCTCTGGCGCTGCTTCCGGTGTCGCCCCCCACTACCGATCCTTGCTACGCTGCCGGCTATTGGGGGGTCGCCCAACACGTCGTACGCCGCGAGGGCGGCGTTCGTGTTCTGGGACGGCCCCGTTCTCGTTCTTGTGGCAAGGATGGGAGTGAGGACCTGCCGGTGCGCTTTCGGAGTGGACGCCATACGCCGGTGCGGCGTTGGTGAGCAGGTGGCTCTCGGCGCTGAGGTGGTGGCAGCCGGAGGAGGTTGTCTCTGCCGACGAGACCGCCAGCGCCGCCTGCCCCCTGGACCTCCGTCTCTTTGGCCTGAATGGCTGGTTCTTGTCCTTCACGGGCAAGGGCTTTTCCGCTGCAGCGTTTGCCCTGAAGCCGTCGCTGCAGCTGTCTAGTCGCCCGAGACGGAGGTCGTCGTCGATGCTGCTGGAGCGGTTGCCGGTGAGCCGCTTGGAGCTCGTTGTCCCACTGGCCCCCCGGTGTGGAGGTTGTTCATACCCGCGGGAGCGGAACCAGAGTCCCGTTTGTAAGGAGATATACCGGGTTTTTGCTAGAGCAAATTGTAACCGCTTCAAGTACTTAGACGTTTGTCGTAGGTCGGGAGAACCGCCGAGGGTTCTGCCGACGTCTAAGTCTGTGTAGCATAGTTACCCCAGGTATATATGTTTGTTCTTTGTGGCTGTCGAGGCCTGAACATTTGGGTATTCGAGAGTGAAGCTGTGTGTCTTCCTCATTCCGAGCGCTGGGACTTTGTCTGTTGGCTAGCCGAACCACTTAACCGAGCGTCGGTTGCCTTTCGCGGAAGGTGACGAGTGAGGTGTCTGTATCCCGGAAGCGTAGGAGTCCCTCGGCTCTGTCAGCCTTGTCGCTCTAGGCTTCCCTTGCTCAGTTTTCGGAACCCTTGGCTGCTCTGCGATGAGCCGGAGCCGGAGGCAGCGGTGTTAGCGCGGATAGACGCGGAGTCGGCTCGGAAAGAGACTTCATCGGCCCGGGAGATGGTAGCTTCCCAGGCCGAGGAAGATGTGGTAGCAGCCGTTGGAGCTTGGCCAAGACATCTGCTGGCACGGTGCTGGCGTCCTCCCTTAGGTGGAGGTCCTTTTGCCCGAGTCGCCGTCCGAGGCCGGGCCTGGTTCCGCCGAGGGTGCTGCTGCTCCCCCTACCGATGCCCGAACCTGCAGGAACAGTTTGTCTGTAGCATGCGCATGCTTTTTCGCGGCCGCTGAGGCCTAAACACTTTATCGTCGTGTTTAAAAAGCTGTGTCTTCTCTCCTCTTGTTTCAAGCATCACGACTTGTCTGTCAATAGCAGAATCGTCTGTCCGAACGAGGGTTACTTTTCGCGGAAGGTGATGAGTGAGGTATCCGTATCTCGGAGGCGTAGGAGTCACTCGGCTCGATCGGCCTTGCCGCTTACGTGCGCTCTCATTTGGTCGAAGGATTCCATTATTGGAACAGTCGAGAAGGCGCGAAAGTCATTTTCTACCCGAGTGTTAGGACTTGTTCGATAGCAGGATCGCTTATCCGAGCGTGAGTTACTTCTCGCGGAAGGTGATGAGTGAGGTATCCGTATCCCGAAGGCGTAGGAGTTCCTCGGCTCGGTCGGCCTTGCCGCTTACATGTACTCTCGTCGTTCTCAGGATCCTGCTACCGATACGGAAGTCGAAAGCACAAAGGTTGTTTTGGTAGAAAATTTTTCCGAGGAAAATTTTGACGCAGAGGGGGTTCCCCCCTTCTAGCCCCCGAGGGAGGGTCGGGCTTTGCTGAGGCAAGGCCGACCCTTCCTTGACGGTTAGACTTTGTGTATGTAAACGAGGTACATGAATGACTTAAAACATCTTAAGGGTAGAAGCGACGTAGCTGTTGGATGTTCCAAGCGTTGTTGTAGACCTCGCCTTGGTCGTCGGCCAGCTTGTATGTTCCGGGCTTCAAGATCTTGGCGATGATGAAGGGCCCTTCCCAGGGAGGAGTGAGCTTGTGGCGCCCTCGGGCGTCCTGTCGCAGGCGAAGCACCAAGTCTCCCACCTGGAAGCCTCGGGACCGAACGCTTCGGGCGTGGTAGCGCCGCAGCGACTGCTGGTACCGTGCCGAATGTAGTAGGGCGACGTCTCGAGCCTCCTCGAGTTGGTCCAGCGAGTCTTCTCGGCTGGCCTAGTTGCTTTGGTCGTCGTACGCCTTGGTCCTCGGGGAGCCATATTCTAAGTCCGTGGGGAGGACGGCCTCGGCCCCATAGACTAGAAAGAACAGCGTAAAACCCGTGGCACGGCTCGGCGTCGTCCTCAGACTCCGGACTACCGAGGGTAGCTCTTTCATCCACCGCTTGCTGGACTTGTTGAGGTCGCTGTAGATCCTTGGTTTGAGCCCCTGCAGAATCATACCGTTGGCACGCTCCACCTGCCCATTCGTCATGGGATGGGCTACGGCGGCCCAGTCCACACGGATGTGGTGGTCGTCACAGAAGTCCAGGAACTTTTTTCCAGTGAACTGCGTGCCATTGTCGGTGATGATTGAGTTTGGGACCCCGAACCGATGGATGATGTTGGTGAAGAACGCCACCGCCTGCTCGGACCTGATGCTGTTTAGGGGTCGTACCTCGATCCACTTGGAGAATTTGTTGATGGCGACCAGCAGGTGCGTGAAGCCCCCGGGTGCCTTCTGTAGGGGATCGACAAGGTCCAGACCCCACACAGCAAATGGCCAGGTGATGGGTATCGTCTGCAAGGCCTGAGCGGGCAGATGCGTCTGATTTGCGTAGAATTGACACCCCCAGCAGGAGCGCACAATCCTAGTGGCATCGGCCACCACGGTTGGCCAGTAGAAACCTTGTCGGAAGGCATTCCCTACGAGGGTTCGAGGTGCTGCATGGTGGCCGTAGGCCCCCGAGTGTATTTCTTGCAACAGCTCTTGTCCTTGGAGGATAGATATGCATCGTTGAAGGATGCCCGAGGGGCTGCGGTGATAGAGCTCTTTTTATCACCTAGCAAGATGAATGACTTGGCGCGCCGAGCCAGCCGCCGAGCTTTGGTCTTGTCGATGGGAAGCTCTCCTCGAAGGAGATATTCCAGGTACGGGGTCTGCCAGTTCGGATTTGGCGTGACCCCATCCTGTCCCTCTTCGACGGGCAAGGCCTCTTCCTCGATGGCCGAGGGTGCCTCAGGTGCGGCCGAGGGTACCTCGAGCTCGGCCGAGGGTTCCTCGGGCTGGGCCGAGGCTTCCTTAGGCTCGGGCGCATCGTCGATCTTGACGGATGGTTGATGTAGGTCTCAGGAGAAGACGTCCGGGGGAACCGTCGTTCGCCCCGAGGCTATTTTTGCCAGCTCGTCCATAGTCTCGTTGTACCGTCGGGCGATGTGGTTGAGCTCCAGCCCGTAGAACTTGTTTTCCAGGCGCCAGACTTCGTCGCAGTAGGCTTCCATTCTCCGGTCGCGGCAGTGGGAGTTCTTCATGACTTGGTCAATGACAAGCTGCGAGTCGCCTCGAGCGTCGAGGCGTCAGACCCCTAGCTCGACGGCGATGCGTAGCCCGTTAACCAGTGCTTCATACTCGGCCACATTGTTGGATGCCGGAAAATGGAGGCGAATGACATAGCGGAGATGCTTTCCGAGGGGTGAAACGAAGAGCAGGCCAGCGCCCGCTCCTGTTTTCATGAGTGACCCGTCGAAGTACATGGTCCAGAGCTCGGGCTAGATTGGAGTTGTCGGTAACTGGGTGTCAGTCCACTCAGCCAGGAAGTCTGCCAAGACCTGGGATTTTATGGCCTTCCGAGGGGCGAATGATAGCGTTTCGCCCATAAGCTCCACCACCCACTTTGCTATCCTACCCGAGGCCTCGCGGCACTGGATGATCTCCCCTAGGGGGAAGGATAACACCACAGTTACCGGATGAGACTCGAAGTAGTGTCACAACTTTCACCGTGTCATGATCACTGCGTAGAGCAGCTTCTGGATCTGTCGGTAGCGAGCTTTGGTCTTGGAAAGCACTTCACTGATGAAGTAGACTGGCCTCTGGACGGGCAGTGCATGCCCTTCTTCTCGTCTCTCGACTACGATCGCGGCGCTGACCACCTGAGTAGTCGCGGCTACGTAGATCAAGAGGGCTTCTCCAGGTCGGCGACGAGGGCCTCGGACTCGGCGAGAGCCTCGGCGTACTCCACGCACTCCATGTCGCATTCGTACACGTGGCGGTACGTGGATCCGACGGTGATGATCCCATTCGGGCCCGGCATCTTGAGCTTGAGGTAGGTGTAGTTGGGGACGGCCATGAACTTGGCGTAGCATGGTCTTCCCAACACCTCATGGTAGGTTCCTCGGAACCCGACGACCTCGAAGGTGAGAGCTTCCTTTCGGAAGTTAGAGGTAGTTCCGAAGCAGACGGGTAAGTTGATCCGTCCGTGGGGTAGGATTCGATTCCCGGGCACGATCCCGTGGAAGGGCGCCGCACCGGCCCGAACTTCGGACCGATCAACCCCTAAGAGTTCCAGGGTCTCGGCGTAGATGATGTTAAGGCTACTGCCCCCGTCCATGAGGACCTTGGAGAGCCTAACATTGCCGATGATCGGATCGACGATGAGCGGGTACCTTCCCAGGCTTGGCACGAAGTCGGGGTGGTCGCCTTGGTCAAAGGTGATAGGCTTGTCGGACCAGTCTAGGTAGACTGGCGCTGCCACCTTCACCAAGCAGACTTCCCGGCGCTCCTGCTTGCGGTGCCGAGCCGAGGCGTTCGCCGCCTGCCCGCCGTAGATCATGAAGCAGTTATGGACTTCCGGGAATCCCTCTTCCTTGCTGCCCTCCTTCTTGTCGGTGTCATGGCCCTTGCCATCCTCCGCCGGGGGCCCGGTCTTATGGAAGTAGCGTCGGAGCATGACACACTCTTCGAGGGTGTGCTTGATGGGCCCCTGGTGATAGGGGCACGCTCGCGACTTGTTTTTAGCCTTCTTCTTCGTGCCCCGCTGGGCGGACGCCTCAGGGGCGTCTGTCTTCGGCTCCCCCTGAGGCTGCTTGTCCTTCCGGAAGATGGCTTCGACCGCCTCTTGACCCGAGGCGAACTTGGTGGCGACGTCCATCAGTTTGCTCATATTATTTCAGGAACTTCACCTCAACTCACTTCTAGGATACACAAGGTAAGTGCACATATCAACGTAAATAAGCCCCTTTGACTGGTGGTGTTCGATCCACTGGATCTACATATCTGATAGAAACTTCTATAAAGCTTCACGTATTATCATCAAGTTGACGCCTCCAGGGCATACTAATAAGACATTTAGTATCTCGCAATTGTGATCGATATTAAGCATTTGCTCCCCCTGACGATGACATCTGTCAAAGTCATTATCCCTCGTAACTCAAACACATCCTTCAAGATATGTGTCTCATTGTTCATCTGGATTAATGAGGGTGGATGAGGCTAGGGAGCTACACCTTTCATTCTATCATACACCACAATGTATACATAGTTGTGCAAAGCAAATAACTTGTCCTTTCATAGGACTTAGGAGATATTATTATTGTAATAGTACATATTCTAGATATGACTCGTCGCTCTAGGCATTCATTCATTACAACTTCTATGATGGTGTAACATAAGTCCATCAAAGATCGTACTCCATCAGAGATTTTTCATCGATCAGATATATCGTTATAGTCTGTCATTCTAGCACAATGGGGATATTTTGCGGGTAACACCTAAACCTTATAGGTTTCTGCCATTGGGGCTTTAGAGGATACCATAATTCCACATCTAGTGGAAAATACCATGAGTAAAGATCGTGGAATGCACATGTGCTTATTTGGTGAACTTCAAGTCCTATGGTACCTCATCTTATTCCTTTTCGGGTCTGTATGGGTCTTTATCCCTTTATAGGGATTATCAAACTTTGGTGTTCAACACAGACTTTATTTTTCTATAAAGGTTCCATCAAGGAGCTATAATCTCATCTAAGAGATATTCTCTCTACATAGGAGAGTGTTCATTCGTCAAGAATGTATTATTCGGTACGAGATTTATATGTTGCATATTTATAATTCAAAGATATGAGTCCTCCTTGGATCTCATGACGGATATTCAGAATCCTATTAACTGCATATTTTAATTCATGCCATTTGCCAGATATATTACATAGCGGAACAGTCTTTATTCAACACATATGTGGGATGGGTCTCTCACAAGACCACTTGAACCATCGCATTCACCACACATTATTTCAATAGTGCCCATAAATGTCCGAACTTCAAGCTCGTGACTTTCACTTTGCGATTATTGGTTCAGCCTCAATTGCATTTATCATTGACCCCGTAAGAGAGCTTCAAGCACTCATGCCTAGGACTTTGTTTTGGATCCCATTGCAATCTATAGAGGCAAGATAGGTGTCGACACATTTGTCTCCCACATTTAATAATGATCTCTGTCATTCTTGCGCCCCAGTTTGCTCACCAGGTCTCGGCAAGCTGTGCCGGCAAGGAAAGCCCCGATGACATCCGAGTCGGTAACGTTGGGCAGCTCGGTGCGCTGCTTCGAAAACCGCCGGATGTACTCTCGGAGGGACTCCCCTGGCTGCTGGCGGCAGCTTCGGAGGTCCCACGAGTTCCTAGGGCGCACGTACATGCCTTGGAAGTTCCCCGCGAAAGCTTTGACCAGATCGTCCTAGTCGGAGATTTGCGCAGGAGGTGGATGCTCCAGCCAGGCTCGGGCGGCATCGGAGAGGAAAAGGGGTAGATCGATGATGAGGTTGTCATCATCCGCCCCTCCCAACTGGCATGCCAGTCGGTACTCTGCGAGCCACAGCTCCGGCCTCGTCTCCCCCGAGTACTTGGTGATAGTAGTTGGGGCTCGGAAACGGGCAGGGAACGGTGCTCGTCGTATGGCCTGGCTGAAGACTCGCGGTCCGGGTGGTTCGGGCGAAGGACTGTGATCCTCCTCACTGTTGCAGCGTCCCCGCACCTAGGATGGTAGCCTCGGCGCACCTTCTCGTCAAGGCGGGCTCGATGGTCGAGATGGTGGTGCTCGTTGCCGAGGCGTTCCCGAGCGGCGGGCGCCTTGTCCCGTGTACGCTCGGGATGGACCGAGGCTCCCCGAATGCGCCGAGAGGACACTACGCGATGCTCCGAGGGGTCAGCTCGCCTGCGGGAGGCGGAGCTCTCGGCTCGTCGAACCGCAGCGCCTTCTAGGAGATTCTTGAGTTTGCCTTGGATATGCCGCCCCTCGGTGGTGGATGGCTTCGGCATGGCCCGAAGCAGCATCGCCGCTGCAGCTAGGTCCTGGCTGGACCCGCTAACGGTCGGAGGCAGTGCTGCCCTGGCATTGTCGACGATGCGGCGCCGGATGTCTTGGGCCTGATGACAGGCTTCTCTGGCGAGTGATCGGCCTGCCCACTCCTGTTCGATGTTCTGTCGAAGCTGTACAAGCCGGCCTGCTTCCCCGTCGACCCGGGCCTGCATCTCACGGATTTGCTCGAGCTGTATGTCCTGACCCCCGCATGGATTGGGACCACAGCTAGCTCCCGCGGGATGTCAACGCGAGATGCGGGCCCAGGGGGATCGTCAACGTCTGGCATTCCGAGGTGGTTGCCTTTGTTGTGATCTCCCAGATCAACGTGGAAACATTCACAACTTGGGTTGTAACCCTCATCGTCAAGGTCATGGCCATCGTCAGAACAACCGGAGAGGCAGTGGTCACATGCGGACATGAAGCCCTGCATGGCACCGAGGTCATTGAGGGCAGAGAAATCCCAACCGGAGTCGGGGTCGTCCTCTTCCTCAGAACTCGCCGGTCCGAAGGTTGAGACAGCTGTCAGTCGGTCCCAGGTCGACCACATGTGGTACCCCGGAAGGTTTGGATACGCCTTTACAAAGGCGCTCACCATAGCGGGGTCGCTAGGTGGATCGAAGCTGAACCGAAAAGGTACGGGATGGAAAACGGACCGTACCTCTTGGTCAATGGACGGTGGTTAAGTCGTGTCGGGGGCGGAGCACACCGTCATCTCAGGTACAAGGGTAACGCCCAGCAGGTCCTTTGCGAGGGTGCCGGCATCATCAGTCCGCTTGGGGCTGACACGTCGCGGGGAAGTGACACCCACCGTCGCCTCAGGTGCGTGGGCAATGTCCGACATGTCCCCTGGGGGAGTGCCGGCGTCGTCGGCTCGCTCTGGTGCGACAGCCGACAAGGTGCCGCCTCCTGCGTGGCCATGGTTGCCCTCGTCTCCGCCTCCTCCGGCGAGGAGGGTGGCGGGGACGACCGGAGCGCTCCTCTTCTGCCGCGGGGAGATGCTGTCGTAGAGCTCGCCACCGCCGGGCGAGTCGGAGACCGTCGTTGTCGTCACGCCGCGGGGGGAGGAGTACCATGTTGTAGCTGCCGTCGAGGGACATGAACTCGAGACTCCCGAAGCGGAGCACCGTCTCGGGCTGGAGAGGTTGCTGAAGACTCCCCATTTGGAACTCAATGGGAAGGTGTTCGTTAACACACAGCAGGCCCCTACCTAGCACGCCAACTGTCGGCGTTTCGACCTCGGGGGGTCCCTGGACCGACGAGTGAATTGTCGTTGCATGTCCCTGCCCAGATGGGTTAGCGCGGGATGGAACACAAGATGTGGGACAAGCCTTGTATTATCCTGCACCAGGGGTGCCGCTCGCAGTAGGGGTTACAAGCGCGTCGCGTGAGAGAGAGAGAGGGACACAGAATTCGTCCGTCGCTTCCCTCGCGCGAACCCCCCTCAGGGTGGCCCTGGACCTCCCTTTTATAGAGGCAAGGAGAGGATCCAGACGTACAACTGGGGGCGTAGCTATGCGCTATCGTGTCCGGCGGTGGAGTGCCTAAGCCCTGTGTACATGCCAATGTGGCTGTTGGGGGAGAGCTTGGGCCCTATACATGTGATGGCGTGGCCGTTGGAGGAGCGCCTGAGTCCTGTAGGAGCACAGCTGGCAGCGTGGCGAGGATCCTGCTGACATCTCCTTGCTGTCGTAAGGGGCTAAGAGCCACCGGCGTCATGGCGCACGCGGAGCACCATCATTACCCGTCGCTAAGGTAAGCCAGATGGGACGCTGGTCTTGTTCCTTGTAGCCTGAGCAGGCTAGGAATAGGGAAATGATGCATCCCCTATTAGCGCGGTCAGTCCGAGCCCAGGGTCGGCCAAGGCAGAGACTTCTCTTGAGGCCGAGGCCGAGGTCGGGCGAGGACGCGATTCCTCCCGAGACCGGGGTCGAGGCTGAGTCCGGGGATTGGGCGAGGCGGAGACCTCCTCCCGAGGCCAGAGCCTGAGGTCGGGCGAGGCGGAGACCTCCTCCCGAGGCCGGAGCATGAGGTCGGGCGAGGCGGAGCTTCCTGTTGCGCCCGAGGCTGAACTCGGTGGTTGATCGTGACTTGTTGTCAGTCGTTGCCGGGGTGGCTGACACGGCAGTCAGAGCGGAGTGAGCGGTGCTATTTTCCTGTCATATCGGACAGTAAAGTAGAGGGGCGAAGTGACTGCGGTCACTTCGGCCTGGCCGACTGAGGCACGTGTGTCAGGATACAACGTCAGGCATCCCCTGCATTTAATGCGCCTGTGAAGCGGTCGGTTGGTGTGGCGGTATGGCCAAGGTTGCTTCACAACGAAGCCTTCCCGAGCCGGGCCTCGGGAGATCCGAGGGGGCGCTCGCTGCATGAGGAGGGCCTCGGGCGAGGCGTGAACTTGTCTGGGACCACTGTTCCAACCCGAGGCTGGGCTCGGGTGAGATCGCGTCCTTCGGGTAGACGAAGTCTTGGCTTAAACCGCACACGTCAGTTGGTCTGAGGGTGTTTACCAGCCATGATTAGGAGCGTTGGGGGTACCCCTAATTATGGTACCCGACACTATACGTATATGTAGATGTAATTGTGGATGTTACTCCACGACTCATCAAACTCAATCAAAGATCCAAATCAGACAAACATCATAAGAACAAACACTCAAGCATATAGATACCTATAAAAATAGTTTTGTTTTGTTCTTAAGAGTAGGTCTCCTATTCCTAAAAATCACTTTAGGTACATGATTTCAAAGTGTGAAGTCCACTTTTGTCTTTAGAAGAGAAAAGGTAAGAATAATCAGAGTAAGCGGAAATAGATGAGAAAAGATTAAGAAGAGTTTAGAAAAGAATCAGAGTAAAGTAAGTAGGTAAGGGTTTTGTCCATTTCTATCTAGTTTTCGTCCTACAGTCAACATTCCTCTGATACCACTTCTGTCACACCCGGATTTAAGGGACAAAGCTGGGTGCGTCTCATATATGCACCAAAGAAGACAACACATATAATAACAGAGTGTATAGAGATAAATGTTACAATATAATCAGAGTACTTATTACATAGTGGAAGTCTTATAAAATAAAAGATAAATATAGATCGAACTAAAGTCCATCTTTGGCGCCACAAAGTAAACTGGGAGACGCCACCTAGATTAAGTCAAACTCCTTGTTGTGTTGCTCCTCTTGAACCACCTGTTCTTCTCTTGTGGGGGGTGGGTGTGAGACAGCAAGGGTGAGCTCACACATGTTCATCGCTCCACAAGTTGTGGGGAATAATGTGCATGAACTCACCAAAGGTGGGAGTTCATGTGAAGTGTAAGGCTGATCAACAAAATAAAGGTTGAAGCTGGGCATTGCTTTTATAAGTTGGTCAAAGTTTTATTAGTAGTTACTAAGTGTAAGTAAATACCAAACCATAATAAATAATAGAATAAAATTAATAAATAATCCTATGCAATGCAAATGACAAATTGAATTTAATTCCATAAATTAATCGTGTGAGAGTCCTGAGCTGCTCTTGACCGTGAGCTCGGCTAGTATACCAGTTTTACACTCTGTAGAGGTTGTACCCTGTATCCACAAGTCATGTTACCCATCTGCCAAGGGGTCATGAATCCCATACACCTCTACCAAGGAAGCGAGGCAGGGTAACACTACGAGGCCTTTACAAAGTTCCACTAGCTTCCGAAAACCCGCTACAATTTATGGGAAGAGCACTTGCAGGAATCCCTCATCTGACCGCCATCACAGCAAAATCAACCCGAGAACCTCCCTACATGCAACTCCCCTACTGCCCTTGCCTCTTTTGGGTAAGGTAGTCTTCCACTAGCTTTCCTAATTAGTCAGCCAAGGGCGTCCCATTCCACCCTTGTGGTGGCACATGTTTCTCAAGTTAAGCTCCATGTTCCAATTAAAATAATATAATGATCTTGACATGAACATAAATAAAATAACAGAATAATTGGAACATGGATATAATGAAATATTAACCCAAAACCATATAAAGCAATAGCAAACTACCCAAATGATTTAGGGGTAACAAGGTAAAAAGGATAAACAGACTAGGGCGACCTATTGGGTCCCATCAAAATTAAACATATGCATTGAATAAATGACATTAAAGAACCTTATTGGGTAACAAAAGTGGTCAAGGGCACAACTTGCCTTCAATGAGCTCCTGCTCAGCAACTTCTATCTGTTGAACACCAGAATCCCCAGCCACTGGCTCTTCTACTCGCCACAATACAAACAAGCATAGTGTATAGAGAAAATTAACATCACACCAAATATGTAAACAAAATACACTATAATAATATACAAATTAAAATAAGATCATAGGAACAAGAATCATTAATTTTGGAGTTATAGATTTTAAGTTATGAATTTCTAAAGATTTTATGGGTTTGATACAAGAGTAATTAGGAGATCAATTTTATTGTGGCTTTCATGTCAAAACAGTGGCACTAATTGATAAACAATAATATTAGAAAACTATAGAAACTGGAATGGATTAATTTGGACTTTATATGAATTTTCTATGAATTAAACAAGTTCTAGCATTTATTTTCACATTAAAAATCATTTTCTAATTACTTTTACTGGATTTTATAAATCTCTGGACTGGGCACATGAAAACAGGGAAGAGCAGGCGTCTCTGTGCAATAATGCCTAAGGCATAGTGCGCACCTAACGAGGATGGCAGGTTGTTTTCCTGTTTCCTCGAGGGCTCATGTGTAAAAAGGACCAACGAAGGGGTATGGTGGACTTCTTGACCGTCAAATCACAATGAATGGCTATGATTAAAAATCTCGTCGCCCGAACCATTACGCAACCGAGGTCGTTAGATCGGCGATCGACGGACGACATGCGATCTCACCCCGATCCACTCGATCAGGCGCCAATGGTTCGGATTCAAAACGTGAAGGGGTACCTCCAACTTCTAATCACGACCGTTCAATCACATCTAACGGTTGCCCTCTATCGTCCTCCTCCCGTAGAACTCGCGGCGGGGCAACACAGGACCCTAGCGGCGCCTACGCCGGCGATAAACCGATCACTACGCGAGCTTGATCTTCGAACCTGGCATGGTGCTACGCGAAGAGGGTGTGAGGGTGAATTCAGTGGTTCCACTAATCCCACGAATCAGCAAAGGCCAGAGCCTACCCACGACAGCGCACCAACCGTTGTGAAACTACACATCGGCGAGAAATTCTCAGCGTACCGCGACCCTATCCCAATTCATCATGTGTAATGGGCAGAGGGACGGAACGAACAAGCGATGCAGGGTTGTCTTACCGGCGCTAGAGTACTGGGCATGCTTGCCCATGGCGACAAGCGGTGGTCGGGTCCGTCCGCCCTTGGCAAGGGTCCCCAGCGCCCTACAGCTTCCTTCGCGCTCGCCCCGGCTACACCCATGCCTCGTGTATTGTAGTGGACCACCCCAGACCGGCTTCTAGGTTGGGGAACGTGTGAATCGCGTGTGCCGCGATGGCGACCTCGGTGTCAAAGCTTCCCCCGTTGATTTTCTCTTGGCACGGCACGACTGCTCAGCGGAATGCGGAGATGAGGATGAGGCTTCCCACGACCAGGGCGTCATATGTAGGAGCAGGGCGACCCGGTCTTCAACAACCTTCCCCTATTCCCGACGCGCGTCCACCATTAGCGGCGAGGTGGGTGAGTCCACGACTGACGACTCGGCCCCATGGGTCAGGTGCACTGGGTGAGCGCGTGCGCTGATCGCAGGCTCCCACGAGATACTTATCCTCGCGCCGAGGTGGTTCTGAGCTCGTTGCCCCGGTCTAAGCGGCACATCTACTGCTACAGCTCCGCCCGACCGTGCGGAGAGTCTGTTTGGGAGGGAGGGATCTGACATGTTTGGCCCACCTGTCAGCGACGTGGAAAGAAATTGAGGGAGCGCTAACAGTGCGGGGCCCGGCGATAGTGACTAAGCGCGCGCGTCTTGCGCCATCTTGGGCCGCGCGGACGAGTAGTTAAGTGGGCCGAGACCAGGGATCCGAATTCGGCCCACACGCTAGCAAGCCCCATTGGTTTTCTTTTCTTTTTCTTTATTTCTATTTTCTTTGTTGTTTTCTAGTTTAAATCTCCAAATTCGAATTAAAATTTAAATGCACATTTCAGAAAATTCCAGTAAAACATAATTGTTTAGTTTATTTATTTATGCTAAAATGTTTTCGGTTATGAAAACCACACTTTTTCTTTTCTACCTAAATTCAAATTCGGATTTTTCTAATTTGGATTTAGATTCTAGCTTGGGGTTTCATGTCCAAAATTTCCTAGTGCAATCAACTCTATATGATATGCAATATTGATATTATTTTATTTATCATTCTATTTACCATTGCCTTTTAAATGTGTAATTCCCACATATTTATCTCAAGAACAATAGTTTTATATTGTATGATTTCCATAAAGAAAAATGCCCTAACATATGTCTTAAAGTGATTATCAATACTACTATTTGTAATATTTTTATTTTATTATTTTATGATATATATTTTTTCCTTCTATCAAATTTTAGTCTTACACTGGTGCAGCAAAAAGACAACGCCCTCCAACGTCAATAGCTCCAAACCCTAACGGACGCGCTAACGTGGCGCGCACCGGACAGTTAACAGTGACTGTCCGGTGCGTCCATCGCCAGCAACGGCTAGGAAGTGGTTGGGGGCTATAAATACCCCCCAACCAACTCATTCAAAGCAATCCAAGCATTCTGAGTTTCTCATTCATTACAAGAGCAAAGTGCAACACTCCAAGACACAATCAAAGCAATCAATCCACTCAAAGTTCCCAAAATCAACGCTAGTGCTTAAGGGCTTGTGAGAGGATCATTTGTGTTCTTTTGTTGCTCTTGTCGCTTGGATTTCCTTATTCCTTTCTCTTTCCAATTCTAAGTGCTTGTAAAGCTAAGCAAGTGACACCAAGTGTGGTGGTCCTTGCGGGGTCTTAGTGACCCATGTGATTAAGGGAAAGCTCACTCGGTCTAAGTGACCGTTTGAGAGAGGGAAAAGGGTTGAAATAGACCCGGTCTTTGTGGCCTCCTCAAAGGGTTGACGTGGTTCACGTAGAGCATAAATTCATATACAAAGTCGCATAAATACATAAACTGTGTAGCATAATTGATAAAAAAACCTATTATCGGTTCAACTAATAGCCCCGCGGGAATTAGGGACATAGCAACATAAAATTGTATTCATTGTCATAAAAATCATCACTGGAATGCATAAATAGTTTAAGCAGTAGGCATAAAACATAATCATCGATGGTATAAACATGGATTGGATAGTTCGTCGCCGGAGGACGATCCTGAGGCCGCTAGATCAAAGGACGCTGCCAAAGCCACCGGGTCGGAGGAGTTGGTCGTCGAAGGACGCTAGAGCCACCCACGCCTCGCGTGGCCGCCATCGCTAGAGACGACCATGCCTCACTCGACCACCGGAGTGACTCACGTACCTCGTGGCCACCGTTGACGCTGCCGACGCCTACCGTGCCTCGCACAACTGCTATTACCACCGGGCCTAGGGTGCGCCGCCGTCGCCTGTCCGCTTCGGGAGCGCAGTCACCGCTTGCCCACCAGCCTTGGGAGCGTCGTCGTCGCTCGTTCTTGGTGGAGCGTCACCGTCGGTCACCTGCCTCGGGGCGACACTGCCGCTGGCCCCCAGGATCGCCGCCGCCGCTAAAACCTAATCCCTGGCGGCGTGGGGGTGTTTTTATAGCAGCCCGGACATGGTCCGGCTCGACTAGATTGCACCGTTTGACCTAGGCTTCCTATAGTTATTGGAAGCCCAGGGCTGTAATATACAATATATTATATATATATATGAGGTAATAGGTCTATTGGTAGACGAGAAGTGGGGAAAATCTACATATAGGGATCACAATAGGTTTAAAACCCGTGGGTAAAGGGTTTACAAACCCGCACATGCGGGTTTAATGTCAAACTCGCACATGTACCCGTTACCCACGACGGGTACAATATATTATCTGTACCCACTACCCGTGGGTACCACAAACCTATGGTATACCCGCGAGCACATAATTACACACACACACACACACACACACACACATATATATATATATATATATATATATATATATATATATATATATATATATATATATATATATATATATATATATGCGGGTTCGCGAGTTTGCAGGCATATGTACAATATTTTCATACCCGCGAGAAAAAACCCATCGAATTAAGAATCAAACACGCACCCATACCTGTGGGTACAAACTCACACGTAAAGCCTATAGGGTTTTTACCTGCGGTAGGGTAAAATGTATCGTTGCCAATCCTATCTACATACCATGCGTGACTAGGGGTGTAATCAGATCGAATACGGATGGATATCAATGAACCCATATTTGTTTTCATATTTTTATTCGGATTCTAATACGGATAGCTTTGAATACGAATACAAATATGATGTTCTCGAATACAAATACGAATAGTCGTGGGTCGAATACGGAACTAGTCGGACACGGATAGCATCGGTAACGAATATTTTGTCGGATATCATGTAAGACACCATTCCACACATATCATATTTGTAATCATTTAGCCCCTTCTTTAGTCTAAACATTTTTTAGGATTAGGATTATATGTCGACATATTCTAGGCCTCCATAAAATTCCATGAATTTCTAAGGCTATTTTGAGTATTATTAATTTCTTTATGTAGAAAATTGTTAAACTGCAATTAAATTCATAAAATATGCTAGCGTCGACCAAAAATTGCAAATAAGTTATCAAGACTAATAAATATTCTACAAGAATATAGCATCAAGTACCCACATGAAAATGATAAAAGTGAAGTATTGTTCATGTTGAAACTTAGATGTTTATTGTGGTTTCACATGTAACTCACACAAATAAGTGGAAATAAAATGAAATGATGACATCTTATGGATTTTATGGTTTAGACATTATTTAGGATGCTATATGGACATATGTTGCCCTTATGCCAAATTTCATGAAGTTATGAGACTATTTGTGTATTATTAATTTCTTTCTACAGAAAATCATTAATGCATTTAAATCCATAAAATATTCTAGTATCGACCGAAAATTGCAAATAAGTTAACAAGACTAACAAACATTCCATAAGAAGATAACCTCAAGTCCCTACATGAAAATGATAAAGTGAAATAAAGATTATGTTGAAACTTGGATACTTAAGCTGATTTCATGTGTAACTCGCGCAACAAGTGGAAGTGAAATGAAAAGAATCACTGACATCTTATGGACTTTATGGGCCAAACATTTTTTAGAATTTTAAATGAACAAATGTTAACCCTCCGTGAAATTTTATGAATTTATGAGGTTATTTGTCTATTATTAATTTCTTTATAAAGAAAATCATCAAAATGCAATTAAATTCATAAAATAATCTATTGTCTACCGAAAATTTCAAATAAGTTACCAGGACCAATAAACATTCTATTAAACATAATATTATGTCCCTGTGTGAAAATGATAAAGTGTAGTGTTGATTATGTTGAAACTTAGATACTTATGATGATTTCACATGTAACTCACGCAATAAGTGGAAGCGAAATGAAAGAATCCCTAACACATTATGAAATTTATGGTCCAAACAATTTTTAGAATTCTATGTGGACATATGTTACCCCTCCGTCAAATTTCATGAATTTTTAGGCTATTTATGTATTATTATTTTCTTTCTATAGAAAATCATAAAATGCAATTAAATCCATAAAATATTCTAATGTCGACCGAAAAAGGCAAATAACTTACCAAAAATAATAAATATCATATAAGAAGATAACCTCGAGTCCCCGTGTGAAAATGATAAAGTGAAGTATTGATTATGTTAAAATCTGGATACTTAAGGTGATTTCACATGTAACTCACGCAACTAGTGAAAGTGAATTGAAAGAAACGCTAGCAATCTTTTGGATTTTATGGCCCAAATATTTTTGAGGATGCTATATGGGCATATATTGCCCCTCCGTCAATTTTTATGAATTTATGAGACTATTTATGTATTATTATTATTTTTTCTACAGAAAATTATCAAAATACAATTAAATTTATAAAATTGTCGGGGACCATAATTAGGGGTACCCTCAAGACCCCTAAATCTCAGCTTGTAACCCCCATCAGCACAAAGCTGCAAAGGCCTGATGGGTGCGATTAAGTCAAGGATCGGTCCATCCAAGGTACACGATTGTGCCTCGCCCGAGCCTAGCCTCGGGCAAGGGAAGCCGACCCCGGAGAACCTACATCTCGCCCGAGGACCCCCCTCCAGCGACGGGCACACTATCGGCTCGCCCAAGGCCCAGTCTTCACCGAGAAGCAACCTTGGCCACATCGCCGCGCCGACCGACCAAATTGTAGGGGCGTTTAATGCAAAGGTGGCCTGACACCTTTATCCTGACGCACGCCCTCCAGCTGACAGAGCCGAAGTGACCGCGATCACTTCGCCGCTCTACTGACCGGTCTGACAAGAGGACAGCGCCGCCTGCGCCGCCCCGACTGCTGAGCCACCCGACAAAGTGAGTCTGACAGCAGCCAAGGCCGGCCTCAGGCGTTATAGGAAACTCCGCCTCGCCCGACCTCAGGGCTCGGACTCGGGCTCAGCCCCGGAAGACGGCGAACTCCGCTCCGCCCGACCCAGGGCTCGGACTCGGGCTCAGCCCCGGAAGACGGCGAACTCCGCTCCGCCCGACCCAGGGCTCGGACTCGGGCTCAGCCCCGGAAGACGGCGAACTCCGCTCCGCCCGACCCAGGGCTCGGACTCGGGCTCAGCCCCGGAAGACGGCGAACTCCGCCTCGCCCGACCCCAGGGCTCGGACATAGGCTCAACCCCAGAAGACGACGAACTCCGCTTCGCCCGACCCCAGGGCTCGGACTCAGCCCTGGCCTTAGCCGACGGTCTCCGCCCCGCCCGACCCAGGGGCTCGGACTCGACCACGGCCACGGAAGACAGACTCGACCTCGACCTCGGAGGAGCCTCCACATCGCCCAACCTAGGGCGCGGACCGACCACGTCGACAGGAGGCGCCATCATTACCCTACCCCGAGCTGACTCAGGCTACGGGGAACAAGACCGGCGTCCCATCTGGCTCGCTCCGCCAGATAGGCAATGATGGCGCCCCGCACACTCTATGACGACGGCGGCTCTCGGCCCCCTTACGGAAGCAAGAGGACGTCAGCAAGGACTCGACAGCCCCGACAGCTGCCCTTCCGCCAGGCTCCAGCGCTCCTCCGACGGCCACGACATCACACGAACCGGGTGCCAAGACCTCTCCGGCTGCCACGATGGCATGTACTTAGGGCGCTAGCTCTCCTCCGCTAGACACGTAGCACTCTGCTACACCCCCCATTGTACACCTGGATCCTCTCCTTACGCCTATAAAAGGGAGGACCAGGGCCCTCTTACGAGGGTTGGCCCGCGCGGGGAAGGACGGGACGGCGCTCGCGCAAGGCTGCTCGCTCCCACTCCCGCGTGGACGCTTGTATCCCCCTACTGCAAGTGCACTCGACCCGGGCGCGGGGCTAACACGAAGGCCGCGGGATTCCACTCTCTCACGCCTGCCTCCCTCCGGCTGCCTCCTTCTCCCCCCTTCGCGTTCTGCCTCACGTCGACCCATCTGGGCTGGGGCACGCGGCGACGATTTACTAGTCGGTCCAGGGACCCCCCGGGTTTCGAAACACCGACAAAAATATTCCACTGTCGACCGAAAATTGCAAATAGGTTACCAGGACCAATAAACATTATATAAGAACATACCTCAAGCCCTCATATGAAAATGATAAAGTGAAGTATTGGTTATGTTGAAACTTGGATATTTAGGTCGATTCCACATGCAACTATCCGAAATCTAAAATCTGGTAAGATATCTGAGAAGATGTCCGGATATCCGAAATCTGAAATCCGGACAGGTATCCGAGAAGATATCCGAAATTCGACGGATTTTAGTCATCTCGTATTCGTATTCGATATTCGAACTGTACTATCCGAATCTGAATCCGAAATTCAAAAATTATGCGGATATCTAAAAAAACTATCCAACCAAATAATTAGCCTCTTCGGACTGTCGGATGCTCGAATAATATCCGTACTGTTTATACCCTACGCGTGACACACGATGAAACTTGTAGGGGTGAAAACGAAAACGGTAATTTTCGGATACCGGAAATCGTTTTCGAAGTTTTACCGAAATTTAGGTCTAAACGAAAACGGTTACCGAAAATACGGAAACAGAATCGGTATAAAAACTCGGAATCGGAAACGGAAACAGAAATGGTTTGGGTCTCTTCCGACCGTTTTCGGAAATTACCGTTTTTATTCAGTATTTTTCAGAAAAACATTAAATCTGAACTAATCTTTATAAATTTATAATAAATTCATCTTAGCTTAGAAAATATGAAACTAATTTTATTATTTTCCTAAAATCAAGATCTATCTAATGGTATATAGTTTAGAATCGTTTGAAACTTTTATAAATCTTATTTATGTTTTCTTACCTATTATTACTCTTGATACATATATTCATAATTTGCACGAGAACTTAAGAAGGACCAAGAGGACACTAATTATATTGACTATGCCAAGTAGTAGGAGTACAAATAGAATGTAAGTGCTATATCATTATACACATCTTAATTCTACTTTATTTAAATACATAATAATGATTTTATTATTGTATGACTTCTTACTTTATATATTTATTATAACCTACACTGATTACTAATTTTATATGAATGTACGACTTGCATAAATTTTTAAAGTTAATTGAGGGTACATGTTATAGTTTTTACCGATCGAATTTTAGATTCCGATCATAACCGGTGTAATTTTCGTACCGAACTTTCGTTTTCGATGTTTCCAAATTACCGATGTCGTTTTCGTTTCTGAAGTTAAAGTTTTCGATCTTGTTTCTAAGAAAAAATATGAAAACAAAAATAGTTTTAGGGTTTATCGATTGTTTCCGACCATTTTCGCCCTAAAAACTTGTGTAGGTAGAGAGAATTGTCCGCTTGCTTTGTCTCATGCTGCTGATATGTGTTGGGCTGGTCTGGTCCGGGCCCAAAAGGGCTGGATGTGTAAAGCGTTTTCCTCGTTGAAAAGCGTCCACCCCGTGAGAGGCAGGTCCAGTCGTCCAGACGGCAACTAGCCACGTGTACGGTGTGCCCTCCTTGCTCCGCCTGGAGCACAAGCGAATACATCCAGGCTCCAGCCCACCCCTGCCGCCGCCTCCTCGAGACCTGCGCACCGGCACCGGCACCGGCACCGCCATCTCCGTCTCCCTGTCTCACAGGTGCCGCTTCCCCGCACCCGCTCGATTTACTGCCCAATCCGGCCCGCCTCGCCCCGCCACGAATTTTAATCAACCGTTTGGAGCTTGAATTTGAATTCCAGTTCGAATCACCCACCCGGCCAGCTGGGAGCGAGAGCGTTCCAGCTCGAATCACCCAGCCCGCCAGCCGGGAGCGAGAGCGAGCTGGATGAGCTCGATTTGATGCGTTGCTGAGCGTGGGTCAACCGATTCAGGTCGGGCGGTGGCGCAGTCAGAGGGATCTGAATCCTAGCGCCGTCCGGCCGTCCGGATCTGTGACCCGCGCTGCTCGGCGCGTCAGCGGCATGAGTGCCTGGAAAACGTGGCGAGGAGGAGAAGCGGTGGGGATATGAGCGGAGCCGGCGGCAGCGGGGACGAGTTCGGGCGGGCGGTGGCGCGTGCGGCGGTGGCGCAGGTGCTGGAGGCCGCGGGGTTCAACTGCGCGCACCGCTCCGCGGTGGACGCGGTCGTCGACATCCTCCTGCGCTACATCACGCACCTGGGTCGGTCCGCCGCCTTCCATGCCAACCTCGCCGGACGCGCGCTCGCCAACGAGCTTGATGTCATCCAGGCGCTCGAGGAGGTCGGCGCCGACACGGACGGCTTCGCCGGCGCGGCGGCCACGGGCCACTGCCTCGTCAGCTCCGGCATCGTCAGGGACCTTATGGCGTTCGTTGACTCCAAGGACGAGGTGCCGTTCGCGCGTCCGCTGCCTAGGTTCCCTGTCCAGCGCGTGCAGCCGCAGCCCACTGCCAGCTTGGCGGTGGCGGGGCGGGAGACTGGGATGAGGCACGTGCCGGAGTGGTTGCCCGTGTTCCCGGATCCGCACTCGTATGTGAGTACGGAGGTGTGGGTTGAGCCATCGGCGACCAAGGACAGGGTTGACAAGGTGGAGCAGGTGCGGCAACGGAGGAAGGCTGAGAAGTCCCTGCTCAGCTTGCAGCAAAGGCTGGCTATGGCAGGTGCGGATGGGTTTCGTCCAGCAGCTGCTGTGGCGCAGGATAACGCAGAGAAGGGGAAGGAGATACAGGCAGCTGGGACAAAGAGAAACCCATTTCTTGAGCCAGCATTGCCGCCTGGAGAGAAGGATGTATCTGAGGTTGATATGCCTCCTGAAAAGAAGAAACCTTCTGTCCTTGAGGCATTTGCGCCAGCTATCCAAGCTAGAACCATCAGAGAGTTCGATGCTGGGGCAGGGTTGGATCAAAATCAAAGGAACATCGTTCCAAAGGAGAGGGTTCCGGTGCATCTTAAGATTGGATTTGGAAAGAAGCCATTTGCTGCAGCTCTGAACTCAAGAGCCCTGGACCTGAGGGAAGATCCTTCATTCCTGAAAGAGGAAGCAAAGGATGACAAGAAGCGGAGAGCAGGCATGATATTAAGGGCATCGATGGAGAACCCACAAGAACTTCCTCAGCTCTAAAGTTATCTGTAGAGGAAGTGCGGTACCCAGAGTGGAGTTGCATCATGGTGTAATTGTGGAACTTCAGCTTCCAGAATCTTGAGGTACGTTGTAAACATTCATCTTGTGGTAACTCATTGGTCCTGGATATCGATTGCTATAGAGGCCCATGCGAACGAATCCCATTTAGTTGACAATCCTTTGGTTCTATGCAAGGTTATTAAAACGACAAAACGTTTAAACACTCATGGGTGAAGTTTTGACTTTTAAACTAAGTTTAAATGTAGTTTTAAACAACATAGAAAAATATTAATATATTATAATTTTAGACAATAACATGAAGTTAAATACCAAAACAGACAGGTTAGTAGCTTACCAAAGCAGAGGCAGAAAGGTTGAGAGGAGTCGACTGCTGAGTGCTGGCCACCGGTTGCTAGTAAACAGATGCGTGGAGGGAGAGGAGGTGCGTACGGCGTCGATTGCGCGGCACACGGTGCTGAGAAGCGGTTGCACACGCTGTGGAAGGAGAGGGCACACTCGGCGCGGAGGGAGAGGGAGAGTCGGTGCGCGAGGACGACAGCAACATCACCTTCAGGCAGCGGCGACAGAGAGCAGAGCGGTGTGTTGCTAGCCATCGGGCTTCGGGGCAAGGGATTAGTGAGCCATTGGCAATTTTGCCATTATCATTTGTGGGCTTCGTCAGTGCCATCGGATCCACAAATCATAGACACAGATGGTCCCACCAGTCATAGACAAGGGATGGCATAATAACAGACAGCCAAAATTGAGAGTGGCAAAATAGCAAATTTCTCGGGAGTAGGGCAAGCATGTGGAAACTGGGCCGAACTGGACCCAAAAGTAAACAGACTGGCTGACTGAACCCAAAACTAGCTAATGGTCTGAAACACATGAAAGACTTAGTTTTACAGTTTAGAACGCCAAAACGTCGATTTAAACGTTGTAAAACGTCGTTTTGGATCATATTCTTTAATGTTTCAGAGTTTCAACCTCTAATTAGCATTTTGACATTTAAACGTAGTTTTGATAACACTGGTTCTGTGCATTAAAGTGGTAGAACAATCTGACGATTCTAGCTGGCTGTGTTAGTGTATATTTGTGTTGGTTTTCTTTTTTCACATGTAGGGCAATGATACGTTGCTCTTACAAAGATATCTATGCATCTATTTGTTAGCTTTACCCACTTTGGCTAGTCTTGGATGGTAGAAAATTGGGGGTGTTAAATCTTAGTATCTTTTAGGTAGGCTTGCTCTGCTCGGTATTATTAGGGCATGTACAAACTTGAGGCCATGGATCGGTTTTCCAAGTACAAGTGACAGCTAAATGATTGCATGATACAACCCTGAGCCCCTATATTATAAATGCAGTTAAGAGATAAAGTTTATGGAGAATCGTAAAGAGACGGGCTCTTCGCGAAGAGCCCATCTTTTGTAATATTTTCAATTAGCCCCCTAAAGACCGTTCACGTCGTTGTACATGCCCTTAGCAATCGAACTACTTTTGAGCAATAATGATGCATGTTTATGTGTCCTTGCGCGTTCTTTTCAAGAGAGTACAGATTGCACTGCATGCATTCACTATTTCGTAATGGGGCAATGTACAGTGAGGAGGATATACTAGTTGATGGGCCTGTTTGATCATCTAGGGCTAGTTATTAGGTGGGGATAAAACTTAGCAGACATAATAGACCTGGTACAGCATGTTTTAGTGATCCCATGCTGAGCAGTCCACCACAGACCTTCTAGTAATAGTTAGGCATGGCGAATCAATGCACCATCCTATTGTTACTGCTCTTTTCACATGTCGAGTCAACCACGAAGTTTACTTTACTGAATGTATGTAGGTTCTAGTAGTAATTATTTATTCCTCGACGACATTCTTTTTTTAAAAAAAATATGGTGAAGAATCAGCATGCCAAATAAATTATCAATCTAACTTGAGGTTTGATAATTTCTGCAGGCCCTGCATGTGTCAGTGATACAATACAACCTTCCTCAGAAGCTTAACCTGCAACCCGGGGTCTCCCCCATCCACCTAGCATTTTCCTAGAATCACCAGGGGCAGGGGCTGACAAGTTCTGCGGTGCCGTAGCTGAAGTATCAGCATCTCACCGCACTGAGCTTGGTTCTGGTGGTGTTTCACCTTTAACTGTGAGTGGGTTGGTTCAAACGGAGCTGATTTGTGAAGCCGCCGTTCTGGTCTCCAGAGTCCAGCGTCCAAAAGAATGATGCTCCCGATTTAGTTTTAGTAGCTATAGACCCTGGTAGAATTGAAGATGTTTGTACAAAAGCTAACCTCTAGTTAGGCAGAATTGATGTATCTAGTGGATTACTATATGGACTCTTTATGTCGATTGATTGATTGGTTGATTCTGAGTTCATGTTATTAGTGAGTTGTTGTAGTGCTTTGTAGTTGGAGACTGGGATCGTAATAAGAGTGTACCATATGATTCTTCCCTTTCCCCGCATCTAACTTGAGTAATTATTCGAGACTGAACTTGTAAAGATTTTATTTTCAGTGAACTGTGATGTGGGTCTTTAGTCATTTCCCCCCACTTGCATTTTTTTTTTTTTTTGCTCGCCTAGGTCTATAAACTTTGTCCATGTCCAGAAGCTCATCTAGAGGAGATTTGATTTGATGTGGCACTATGGTGGCATGCAATAAGCATAGCCAATCTGACACATGATATTAGCCAATCTGACACATGATATAAGAGCAAGTATAATAAAATAATGTAGACGACCTATAAGACATGTCATGTTAGATATATGATGACTTAAAAAACGAAATAGAGAGAAGAAAACAAGCTATGATTCAATCATGACTATTGACGGGCATAAAATTTGAAACCGCAACTAATACTTACATTAGTCACGAGTCCGATTCTAACCAAACTAATGTGCTGAACTGAAGATCTGTTCTCTACTAATATTAAAAAAAAAACATGATGTCCTTCCTTGTAAGAAAAACGAAGAGAGTACTGTATACGAGGGAATAAAGGAAATCACAACAGCACAGATGAATCCGCTAGGTGTGTCAGAGATTTTTTATTTTTATTTTTTTATTTTTATTTTTATTTTTTGCAAATAAGATTGGCTTACAACTTTGCTGGGCAAAGAGACCATCACTGTGCTAAATGACGCCAGAATTTCTTCAACAGCAACAGCCACCATCAACCTAGCTACTCCTAGTCGGCACTTGGCATCCATTATGAGAAGAATCCATGAGATCCCATGTCTAAATAATTACGAGGGAATATTTGGGAGCAAGGGGATTGAAGGTCTGGTTTGGAAAGAAAACGGACGCTTAAGAGGCGATGAATTAGGATTTCTAAAAGTCTTGCTAATCTAGGCCACAAATAATTCTTCTAAACAAAACTATGCAAATAGTTAAACAAGAATGTGCAATTTAGGTTTGTCTAAGTGTTGTTATCTCTACCGAAAAATATATATGCAATGCAACCTCGGTTTTGATCCTATATTCTAAACTAAAAATAATAAAGATTACAACTTAAGTAATCAATGTAAATGCGGAAGCTATAGAGCAAAGGTAGAGATTGCAAACTCTTGTGGACACGTCTGTATCTTTACCGAGGTATTCAGAACCGCGCAAGGTTCTGACTAATCCTCGTTGGTGCCCCTACGCAAGGGAAAGCTCACGCGAGGGCCAAACACCTGGTCAAGTAACTCCGTAGAGAGCCACGAGCCCTCTCCACTCGCGAAATGGTGCTCCACTTCCGGCCTCTTCTTGGACGCTTCCTACCATCTTCACTATCGAGCTTCCGGTCAAAACGCTACGGACCTCGTTTATTCCGGTACACGGTGGCGGCCACACCATAAATACAGTTGGTGTGATCTCGCAAGACGCCGCCCACTCGGTGTCTCGGTACAATATTACAATGGCTCGCTCAAGAGCCGAGGGGGTTGATGGGTTTTTTCTGAACTCACTCAACTAACTAGGAACAACCTAGAGCAAACGCATAAGCGGTCTAATAATCTAAGCATTTGACAAAGCACCTACGCTAATCATCAAGCAATTCTATTAAGCACTTGGGTGTTTGAAGCCTTGAAGATGTGTCACATGTGTTGGTATGTTGATCGGGCTCTCACACCTTCAAATGGCAAGCTAGGGGGTATTAATAGAGCCCCCATCCAAAACTAGTTGTTAGAGGAAAGCAATAGCTTTCTATCTGTGTCGCACCGGACCAATGCACATTGGACCGTCTGTCCAGATCCTCCATGTCAGCTAGCCGTTGATGCTCTGCTATGCTGTAGCAGGTCCGGTGTGCCACCCGCACGGTCTGGTGGCGCCACGTCAGAAAGACGTTGGATCTCGGTACAGTGCACAACCGGACCGGTTCGGATAGCCAGTTGTCCGAGGGCCATTTGCATAGCTCTCTGTGCACCCGGTCTGGTGCACCATCGGACCGGTCTGGTGTGCCAGCTAATAGCCATTTTCTTGATTCTTTTATATTCTTTTCTTGGGCTCGTTTGGTCTTGTGTCTTGGACTTGTGCTGAGTATTTATAAGTCTTCTATATGTCTTTTAGGTCTTCTTCTGAAGTGTTGCATCTTCAGAGCCTTAGTACAATCCACTTCGCATCCTATGAACTTTAAAACACAAACACTTACAAAACATTAGTTCATTGGTCATGTTGATCATCAAACACGAAAATCACTTAGTTAAATGGGTTGGGGTAAATTTTCCTTACAATCTTTCCCTTTTTGGTAATTGATAACATCACAACCAAAGCAAGCAAATATCGAATAACAAAATGAAATATGCACTCTATTTGCTAAGGATGCATGTGCATAGGTAAGATGAACGAGATACCAAATTAACAGATATGAGGTCATTTAGAGTTTAAACACATTCTTGCATATGAAACTAGTCCTCGATGCATGATTATGGACTTAAGCTTATCCCTAACTCCATAATCCACATACTTCCTATCTTGGACTGAAACCAATATAATAAACCACTTCAAAGATCATAAACGAATTGAAAAGTCATAAAAATTTTAAAATGGTGGTTTTTGGTATTTGATATACTTTGGATTGCTTTGGTCCACAAATTTCTCCCTAGAATCAAACACTGAAAAGGAATACATATTAAAGCATATAGGAAGCAATAAAAGACATGCCCTCTAAAAAGGATTTCTCCCCCTAAAAGGAAGTTCTCCCCATTTGGAAAAGCAATCTCCCTCTTCGAGAAAAAAGACTTACCCCCTATCAAAAAACTCTCCACTTAGGAAAATCATAATAATTTCATGCGAGAGGAAACAAGGCATGATTGAAAAGACTAACTGCCCCTTAATCTATGCATAGTTAAATGATAAAGGATATTCTAGTGATACCAAATGAAGAATTTAAAAGCATATACATATTTGGCAACATGGAGTGCATAAGATGTGAAATAACATATTATATTCAAAATTGGAGAAGACATGTAATTGATACCAATTTGTGGAATGACACCACTTGAAAAGTCTTTTGCAGTGGAAGCTTATTGTCTTTGTCCAAGGACTCAATTTTCCTTCAATGTGACTACTACACACATAATATGCTTGAAAAGGGTGTTAGTCTCAAAAGACTTAGATTCTAAAGGTGTGCACACAAGTTTTGAATACTTGTAGGAGACATATACTTTGATTTTTAAGATCAAAGAGGGGCAAGTTATCTATAATCTGGACTTTGGCACATATAATTCAAAATGACACCAATTGAAGGATATTACTTTAGAAACAAGAAATAGTGTCATCTATTTAGGAAATTTAATTAAGATATGTGTCATGCATATTTTAAACCATGTATGTTTGCTCAACAAGTATAAATTTAAACCGAGCAATCCTGCCATATGATATACCTAGTATGCATGCAATTCATTTGAAACTAAATACTACTTGAAAAGACATGAATAATACTTAATTGAAAAGCATGACAATTGAAAGCAACTACTAGGAAAGAATGGTAAACTAGATATAAAAAATAGATATGCATATCTAAAAACAAAGAATTGTAATAAATCTAGTTACCTTAGTCATGGCTGGGGAATTTGGGTCCAAAGTATTCACTAACCCACTTAGTAATAGTCTTGATCTGATATTTTGCATCCCATGATATACATCCTGTTTTGACAAGTCTCCAAATTCCTCGAAGTCCTTCGGACTTCTCACTTCCCTCTTAGGACCCAAACTTTCTTTGTTGCTTTTCATGTTGGAAATAATCTCCTTTGGCACCTAGATATGTTTGGCCCATTTTCCCTTGTTGGCTTGCTTCTTGGCCTCGATGGCTATGACCTTCTTGTTCTTTGTCTTCTTGATTAAATATGGTGTATCCATCTTTTTATCCACCTTGTTGGTGTAGGCATTGGAGATCTTGCTTGTTGGCTTTTTCTTCTTTTCTGCCTCGGTCTTCACCTTGCATTGGTAAGACTTGTGTCTTTCTTTATGACATAGGCAACAAACCATGGTTTCTCCCTCCACAGTCTTGTTCACTCCCGCAGTGGTGTTATCCTAAGGAGGTTGAGTTTGTTTGGCTTTGTCTTTCTTATCATATAAAGCCTTACCAAGGAGAGCCACTTCTTGCTTTAATTGCTCATTTTCCATTGCAATATCATATGAACATGCTTCTGTAACAACATTCTTAACAAGAACTTGATTGTAAGGATTAAAATCATCAATTAAATTTAAGCAAGAAGTAGAATCATCATTTTTAATAATTTCGGGAATTTTACCTAAGGGAGATTTTGGGTGCTACTGATGTTTTCTAGCTTATTAGTTAACTCATTGTTATAAATGCTAAGAGTTTCCATTTTGTACAGCAAGTTTTCAATAGCATATTGAGAGCTAGCTAATTTAGCCTTAAATTTTTCATTCTTTTTAATCAAATTATCAATGATAGTTGAGGATGGAGCTTTTGATTCTAGTTGCTCGATTTTAGTTATTAGCTCACAATTCAAATTTGCAAATGTTTCAATTTTTTAGCAAACATTTATAATCATTTTGAGAGCTAAGCAAATTAGATTTTAGAACTTTTAATTGAGCCTTTTTATTAGTGCATATATCCTCAAAAAATTTAACAACATGCACAAGTTCATATATGGAGGGCTTATCTTCATCATCACTATCACTATCATTATTATATGATGGGATACTCGAGTTACGTCTTGTCATAAGGCATTTATGTGATGGAGAGTGTGATGAAGAGCGATGGCCATGACATCTTGGGGGTTCATCTTCACTTGAAGAATCATCTCAAGTTTTGACACTTGTGAGCGTCTTGCCTTTGCTCCTCCTTTTCTTGGGTTCAGGCATATTTGGGCAATTATCTCGGAAGTGGCCCTTCTCCTCATACATGAAGCATCATCTCTTTCTTTGTTTTATCCTATCAATGTTAAAGGGAAGATCCTCTACCTACAGAGGCACACCCCTTAGACTAATCTTGTGAATCATCCTTATTACCTTTCTGACGCGTCAGACCGTTTCTTCGTCCTTGGAGGATGATGTAGAGGCTTGATCATCTTCATCATCTTATTTTTTATATTAATCTTATTCACTTGAGGAACTTGAGCTAGGGGCCTTCTTCTGGCCTTCCTTCTTTTTGTCACATGAAAAAGCATATGGTGTTGATGAAGTGGCCTCCTCTTTACCCATCTTTTGTGACATCTCAAATTTCACAAGCTTTCTGATCATGAGTGCCGAGGTCATTTGGCTTAAGTCCTCCAAGTTATGAAGGATGGTGATGATGCTCCCATATTTTTGTTGAGGTAGAAGGGAGATGATCTTTCTCATAATGTCTGCATCACCTAGCTTTTCCAATAGAATTAAGCTCATTAATGATAAGATTTAAATAAGAATACATATCTCTAACAAGCTCATTTTCTTTCATTGTAAAAGAATTATACTCATTTAAAACTATACAATGTTTTTGCTCACAGACATTTGATGCGCCGTCGTGGAGCTCATGTAATTTTAGCCAAATCTCATTAGCAGTTTTCAAAGTAAATGCTTGATTGAAAATTTCAATGCTAAGAGACTCATATAGACAATTTTTAGCTCTAGCATTCAAATGAATTTCTTCTTCATCACTCATGGCGAGCTTTTCGAGATTCTTAGGGGGTTTCACCCCGTCATGAGTGACTCTCCAAACACTTAGATCAAACAACTTATAGATAACAAGCCATTCTAGTGCTATAATAAGGGAAATTAGTGTCATTGAAGTGTGGTGGCCTATGGGAATCCGTCCCTTCCTCCAAAAAGTGTCGGTCCTAATAACAGTTAAGCTAAAAGGGTCCTAAATGAGCCAAACCGGGTTCTGATACCAATTGAAAGGAACACAGACGTCTAAGAGGGAGGGTGAATTAGGAATTCTAAAAACCTTATTAATATAGGCCACAAATAATCTCCTAAACAAAACCTAAGCAAATAATTAAAAAAGAATGTGCAATCTAAGTTTTGTCTAAGTGTTTCTATCTCTACTTCAAAAAGAGTTAAGCAACCTAAGTTCCAACCCTATATTCTAAACTAAGAATAGTAAATGTAATACCCAAAATTATAGATTAATAAAAATGGGATATCATGCTATTATTTATTCACCATATAAATCTTTATGTTAAGTGATCAACTTACATAGCAAGATAAACAAAATGAGTTATGCATATCATGCTGGAGTTCTTACTCTGTTGCGTTCGATATGAAATTTAGATGTCACATTATATGGGATTTGAGTTCAAACAAATATCTAAAATAGAAAAGAAATAAACAAATAAAAACAAAGGAAATGAAAAAGGAAAAAAAGACAAGAACTCGCTTGGGCCCAAAACTGCGCATCCAACCTAGTCCAGCTCGCGCCAACCCACCAACCGTGGCGTCGATAGGTAGGGCCCACTAGCTAGCCACACGACGTGCGTCCACCAACGTGAACCCACTGCCACATGGGCCTGAGGCGTCATCAGATACCTCTGCTACCAAGTTAGCTCCGAGTTGTTGTCTCATGGGACCATAGCGTTAGCCTGTGCACGTGTTCGCCGTGAGAGATTCCGTTGACGCGTGGGGCCCTTGGTCAGAACCTTGTAGATCTTCTCGCCGCCGGGTGGTTGTAACGAACGTCGCAATCCTCGTGGGCACTAGCTGGCCTTGGCACCGCCTCTCCGTGTCCATAAAAGGAGGGATCCTAGACCACGCATGTGTACACCACCCTCACCAAAGTTTACACCGCCGCCGATTACCATCGCCGTGAGCGAGAGCTATGGGTAGGGTCACTGCTTGAGGGCCTTGATTACACTGATGATTTGAGGGACCGAGACTGTCGGAGTGATTACCGGGAGTAGTGGAGCCGTTTATGGGAGCGGCAGGCGGGTTGTGGTCTCAAGCAACCGGTAATTCTCCACCGACAAAGAAACTCTATCACCGATCTGCCCCCACACCGTCGCCGAGACAACCAACTGTGTTCCATGCAGTAAGCCAGTAAGAATCCTCTAGATCGTTTTGCCACCTTCACCCCTTGGTATTGCATCTCGTGCCGTTCCCCTTGGTGCAGTTGAGTGCATGGAATTGCTCATCGAAATCTCGACGTCGCCGTAATCCACATCCCACCCTAAACCGTACACCCAGATGAGCTATTCGCGGAGAGAACTTCACCCATATGTCCGCCATGGTCTTGGCTTCATGTAGAACATGTTCGTTTGGAAGTAGGGCGTTGGATTTGCAAAACCGTGCAACTTCGGCGATGCCCCGTCGTCGGGTCGGTGTCACATCCAGTTTTGGAAGGCAAACCGAATGCGAACCATGTATGTGCCAGGATCAGAAACTCACGTACACAGCGATTACATAATTGGACATCATCACACAATGCTCGAAATAAATAGCGGAAAGGTACTTTATTACAACCAGATGTCCAAGACATCCATGGAGTCTAATACATAACCATTGTTCAACATAAATATCAAAGTGCGGAGAAACGAAACGTAGATGCTAAGCCTTCACAGGCAGCTAACTGGGGGTTTGCCACTAAGAAAGATCTAGAACTCGTCGTAATCCTAGAACTTCTCGAAGTCCTCCATGTTGCCAGCATCACCTCCTGAGCACTAAGTACAGTGGGGACAACCTGGGGTGGGGTGGTTTATAAAGCAAGGGTGAGTACACATCAACGTACTCAGCAAATGTCCCATTTGGCTAAAATAGACTAGCTGTATATGGGGTTGAGGTCAAGCAATTGCTTTTAGGTTAGTCAAGTATTTATTATTATTTGTAGAGCCAACTTTTAGTAGTAAACCCAGTTATTATCCAAAAGTACTTCCTCAAACGAGGAAATACCAAAGATCAGATTTTATAGCATCATTGTTAATCATCATCATAAAAGTATCCATAGTTCTTCTAATCAAAGAGGATCCCAAGGCTGCTCTTAACCATGAGCTCGGCTTATATACCAGTTTTTAACACTCTGCAGAGGTTGTACACTTTACCCACAAGTTGTGATCCCTTTCTAGCCTGGGTTGTACAGACCCGATCTTCACTACCAAGGTGAATGGCCAGGGATACACTACGTAGCCTTTACAAAGACTCCCTTGGTGTATAGCTGCTCGTTAGGTTTCGCCAGTCGTACAAACGCAGTACACCTCCCTAAGGTGGGTGACTAATAAAACCAAATCGAAAGAACCTCTGCACCCCAACCTTGGTGGAGCGAGCACTACGCCCCGGCCCCCATTGACGGCCCTCCGACAAAGCCAAGTACACCCCTAGATTCATCTAATAAATCAGTTAAGGGCGTCCCATTCCACCCTCATAGTTGTATTGTTATCCCGGGTGGTCACTCCATGAACAGGTCCTTACGGAGAGGTACTCAGGAAAAAGGCCTGAGCCCCCTAGAGTATCACAATATCATCATTGGGATAACATCAGCATACCATAAATAATCACATCATGTTCATTGATTAAGTTAAGGCAATAGCAAAATGCTAACCATGATAACCCAAAGGGTAAACAAGGGTAAGTGAATATAGACTAGTCAATCCTTAGGTTTCATAAAGTAATGCGGGACAGTGAATCATAAAGTATGTAGGACATAATGGGTCAGATGACACTTGCCTTCACCAGGTTGCTGCTCAGGGAGGTCTCCAACAACACACTCAGGAACCTAGGACCGCTCGTTATCTAAATAAAGCGAGCATGCATTCAATACATTTGGAAAGTGCAAATGAACATCACACCAAACATGTACAAACATTGGATCACATCTTAAAAGGACACAATACTACATAAGGGATATTGAATTCAAAGTATAACATGAACTATAACATAAATTAACTTCATTTGAAAATAGATTGTTATTTCCCTAAATGTTACTTACAGGTACATAATTATAGTTCAATTTATTTTATTGTGACTTCAAAAATTAGAATAGAGATGAACTCATGCAATACATATCATTAACCTCACAAGTTTAAACATGATTAAATCTCTAAAGTTCTCCTTTTATTTATTTTATTAAATAAATAAAACTACATCTATATTAGTTCATATTCAATCATAAAAATTAGAATGCACAGACAGTAAGTGAAACCATTTTATTTAAACAGAGAATAATTCTATGAATATTTTGCAATTTGAATCACTAAATTTGGAATTCATATGCAAAAGTTATGAAATAAAAAAATTTGGGAATTCAAAATATGAAATTAGGGCTAATTCTGTGAATATTTAAAAGTCCAGGGCTAAATCTGCAAGATTACAGGGGCCTGCACGCAGAAACCATGGACGACGGGTTGATTTCCAGTAAACCGAGGGTCTCTTTAATAAAACTACCACGCGAAGGGGTATCGGGTGTATCTGACAATCAGATCTAAAATCAATGGCTGAGATTAGATCCGCGACCGAGGGCGCGCGCGCGAGCGGGCGAGCGCTGACAGGCGGGCCAGGGAGTGTCAGCGACAGAGGGGGAGAGCGCGCTGACCGAGCGGGCTTAGCGCCAGAGGGTTTGGGCGCTGACAGGCGGGCCAGGGCGTTAGGGCACGCGTGCGCGAAGCGTTTTCCGAGATCTGAGCTGTTCGATATGAATCGGACGGAGGGGATCAGACCAGGGGAAACAGACGGCTGTGGGCGGCGCTGCTCCTCTCCGTGGCGGTGAGGTCGCCGGAGTTGAGGCTGGCACGAGCTAGGGTGGCTCCAAGATCGCCGGAGTTGGGCAGAGAGGGAGAGGGCACCACGACGAACTCAATGGCGGGGAAGAGGCCATAAATCCATGGGCAGAGAGGGCAGAACGGCGGTGAGAAAGCCTCGGGCGGGCCGGAGTAACTCAGGTGAGCCATTCCGGCCACGGGGAGGGGACTTAAGGCGCGCTAAGGCCTAGGCTAGCTTCAGCAGAGGCAGGGGTGACACAGGGACCTACTCTGGGGAACTAGACCGGGCTAAATCGGCCGGCCACCGCGCGATCCGGGCCCGTGGGACAGAGAGAGAGAGGGAGCGCGCGGGTGAAGAAAACTGGCGTCGATAGGTTGGCCCCAGCAGGCAGAGAGCGAGAGAGAGAGCGCGCGGGGGAGAAGGGATCTGCCGCTAACAGGCTGGGTCCGCATGTCAGGTGGCACGGGCGTGCGGGCGTGCGGCCTGGCTGGGCCGACTTGGGCCGGCTGGGCTGCTTTATCCTTTTCTTTTTTCTCTGAATTTTCTAATTCCTTTTCCATTTCTTTTTCTATAGGGTTTTCAAATCCAAATTCAAACTAGCTTTGAAACTCAAATAAATTCAAACTTGTGCAACACTTCAAAGAATATTTTAAGCTCAACATGATGCAACATGTCATGACCCATAAGGTTTTGGCAAAAAATAAATAATTAACCTCCACTAGTTTAAGATATTTCTAATCAAAAGGAAAAAGGGGAAAGAATCTAGAGAGAGAGAAAGCCTAGAGTGAGAGAGAGAAGAGTAACACATGAATTTGGGTGATATTTAGAGAGAAATTTTATACCCCCAAATTCAGGGTGTTACAGACCTATCCCCTTAAAAGAATCTCGCCCTCGAGATTCATGGCTGGCTAGAAAAGAGCTCTGGGTACTTGGCTTTCAAATCGTCTTCTCTTTCCCAAGTTGCTTCTTCTTCTGAGTGGTGACCCCATTTGACTTTGCACATCCTGATGGTACTTCTCCGAGTGACCCGATCTGCTATCTCCAAAATTTGAGTTGGCTTCTCAATATAAGTCAGATCTTCTTAAACTTCAAGATCCTTTGCTGGCAACTGCTCTTCTGGCACTCTCAAGCATTTCTTCAACTGAGATACATGGAACACATCGTGCACAGCGGACAGGTTCTCCGGTAAGCTGAGTTGATAAGCCACTTCTCCACGTCTCGCTTGGATCTGATATGGCCCAATATATCGGGGTGCTAGCTTGCCTTTGACTCCAAACCTTTTGGTTCCTCTGAGGGGTGACACCTTCAAGTAGACATAGTCTCCCACTTCGAAACTGAGTTCCCTCCTTCTGGTGTCAGCATAGCTTCGCTGTCTGGACTATGCTGCCTTTAAGTTCTCTCAGACCATTCTGATGTTCTCTTCGGCTTCAAGCAAAATATCTAGACCGAACACCTGTCTTTCACCGGGTTGGTCCCAATGCAATGGAGTTCTGCAATTCCTCCCATAGAGCGCTTCGAATGGTGACATCTTCAAACTGGCTTGATAGCTGTTGTTGTAAGAGAATTCTGCACATGGTAATCTCTTGTCCCAACCTATCTTGTCTTGCAAAGCATAGGCCCTCAACATATCCTCCAGAATTTGATTGGTTCTCTATGTTTGACCATCCGTCTGTGGGTGGTAAGCTGAGCTGAACTTTAAGTGTGTGCCCAAAGCTTCATGCAACCGCTGCAAAAAATGAGAGGTGAACTAGGTGCCCCTATGTGATACTATCTTCTTTGGAACGCCATGCAAGCACACAATCCGGGCCATATATAGTTTGGCCAACACCACACTATTGTAGGTGGTCTTGACTGGTATGAAATGGGCCTCCTTTGTCAAATGGTCCACTACTACCCAGATGGAGTCATAACCAGTACGAGTGCGAGGCAAACTGACTATGAAATCCATTCCAATCTCATCCCATTTCCACTGAGGAATCTGCAATGGTTGTAACAAACCTGCAGGTCTCTGATGTTCTGCTTTAATCCTCTAACAACTGTCACATACAGCCACATACTCTGCTATCTCCCTTTTCATACCGTACCACCAGAATCTTTTCTTTAGGTCCTGGTACATCTTCTCACTACCAGGGTGTATAGAGTATGCTGTCTCATGAGCTTCCTTGAGAATCAGTTCCTGGATCAATTTGATGTCGGGAACACACAGTCTGTCCTTGAACCATACCACTCCTTCTGCATCTTCACGGAAATCCTTGCCTCTTCTATCTATAATCAGCTGCCGGATCTTGTTGATTTTCTCATCATCCTTCTAACCTTTCCTGATGTCTTGCTCTAGTGTGGGTTCCAACTCGATTGTCACTCCTTGAGTGTTGTTCAGAAATCCGAGGCTCAATCTGTCGAACTCCTTCGCTAGCTCATACGGCATCGGGTAAGCGGCCAACATATTGACTTGACTCTTTCTACTTAGAGCATCCACAACCACGTTTGCTTTGCTTGGGTGATAATGAATTTCTAGCTCATAATCTTTGATCAACTCTAGCCATCTTCGCTGCCTCATGTTTAACTCTGACTGAGTGAATATGTACTTGAGGCTCTTGTGATCCGTGTAGATATCACACTTCTGCCCATAAAGATAATGCCTCCAGGTCTTCAATGCATGAACCATGGCTGCTAATTCTAGATCATGAGTAGGATAATTCTTCTCATGAATCTTTAACTGGCGCGACGAGTATGCCACTACTCTCCCTTCCTGCATCAACACACATCCTAGTCCGATATACGAAGCATCGCAATACACTGAGAACGGCTTGTGAACGTCTGGCAGAATCAGTACTGGTGCCGTTGTTAACTTCTCCTTCAATGTCTCAAAGGACTTCTGGCATGCTGGGGTCCACTTGAATTCAACCTTCTTTGCCAACAATGCTGTCATTGGCCTGGCAATCTTGGAGAAACCTTCAATGAAACGTCGATAATAACCAGCCATTCCAATGAAACTCTTGATTCCTTGAACATCTTTTGGTGCTTTACAGTCCAAGATAGATGTTACCTTCTTCGGATCTATAGTCAATCCCTCACGGTTTATAATGTGACCCAAGAATAGGACTTTACTGATCTAGAACTCGCACTTGCTAAGCTTGGCATACAGCTGACAATCTCGTAGCCTTTGAAGTACTTTCCTCAAATGCTCCTCGTGCTCTTGCTCATTCTGGGAGTATATAAGAATATCATCAATGAACACCACCACGAACTTGTCAAGGTAGTCCATGAACACACTGTTCATCAAGTACATGAAGTAAGCTGGTGCATTCGTCAAACCAAACGACATGACCGTGAACTCATACAGTCCATACTTGGTGATGAATGATGTCTTCGGTATGTCCGAAGGTCGGATTCTGAGCTAATGGTAGCCTGACCTCAGATCTATCTTCGAGAACACACTTGCTCCTCTCAACTAAGCAAATAAATCTTCAATTCTGGGCAGGGGGTACTTGTTCTTGATAGTAACTTCATTCAAGGATCTGTAGTCAATGCACATCCTCTTTGTGTCATCCTTCTTCTCCATAAACAATACTGGGGCTGCCTAAGGCGAGGTACTCGGTCTGATGTAGCCTTTCTCTAACAACTCATCAATCTGCTTCTTGAGTTCCACCAATTCTGGTCCGGACACTCGATAGGCTCTCTTGGAAATAGGGGCGGTGCCTGGTATAAGCTCTATGGCAAATTCAACCTTCCTTTCAGGTGGCATACCTGGTAACTCCTCGGGAAACACATCTGGGAATTATGACACTACATTGATAGCCTCTGATGGTTTAATCTCCTCAATATGAGTGGTGACTTGGTGGCAACTCCCTTTCCTTGATCCGGACAAGACCAATTCCACTAACACTTCTTCTCCTGATAGGGACACTAACTTCACTGTTCTCTTATCACAACTAAGGCTGGCTTGATACTTGGTTAACCAATTCATCCCTAGGATGACATCTATAGTTGTATCCTGGTTACCCATAACTATTAAATCAGCAGGGAACTCTATCCTCCTTATTTGAACCTTTGCACTAGGGCAAAATCTATCAGTTTGGGTGCTTCCACCAACTGAACTAACTCTCATAGGTGGATACATGGGTGCTACTTGTATATTATGCGTTTCTACCCATGATGCAGTCACAAAAGAATGCGTTGCTCTAGTATCAAATAAGACATTTGCGGAATGGTACTCGACTGAAAACGTGCCTAGTGCCACTCCTGGAGTCTCCTGGACTGTGTCGGCCTCCAAGTGGTTCACCTTTCCATACTGGGCACGAGGTTACCCATGGTTGTTGCCTCCTGGCTGCATTGCATTCTGCCTGACTGGGGCATTGGGAG
Source organism: Zea luxurians (assembly GCA_029449295.1). NCBI lineage: Eukaryota > Viridiplantae > Streptophyta > Magnoliopsida > Poales > Poaceae > Zea > Zea luxurians. Next base: position 292,193 of record JAOPSE010000573.1, read on the forward strand.
CTGGCTGCTGCTGAGGTGCTTTCTTTGGGCAATGATTCACCCAATGGCCTTGTTCCCCATAGTGGAAACATGCACAACTTCCTCCTTGAGCTGGCGCTGCTTGATTGTTCTGGTTGGTTGCTGGGGTAGGAAGACGGGCTGCCTGGTTGCTCTGACACTGGTATTGGTTTCCTCCCTGCTGGTTATTCTGACGGTACTGCTACTGCTGCTGAGGAAACTACCTCTGGTACTGCTGCTACTGGTTCTGACGCTGATGCTGGTGCTGATGCTGGTGTCCTTGCTTGAATGGTTGAGGTGGGTTGCCTGAGTAGCAAGGACGGCTGGTACTCCCAACTCGAGGTCCACTAATCTTGCGTTTCCTGTCCTCCATCTTCTGATGCTTCCTTTCTATCATAATTGCTCTGTCTATCAGATGCTGGAAGGTAGGGAAGGTGTGGTTCATCAGCTGGTAATGTAGGGGATCAACCAATCCTCTCAGAAAGCGGTACTGCCTTTTGGCATCCGTGTTGACATCTTCTGGGGCATAACACGATAGCTGCAGAAACTTGTCCCTGTACTCGCTGACAGGCAGGGGACCTTGCTTCAGGGCAAGAAAGTCCTCCTTCCTCACTATCATCAGTCCCTTAGGCACATGGTAGCGATGGAAGTTATCCCTGAACTCCTCCCAAGTGATAGCTTCAGGGTTGGCATGGGTGGCGAGGTAGGACTCCCACCAAGACTATGCTGCTCCCCTCAGCTGTCGGGGACCATACAACACCTTCTCATGATCATTGCACTGGGCAGTGTGCAACTCACGCTCCATGGTACACAACCAATCTTCAGCGTCCATGGGATCAGCAGAGTGGGTAAAGACTAGGAGATGGCCCCTCATGAACTCTGCTCGCTTGTCTTTGGGCACTTGAGGCATTTGGACTTGCACTGGAGGCTAAGGCGGTGGTGGCTGCTGCTGCACCTGCTGCATGGCTGCTAAGGTCTGACCAATTGCCTGGACTGCTTGGTCTGCATCAAGAACATTTGCTCAATAGTCATCGGTGGTGGTGGTGGCAAATGCTGCTGCGGGGCTGCCTCCTCTTGGGGTGCCTGCTGTTTCGGCTGAGCATGCCTAGCACCTCTGCGCATGTTCTTAGACATCTGTAGAAATCACACACATATATCAAATCTGGCTCTATAGTTGTGACACTATGAAAATCATTAAATAAAAATAATACAATTAGTTAATAATGATATTTATGGTAATTAATTTTCTCTTAAGTGTTCGTTATTTATTTGCCTTTGGGATGATTTTGAATGCTCATGATTGATTTTCAATATAGAATATCATTTCTTCTTAAAGAAAAATTCACAAAAAAATATATAATAAATATTAGCCAAGAATTAATATTTTATTTATAAATAATTTTGGTTTGACTATTATGATTTTTAGGGTTATTTAAAAATAAGTTTTTGAAATTAGGAAGAAAAAAAAAGAAAAAAAAGAAGGAAAAAAACCTAAAGAAACCCTAGCCGCCGTTTAGCCCAAAAGGCCCAACAGCCGCGCGCCCCTAACCCTAAGCAGCCGCGCCCCTTGCCTTCCAAGCCAGCCGCCGCCGCCAGGACACCCTCCCCCTATTCTCTCTCTCTCCTTTCTCTCTCTCCTCCCCTTGCTATCTCTCACGCGTCAACAAGGAAGACAGGAAGCCGCCGCAGGTGCCGCAACCCGACGACCGAGCGCACTGCTCCAGCGCCGACCGCGTCGACCGCCCCAGCCCCAAGCCCAGCCGCACCGCGCGCCGAGCGCCCACGCCCGGAGACGGCACGAAGCAGGCGCGACGCCCGTAGCCGCGCGACCCCGCGCCATCCCGCGCCTAGGCGCGCAACCCAGGAAGCCAAGCCGCCGACTCGCTAAGCAGCGCCAGACCCCGCGCGCCCAAGCGAGGCCGCCCCGAAGAAGATCCCGCGCGCCGCGTCCCGCGACCAAGCGCGACCCTGACCGGCCAAGGTCCGACCCCGCGCATTCGGCCAGGACCCGCGCGACCTCGCTGCCAGGAAACCGAAACGTCGCGCTCAGTCCGTTCATCCTTCATTAATTCGACCGTTTCCGCCCATTGATGCCGAGCCATTAACGGCTGTCGTTTCTCCCTTCCCATTCAATCACCATTAATGGTACATTTTTAGTCATCGACGAATTCAATCGGCACCAATTCTATAGTGATTCCCTCTCCTCCATCGCCTATAAATGGAGCCCGCGCTGAGCCTCTCCTCCCTCGCCCCTCATCTCTGCTCGTCGGCGTCATCGTGCCTTGCTGCTCTATTCTCTGGCACCGCGTCAATCTCGCCCAAATTGTTTCCTGCCTAGTCCCCTGCCTTGTGTGATGTTCTCTGTTACCGTCACTCGCCTTGGCCGTAGTTATCGTCCACGTTCCCGCCGGAGCTTCGCCGTTCGCGCAGCACCCCGTGACTGTGACCACACCGTTCGACAATCGCCCGCCATCCGTGGAGACTCGCCGGAGTTCATCCACGCCGCTCGCCGTCGTACCTCGCCATCCGAACGCTCACCGACGACCGTGTCCGTTCATCTCAAGGTTGAAAACAACCCCAACTCGTTAATATATTTTCTAAATCGTGTTTGAATTACTTTATTGATCTTATGAATTATTGTTGTAATATTGATGTGATTTGGTGATTCACGCGTATGATTTTTAGAGATGCGATGTATACGTGTAGCCAAAGTTGAACCCCGCGACAACACTTTTAATATGCGTAGGATTTTATAATTCTAAAAATAAACACGATCACTATTCACTACTTCAGTGATTTTCATACTAGAATGGTTTACGGATTTGTTTTTGCTTTTGTGGGTGGAACGATAATTGTTAGTAGTATGTTAAGTATAAACTTATTTGCATGAAGAAATAGAAGAAATACTAGGCCACGTATTTTCGGTCGAATGAAAATATATATAGATTTTACTATTCATAATAAATGTATTCATAAGTATGACACCTAAGTACTTAGAATTAGTAAGGCATTTATTTATGTCATAATAACCATGATTACGTTATTAGAAGTCCTATTTAGTAATTTATAATTAATTCTTAGTATATTAATGTTAGAAGAATTAAATAAACAATTTTTAGTTATACGTATATATTTAGAAGAGAAAGGAGAAAACCGAAATAGTACAATTTTATAATAATATTAAAATAACTTAATTAGGCACTCATGCTTTCCTAATAAAGAAATTGATAGTTATGTTGGTAAATATATGTTTCTTACTAAAGAATTAGAGAATTTGTTTCTAACTGTAAAACGACATTTTAATAGACATCATGATTTTGATTTAACAAGGTTCGTTATAGATGTTTGAGTATAGCCGTATTAAATAGAAACTTAAAAGAATATATAGACATATGTTTCTTAATAAAAAAATAGAAGATAAATATATGTTTTCTTAATTAAAAGATAACAAGGGTCATTGCTTTTATAAACTAAAATGATAGTTTATGCATAAATTCCTTCTAATGAATTAGATCAATTAGATCATTTGTTTCTACAATAGAATTAAAGATAATTAATAGATTAATTATCCTTTATCATAATTTATTAACCAAACCGATAGTCAATTTGTTCTTAACTAGATTTATGGCAGGATTAATGATTTCATAGAATTTAATCCACATTATATACGAATCACTTAGTTTTTCTTAAAGGATAAAATAAAGTAATAAGAGTTTAAGTTCTTTTATAACTTAAAAATGTTACTTTATATATATTGACTTCAAATATAATGATATAGGCCATATGCTTTTTAATGACATTAAATGATGGTTATGCGTTCATTATCTCTTGCATGAAAATCCACTTAAGACTCATAACCTAACTCGTCTTAAATAGGTGATTAATAATATAATTATGATCTTTTCACATAAAACCTATTTAGACTCATATCTTAAATTATCATAAGTGAATGATTAACAATACGCTCCATAATGCTTCTACAATTAATAACGTGATTAGTAGCCCATTAACATTAGATATAACCTATATCTTTTCTAAAAGATTAGAAATGTTTAATATGGTTATAACATGTTCTATCATCTTATAAACCCTTAACCTTAGATGTATCACATATGACGTTTTATAAAAGATTAAATTGATGAACCAAATATTTGTATATTTTAATTAAGATATTTTTAAGCTCATGTCTTGTTTTATAAAATATAGATCACACATTTTTAAAAAGAATACCCTCTTATTATAACCGTTACTTGCGACGTTTTTGAAAAGCGAACGCTCTTTTCGTTAAGCTTTCTTTTAGCTTTACGCATGGTGAATGTGGTATGTTATTGAGTGGTGTTTGTTCTTCTTGTTTGTTTGTGTGATATTCAGTGGTTGATCTAGTAGTTAAGAATCAAGATCTATTCCTATCCGTGGAAGAACCTCAAGTTTTCTATAAGCAAGGCAAGTGGACTTCTCCCTCTGCATACTCTGTTTGATCCCAAACAATACATTTAATAAAGTTTATTCTTTTGGATATATATGCATAATTTGACGGGTTACCTATTTAGATAACCTTTCCAACCTTATTCCTTGATCAAACCTGGGAATTATACTTTACATTAGTAGCTATGCTATTGCTACAACTTAACTTTATGCAGTCACTCCCGCTTATGATATTAATGTTCCAAACTTGGTAAGTTTACATTATGGTTGTTAACCCGATGGTTAAACAAGATTATTGCATATTAATTGGAACATGGAGTGACCACCCGGGAAAACAGTGCTACTATGAGAACTATCATGGCTCTGGTCTTGGCTAAATAACTAGGGAAGTCTTATGTTGGGTGTTGGTCGTGGTCGACCGGAACGGGGGCATCTGGCAAGCTCTTATAGTTTCGGCTCAGGCAGATTGGATACGGGCATAGTTCCCAAAGCTTTACCCTGTGGTCCGGACTATAAGTTGGTTACGGTAGGTGTGCCTTATGCAGTTTGACCATTTCCAGCATTTGCGTAATGATGACTCTAGGGAGAAGCCTCGTAGTGAAACCCTGGCCATTCACCTCGGAAGTGAATACGGGTCTAGCTAACCCGGGCTAGAAGGGAATCGCGACTCATGGGTAAAGATGCGCCACCTCTGCAGAGTGTAAAACTGATATATCAGCCGTGCTCATGGTTATGAGCAACCTGGACTCCTCACATGATAATTGAACTTGAAGATGGAAATACATCGAGATCCGATGATCTACCAACGGTTTGCTTAAGTGGTTTCACTTAAGTGTTTTTGATATACTCTTGTATCTTTGTTTAATGGGAATACTTGGGATTCACACTTATTAGTAAGACATGTGTTGTTAATAAAATGTTGACCAACTAAAATGCTTACTGTTCAACCTCAGCCTCACCTTGTTAGACTCACATTAGTTTTTCCCCCACTTGCTGAGCCCCGACCATAAGTGAGCTCACCCTTGCTTAATTTTGATCAGAAGTTGCAGATGAAGATATGATGCTGAACTCCATGGATGCTAGTCTAGTGATACCCCCGGTCATCTTCCTGTGGATAGATGTCCATGTTTCGCTATACTTTGATGAATAAAGGTTAAGACATTATGTCTGTTCAAAGTGTAATATGTTAATACAATCGTTATTTACGCTTTTATGCATTGTTCTTTTGATATATTACACTTGTGACGTCAACATATGTGTGGAAATAGATCCTGGCACACATATGCTATGCACCCGGCTCTGCCTCTTAGAAACGGGTGTGACAGAAGTGGTATCAAAGCAATGTGACCGTAGGTCGCTAGATTAGTTAGAAATGGAAAGGCCAGTCAGTCTTTCAAAGCTTGATATATTGTCCTCCATAAAAACTTACTTTATATCAAAACTCGTCTCTTTTATTTTCAACTCTTCTAGTCTGATTTTGGTCTATCAGAAGACTCCACTCAGAAGCACTACAAGATGATCAAGTTAGGATTATGGAACTTGAAGTGAAGTCTACCTGAAGGAACCCTTTAGAAGCTATGGAAGATGTCCCATTCTCTGTCTTACCCTTACCCCGCAAGAAGTTTTGTTGTGGATCTCCTAGATCTATTACCAGATTTCTTGATTAGGTTGATAGGATTGTTCTTTAGTATTAAGTTTTCGACTAGATCGGTAAGGACGATATTATATTACATTATAATGGTTTTCTAATCACTAATATCTCTATATAACCCTTGATTTCCTCTACTCTTGTTTTCTTGCCATTGTATTGTCATCCTTGGACAATATCTACCTTGATATATTGAACACTTTGTCTCTCTACTTTTCTCCTTGATAATGCTTTCTCCCTATTGAATTCTTATACTTTTGCTTTCGTGCCATTGTATTGCCACCCTTGCGCAATATCTACCTTGATGTATGAAACCTTTGGCTCTCTACTCCTTGATAATGCTTTCTCCCTAACTCACTTTATATCCTTGGTTGTATCATTTATCCTGACTTTAATAGTTCATGGTTATCTTATTTCACTCTTGTCCATGAACAAATATGTCTTGTCTAACTCCTTGATATTTCCAATATGATTCCTTGACTTTATAATATATTTCTTATTCCAAACCTTGTCTCACCTTTTGTTTTGGTTGAATGAGTAGAATTGGATTGTGTTGTGCTGGTATGTTTGAATTTATTGTCCTTTGTGTTCATGTTTGATTTGCTTCTTTGAAATGATTGTTGGTGTATTGTGTGACTTTTGTCCACAATGGCATCAGTTAACTAGGTAAAACCTTAGATAGATGGGTTTTCTCTGCTCTCTACAATCTGTCTTTGCTCAACCCTTTCGTTCCTTCCTTGCCATACCCATACAGATGTCAGACCTTGGAATGTCAACGACAAGTGATGTCACTAAATGCAAAGAATGCGGTGTGTTGGCAAATCAAAACAACACTATGAATAAAACAGCTGATGAACAGAAATTCAAGACCCAAAAGGATGCACAACCAAACCAACAGACAAGTAACCCTGGAACATGTTGTTGTTGCGAGTATTATGGAATTCCTTGTCGCCAGATCAGTACAAACGAAAGTGAAACTACAAAACAGAAGAACCAGATTTTATTTTCTGGCATAAACAGACAGATGTCCCCCCAAGAACATCTAATAGCAGATTCTCTCGTACCTAATGCACTGTCAGTTGATGAATTGCAAAGTATTCCAAAAAGGAAACATCACAAGGATGCCCAGCCCCAAGAAGAAACACAAGAGTGTTACATTGATGGATGGACTATTACCTGCACACAGTTTCAGCCTCGTCGTCGCATCAGATCCAAGAAACAAAAAAGGAAACATGGAAAAAGTCAAGAAATAACTTCAAGAAAAGCTTGCTATCAATGTGGACGTGAAGATCATTACTTCCGTAACTGTCCTGAGAAGAGTTCACTACAGATCACCTCCAAGATGAAGCTATCTCAGTCTTCAGACATGGAATATGAACAAAAATGCACAGAAACTTCTACCAACAACGTAAAGACAACTCCACCATGTAACTTATCAAGTCGTGCTTGCTTTGGCTGTGGTGATACCGGCCATCTTGTTAATGGTTGTCCTAAGAAGGATGTGGAGATCAATAAGGTCCAAAAGAAAAGACAACACCCTCAAACCCATGCATCAACAAAGAATAAACAACAGAAAGAGTCCACAGGAAAGTCACTGCAACCATTCCATATGATGATGCAGTAATTTTTGGAACACTAGTCATTCACACAACCATCGCCACCATGTTGTATGATCCTCGTACAACACATTCCCTTATCAGTGCCCAGTTTGCAACAAAGTATGGTATCTTTAAGTGTCCCTTGAGATCAAGAAAGACCATCAGTACACCTGAAGGAAAAATGTTAGTAAACTACATATGTCCAAAAGTAAGTGTTAAAATCAATGGTATAGATTTTCCAGCTGATCTCCTAGTGATAGAATCAATGGGAAAGGATGTGATTCTTGGAAAGAATTGGTTACAAAGAACTAAAGCGGTAATCCAACATACTGAGAGAACCATATGTTTGGAAACCCCATCTGGAGAAAGAATAATAGTTGAAGACAATCAACCTCCAGCTCTGAAGATTGGTGCATCTGACAAGGAAGAATAATATACCAATTAGCTAAAAGAAGGAGTATGCCTCACGAAGAAAAAAATATGTCAAGATGTTGCCCCTTTCAAGATTTGTAATTGTGTTAAGTGATATATGAATAAATTTGGAGAATCTCTCGCACCTATTGTGTTTTGCCTCTTTATAAAGAAAATAAAGTATGGTGTCATCTGAAGCAATGTGATACTCTAGTTGCCCTAAAATTCCGCTCAAGTCTTTCTCTCAAATGTGTGCTCAAAGAAATACTCTTGGATCAGAAAGATGATTTGGATATCGTGCTCTGTAATTTATAAAGTGCAAAAGATCTTTGTTAAGGATTATAACACTTGTACGCTCTTGTAGTATGATGAAGCTAGGCGGAAGCGGAAATCATCCTTAACTAATCTTATTTTGGAAAAAAATTGTGTCCGCTCTTTATCTTAATGTCATTCAAACCTCTTATGCAGTCTGTCTCACTAACTCTTTCACCCTCTGACTAGATGATGAACCCCAATGGAAATGAAGTAAATGATGTCAACGACAATATTCCTACCTTAACAACTATGAACGAGAAAAATGAGTCACAGAGATATTCGATGAATGGAATGAAGAACAACAAAAGGAATAGAAAAATGTTTGGATACATGATTAGTCCACCTCAAGCGAAAGCCACGAAACACATGGATACCCAAACAGAAGAATCAAGTCAGGCTCAGCTACATGAGATACAGACACCCAATCAACCCTCACCCCCTAGTGGTCAAGCAAAGTTGACTCGCAAAGAGCTCAAAGCAAGAAGTGCTTGCTATTACTAAAAAAACGAAGGACATCTTATTCGCGAATGCCCCAAGAAGCGTCTAGACCGACAAGAGAAGAAAGCTGCCAAGCATGACCTAAGCAATAATTCAGAAGACCCACCATTTTATAAGTATGATGATGAAGGTCGCCTGATTAGTATACATTTTGGAGCAAAGAAGTAAGGAAGTTCCTTAAGTTTGGAGGAGTTCAATGAGAACTAAGAACCTACAAATAAACCATGTATCTCCTTTGCTTTCGTGCTAGCCTTTCTTAATCTCGAGGACGAGATTCTTTTAAGAGGGGTAGATTTGTGACACTATGAAAATCATTAAATAAAAATAATACAATTAGTTAATAATGATATTTATGGTAATTAATTTTCTTTTAAGTGTTCATTATTTATTTGCCTTTGGGATGATTTTGAATGCTCATGATTGATTTTCAATATAGAATATCATTTCTTCTTAAAGAAAAATTCACAAAAAAATATATAATAAATATTAGCCAAGAATTAATATTTTATTTATAAATAATTTTGGTTTGACTATTATGATTTTTAGGGTTATTTAAAAATAAGTTTTTGAAATTAGGAAGAAAAAAAAAGAAAAAAAAGAAGAAAAAAAAACCTAAAGAAACCCTAGCCGCCGTTTGGCCCAAAAGGCCCAACAGCCGCGCACCCCTAACCCTAAGCAGCCGCGCCCCTTGCCTTCCAAGTCAGCCACCGCCGCCAGGACACCCTCCCCCTATTCTCTCTCTTCTTTCTCTCTCTCCTCCCCTTGCTATCTCTCACGCGTCAACAAGGAAGACAGGAAGCCGCCGCAGGTGCCGCGACCCGACGACCGAGCGCGCTGCTCCAGCGCCGACCGCGTCGACCGCCCCAGCCCCAAGCCCAGCCGCACCGCGCGCCGAGCGCCCACGCACGGAGACGGCGCGAAGCAGGCGCGACGCCCGCAGTCGCGCGACCCCGTGCCATCCCGCGCCCAGGCGCAACCCAGGAAGCCGAGCCGCCGACTCGCCAAGCAGCGCCAGACCCCGCGCGCCCAAGCGAGGCCGCCCCGATGAAGATCCCGCGCGCCGCGTCCCGCGACCAAGCGCGACCCTGACCGGCCAAGGTCCGACCCCGTGCGACCTCGCTGCCAGGAAACCGAAACGCCGCGCTCAGTCCGTTCATCCTTCGTTAACTCGACCATTTCCGCCCATTGATGCCGAGCCATTAACGGCTGCCGTTTCTCCCTTCCCATTCAATCACCATTAATGGTACGTTTTTAGTCGTCGACGAATTCAATCGGCACTAATTCTACAGTGATTCCCTCTCCTCCATCGCCTATAAATGGAGCCCGCGCTGAGCCTCTCCTCCCTCGCCCCTCATCTCTGCTCGTCGGCGTCATCGTGCCTTGCTGCTCTATTCTCTGGCACCGCGTCAATCTTGTAACACCCGGTTTTAAAGGACAAAACCGGGTGCATCTCATACATGCGCCAAGAAGACAACATATATAATAACAGAGTGTATAGAGATAAATGTCACAAAACATCAGAGTAATTATTACATAGCGGAAGACTTATTACAAAATAAAAGTATAACCATAAAACGAACTAAGGATCGTCGGCGCCAATGTCGACTGAGAAACGCCACCTAGATCAGATCGAACTCCTCAGTGTTAGGCGGCTCCACTTCGACCACCTGTTCTTCTCCTGTGGGGGGGGGGGGGGTGTGAGACAGCAAGAGTGAGCTCACATACGTTCATAGCTCAACAAGTCGTGGGGAATAATGTGGCATGAACTCACCAAAGGTGGGAGTTCATGAAGTGTAAGGCTGATCAATGAAATAAAGGCTGAGGCTGAGCATTGCTTTTATAAGTTGGTCAAAATTTTATCAGCAATTACTAAGTGTAAGTAAATACCAAACCTTAATAATAAAGAACAGTAATAGTAAAATAATCCCAAATGCGATGAAATGTCAAATTAAATTTAAGTTCCATATTTAATCATGTGAGGGTCCGAGCCGCTCTTGACCGTGAGCACGGCTAGTATACTAGTTTTACACTCTGCAGAGGTTGCGCATCTTTACCCACAAGCCGTGTTACCCATCTGCCCAGGGGTCATGAATCCCATACACCTCTACCAAGGAAGCGAGGCAGGGTAACACTACGAGGCCTTTACAAAGTTCCACTAGCTTCAGACTACCCGCTACAGTTTATAGGAAGCTCCAGTGCAGGGTTCTTGCCTGACCGCCATCGCAGCAAAATCAAACAAGGACCTCCCTACACTGACCACTCCCCTACTGCCCTTGCCCCTTTTGGGTAAAGTAGCCCTCCACTAGCTTTCCTAGTTAATCAGCCAAGGGCGTCCCATTAAACCCTTGTGGTAGCACTGTTTTCCCGGGTGGTCGCTCCATGTTCCCATTAATTTAATGATCTTAACATGAACAGTAATAATAACAAGATAATAATAGAATAATCATGAATAGTGTATCTCCATACCCAATACACATAAAGCAATAGCAAGTACTACCCAAAATATTTCAGGGGTGAACAAGGTATAGAGGTAATCAAAACTGGGGTAACATAAAGGCTCCCATCAAAATTAACCTATGCAGATCATTAACATTAATAAGAACATGGCTGGGAAAAGTAAGTGATCAAGGGCACAACTTGCCTTCAAGGAGCTCCTGCTCAACTACCTCAACTTGTTGAACCTCAGTTTCCAAAGTGGCTTGCTCGTCTACTCGCATCAACACAATACATACATAGTATAGCCAAAATCAACATCACACCAAACAGATGAATAAAATATACAGTAAAAATCTACACATTTAAATGAAATCATAGGAACTGGAATCACTAAATTTGGAGTTATAGGTTTCAAGTTATGAATTTCCTAAGGTTTAATGTGATTAAAATAGGATTAAATGATAAATAATTTTTCTTACTGTTTTCATGCCAAAACAGAGCCACTATATGATAGAGAACATTATTACAAAATTTTAGAAACTGGAATGGAGTGATTTGGACTAAAATGAATTTTCTATGGATTAAATAAGTTCTAGGAATTGTTTTTATATTAAAAATCTATTTCTGAATTTATTTATTTGATTTTCATGATCTCTGGTCTGGGCGCACGAATTTCAGAAAGCTCAGGGGCTCCGGGGTAAAAATCCCCAGACTCAGTGAACAGCGCCCGAGGACTGCGGGTTGATAACTAAAATTTCCAGGGGCTCTTTAACAAGAAGTACCCGCGAAGGGGTATCGCGCGTCCATAACCGTCAGATCTAACTCAACGCACCGGATTAGATCTTACGCGCAGTGAACCGGTACGCCATCTAAACCTTTAGATCCAGATCTAACGGCCACGAGTTCAAAACTACGCGATCCCATTACGAACGTCCATCCACAATCGGACGGCTGGGAATTATCTCGGTGAATCGCTACCCTACTTCTAATCTCGCCCGTACACGCAAAGATCAACGGCCGACAATCAAAGGATGAAAGGGTATCGGCCAGCTCTAATCTGGACCGGACATTGCCAGATCAATGACGCACGAGTTTCTCCTCCCCTCGCCGGACCCCCGCGGCGGCGCACCCAACCATGCGGCGGCGCCATGGCTACCGAATACGGACCACGCCCTAGCGCGCCTAAAATACGATCCGAGCGCTGCTACCTGAGGCAGGGAACAAGGGAAAGCTAGAAGAGGATTCTTACTCCGGATTATGGCGCAGAGACGACTACCCACGGAGGAGAGCGGATCCGCGGTGGCGCTTGAGCTACGGCGAGCGCATCCGACGTTGTTGGCCCTCAATCGCTCCCAGAAAGACCACGTACAGTTTCCAGACGCGCAGGCGACTTCGATCAATCCTTTCCCGGTCCGATTCCAAGGCCCCAGTGAAGATGGGGACGCGGGGCAACTCCGGCGGCCCGACTCTTTCTCTCACTCGGAAATTGGTTAGCGACGGCGCCCTATCCAAGTCCTATGGAGGCGCAAGAGGCTAGAGGAGTCGCACATGTAGCCCGGTGCAGGCAGAATCCCCTGCGGTCTTCTCGCAACCAGAATTTCGTTGCGGCGGCGCGACAATCGCGGCATGCCATGACCGAGCAATGGAGCCCGTTGTGTTCAACAACCAACGCACGAAGCGGACAGGAAATAGGGACGGGGAGATGAAGCTGACTAATAGGTCCCGCACGAGTAAGGATGGGGCGCGTGCGAAGGTCGGCGGCAACCCCGGGATTTTGGGTTCCGCGCGCGGCAACGGGGAGAAGACGACGACGACTCGGCCTCATGGTTATGACGTGTGGGGCCATCGACTCAGCGTCTGTAGGCACATGGACATCGGCTGGGGAGATTGACCAGTGGGTCCCAATGGTCAGTCACGGGACAGCGCAAGCGTGGGCGACGCCAGCGCAGAAATGGGCTGTCGAGCGGGATGAAGGAGGCCGAATAGGGGGGTTTGGGCCCATGTACGGTTTTCATTTTCCCTTTTTTTATTTTCTTTTTCTTTTTATTCCCAAATTCCACTTTAACTTCAAGTTTAAATTTAAATCTTGTGCCAAATTATACTCAAAGTATATTGTGAAATTCAAAGTACCACTTTTAGAGATAAAATTATATTATTTATATTTTCATATCGTTTCTCTCCTTATTTTCAAAACCCTAATTTTAAGTTAGGGTTAATCCAACTTCTAGTCATTATCATATTTTTTTATTATTATCCTTTTTTTTATTTAATGCACAAACATATAAACTCCAACAAGATGCACTTTCTTTTATTTTAGTGTCATTGGTTAAATTTAATCACTCTTAATTTTACGTATGCTCTTTTCCTGATGCACATAAGGCACATAAAATGAGGAAATCCTCTATATATTCCTTTTATACAATTTTGAGTATTACAAATCCTACCCCCCTTAAAAATAATCTCGTCCTCGAGATTTAGGAAGATCTAGGGAAAAGGTGGGGAAAATCTATACGAAGCTCTTCTTCTCTTTCCCAAGTTGCTTCATCTTCACCGTGGTGACTCCATTGCACTTTGCACATCTTTATAACCTTATTCCTCGTAACTCGAGTCAATGTATCAAGAATCTTGATGGGGTACTCAGCATAAGTCAGGTCATCTTGAACATTAAGGTCTTCCATTGGTAATTGTTCTTCAGGCACCCTGAGACATTTCTTCAGCTGAGATACATGAAATACATCATGAACATCCGCGAGATGATCCGGTAACTCCAATTGATATGCAACCTCTCCCACTCGCTTTAAGATTAAGAAGGGTCCAATAAAGCGAGGGGACAACTTTCCTTTGACTTTAAATCTTCTCATACCCCGGAGTGGTGACACCTTTAAATAGACATAATCTCCCTCCTTAAACTCAAGTAGTCTTCTCCGGGTGTCTGCGTAACTTTTCTGCCTTGACTGTGCAGTTCTCAAATTCTCCCTTATTTGCTGAACTTGTTCCTCTGCTTCCTGTATAATCTCAGGCCCAAACAACTGCCTTTCACCAGTTTGATCCCAATACAGTGGAGTCCTGCACTTTCTGCCATACAAAGCCTCAAACGGAGACATCTTCAAACTGGCCTGATAGCTATTATTGTAAGAGAACTCCGCATAAGGCATGCTCATATCCCAACTTCCACCATGTTTAAGAGCACAAGCTCTTAACATATCCTCTAGCACTTGGTTAGTCCTCTCAGTCTGCCCATCAGTCTGTGGATGGTAAGCCGAACTAAAATTTAATCTTGTATCCAAGGACTCGTGCAACTTCTTCCAATATCGAGAGGTAAACTGTGATCCCCGGTCTGACACAATCTTCTTTGGTACACCATGTAGGCATACAATCCGTGCCATGTACAACTCTGCCAACTTGGCTCCTGAATACGTGGTCTTCACTGGAATAAAGTGGGCTACTTTAGTTAGCCTGTCCACAATCACCCATATAGAATCATATCCAGCAGACGTGCGGGGTAATCCAACAATGAAGTCCATGCCAATCTCTTCCCATTTCCACTCAGGTATCTTCAGTGGATGCAGTAGTCCGGCTGGCCTCTGGTGTTCAGCTTTAACTCTTTGGCATACATCGCACATAGCCACATGTGCAGCCACATCTCTCTTTAGTCCATACCACCAATACTTTTGCTTCAAATCCTGATACATCTTAGTGCTCCCAGGGTGGATAGAATAAACTGAATCATGTGCCTCCTTCAATATGGTTTCCCGAAGACTATCAATATCGGGAACACAGATCCGATTCTTGAACCATATCGTGCCTTGCTCATCCTCCGTGAACTCTGGGCCTCTACCCTCTGTTATCAGATCCTTGATCTCCTGGATTTTAGCATCACCAACCTGACCTTTACGAATTTCTTGCTCCAAGGTAGGTTCCAATTCAATAGTCACTCCTTCCGTATGTGTAACAATTCCCAGGTTGAGTCTCTCAAAATCTTTTGCTAATTCATCAGGTAGCTGGACAACGAAAGCGGAGTGAACATGCTCCTTCCGACTCAAGGCATCTGCGACCAAATTTGCCTTGCCTGGGTGATAGTGAATCTCCAAATCATAATCCTTAATGAGCTCCAACCAACGGCGTTGCCTAAGGTTGAGATCCTTCTGAGTGAATATGTATTTCAAGCTCTTATGGTCCGTGTATACTTGGCACTTAGTTCCCATAATGTAGTGTCTCCAAATCTTAAGTGCATGCACAACGGCAGCCAGCTCTAAGTCATGGGTGGGGTAGTTCAATTCATGCTTCCTCAACTGACGAGATGCATAGGCAATCACATGACCATCTTGCATAAGCACACATCCAAGTCCTTGGCCACATGCATCACAATAAATGTCAAATCCCTTCTGTAGGTCTGGCATAATCAATACTGGAGGTGACATCAATCTCTCCTTCAATTGATCAAAGCTCTCTTGGCATTTCTCATCCCACTTGAATTCTCTTCCTTTCTCCAAAAGCGAGGTCATAGGCTTGGCAATCTTAGAGAACCCTTCAATAAATCTCCAATAATATCCTGCGAGTCCCAAGAAACTCCGAATCTCAGTAACTGTAGTGGGCACTCTCCACTCCATTATCTCCTTCACTTTAGCAGGATCCACTGCTATTCCTTCATTAGAAATAATATGACCAAGGAATGGCACCTTGTCAATCCAAAACTCGCACTTGCTGAACTTAGCGTAGAGTTGATTATCTCGTAACTTCTGTAGCACCAACCTTAGATGTTGTTCATGATCACTTTCATTCTTAGAATAGATAAGAATATCGTCGATAAACACCACGACGAATCTGTCCAAATACTCCATAAACACTTTGTTCATCAAATTCATGAAATAAGCCGGTGCATTGGTTAATCCAAATGACATAACAGTAAACTCGTATAATCCATATCGGGTTGAGAAAGCCGTCTTGGGAATATCCGATGGTCTAATCCTCATCTGATGGTAACCGGATCGAAGATCAATCTTCGAGAATACTCTAGCACCTCTCATCTGATCAAATAAATCCTCAATACGGGGCAACAGATACTTGTTCCTCACCGTAACTTCATTAAGAGATCTATAATCCACACACATTCTTTGTGATCCATCCTTCTTCTGCACAAATAATACCGGTGCTCCCCAAGGTGAGGAACTCGGACGAATGTAACCAGCCCCTTGTAACTCCGTTAACTGCTTCTTAAGTTCCTTCAACTCTTCTACGGACATTCTATATGGCCGTTTAGAAATAGGGGCGGTTCCAGGTAGGAGATCAATAACAAACTCAACTTCTCTATCAGGTGGCATCCCTGGTAACTCCTCTGGAAAGACATCCGGAAAATCCCTAACCACCCGGATGTTGTCACCAACAAACTCCTCAGGCATAAAGAACATTTCACGCATGGATGAGGAGGTTACTGCAATATTAACTTGAAATCTTTCTCCTTTAGTGGTAGTGAGCTCTACGGTACCTCTACCACATGCTATAACGGCCTTTGCCTTTCTTAGCCATGACATACCAAGGATCAGATCTATACTGCTTGACTCTAATATTATAGCAGTAGCTCCAAATTCTCTACCCATAACGGTCAAGGTCAATCTACGTGTCATTTGATTCGCCTCAACAGGCCCTTTAGGTGTAATTACTATCATGGGTTTTCTCATATTTAGCAGTGGTATTTCATTTGTGTTGGCATATCTAGCAGACATGAATGAATGTGTAGCACCAGAATCAAATAATATTGTTGCCGGAATTGCATTAACATAAAACATACCAATTACGAGGTCCCCACCATCAGGAGTATCATCAACGCTGACTTGATTCACCCTGGCAATAGAATATCCCTTGCCAGGGGTCTGTTGCTTGTTCTGAGCTGGAGTAGTAGCAATCCTCTGTGGGCAGACATTTGCATAATGACCAGTCTTCCCACACTTGAAACACGTAGTGCCTGGACTCTGTCCTGCAAACTTCGTCGGGGTGCCAGTGGGGGTAGCCTGTCGAGGAGGTGGAGTCCTCAGTGGTGATTGCTGAACTGGGCGCGGTCCTCCAGGTCGAGTCGGTGTACCCTGTGGTGAACTGTAGCGAGGACGAACACTGCTGCTACCCTATCCCTGTGAGATAGCCTTCCTCTTCAAATCGCCTAGTTGAACACGCTTGTGTTCAATAGCAAGAGCCTTATCCAGTAGCCTCTGAAATGATGGAAAAGTGTGTGCAACCAGTGCATATTGCAAGGGTCCATTCAGTCCTTCAATGAAGTGCTCCTGCTTTCTTTCATCCTCAGCAACTTCCTCCGGAGCATACCTCGACAACTGAATAAATTTGTCCCTGTACTCGCTGACCGACATGTTGCCTTGCTTTAATGACAGAAACTCCTTCTTCTTGATCTTTATCATACCAGCTAGAATATGGTAGTTCCTGAATTGTGTACTAAACTCTGCCCAGGTAATATTATCAGCAGCATCATGGGCAGCAGTATAAGAATCCCACCAGTCAGCAGCAGGACCCGTCAGACGACCCGAGGCATAAAGAACTTTCTCTCTATCTGAGCATTGGGCAATGTTGAGCATCTTCTCAATTGACTTCAACCAATCATCTGCATCAAGTGGATCTGGCGAACTTGCAAATGTAGGTGGCTTATGACTCATGAACTCTCTATGCTTGTCTCGGGGTGGGACTGGTGGTGGTGGTGGAGGCAATGGCACTTGCTGCTGTTGTTGGTGTTGTTGAAGTTGTTGTTGCAGCTGCTGTTGTTGCGCCCTCCTTTCTTGGCGTATCTCATCTCTCTCCTGGCGCAACTCCTGGCGTATATCTTCTCTTTCCTGACGCATTTCCTGGCGTTCTTGCTGCATCTGGGCACGCATATCAGCCATAGTGTCCGCCATTTGCTGCATCACTGCCATCTGAGCAGCAACCAGTGGATCAACTCCGCCTGGTGGAGGATTAGGAGGATTCATCTCTGCAGGCTGTGGCTGAGGTTGTCTATATATCCTTCGAGTGTGTCGGTTAGGAGGCAAATCAATTCCACCACCCCTCCTGGTATTGACCATCTGAGTTAGATACATAAGGTAAGAGAAAGCAGTAGACAAGGCAGTAATTACGAATCATGTTAAATTGGGGGATTTATTAGCCAAGCAGATTATTGTTTTACCTACCATAGCTAATTTATTACCTTATGCTGGCACATACTAAGATGTCCATATATATAATATCTCAATCAATCAAAGAAGCAAATCAGACATTTTTCATAATAACAATCAAACAACATTTTTAAATATAGAAAATAGTTTTGATTTGGTCTTAGGCCTCATATCTCTTAAAATGTCATAGGGGTAGGGATTCCAAGGTGTGAAATCCATCTTGTCTCAGAGTAGAAAAGGTAAGAATGATCAGAGTAGAACAGTAGAAGGTGAGACAGGATCAAGGTAAGTATAGAGAGAATCAGAGTGAGGTAAGTGTAGAATGAATCAGAATAAGATAAGTAGGTAAGGGTTTTGTCCATTTCTATATAAGTTTCGTCCTACAGTCAACATTCCTCTGATACCACTTCTGTAACACCCGGTTTTAAAGGACAAAGCCGGGTGCATCTCATACATGCGCCAAGAAGACAACATATATAATAACAGAGTGTATAGAGATAAATGTCACAAAACATCAGAGTAATTATTACATAGCGGAAGACTTATTACAAAATAAAAGTATAACCATAAAACGAACTAAGGATCGTCGGCGCCAAGGTCGACTGAGAAACGCCACCTAGATCAGATCGAACTCCTCAGTGTTAGGCGGCTCCACTTCGACCACCTATTCTTCTCCTATGGGGGGGGTGTGAGACAGCAAGAGTGAGCTCCCATACGTTCATAGCTCAACAAGTCGTGGGGAATAATGTGGCATGAACTCACCAAAGGTGGGAATTCATGAAGTGTAAGGCTGATCAATGAAATAAAGGCTGAGGCTGAGCATTGCTTTTATAAGTTGGTCAAAATTTTATCAGCAATTACTAAGTGTAAGTAAATACCAAACCTTAATAATAAAGAACAGTAATAGTAAAATAATCCCAAATGCGATACAAATGTCAAATTAAATTTAAGTTCCATATTTAATCATGTGAGGGTCCGAGCAGCTCTTGACCGTGAGCACGACTAGTATACTAGTTTTACACTCTGCAGAGGTTGCGCATCTTTACCCACAAGCCGTGTTACCCATCTGCCCAGGGGTCATGAATCCCATACACCTCTACCAAGGAAGCGAGGCAGGGTAACACTACGAGGCCTTTACAAAGTTCCACTAGCTTCAGACTACCCGCTACAGTTTATAGGAAGCTCCAGTGCAGGGTTCTTGCCTGACCGCCATCGCAGCAAAATCAAACAAGGACCTCCCTACACTGACCACTCCCCTACTGCCCTTGCCCCTTTCGGGTAAAGTAGCCCTCCACTAGCTTTCCTAGTTAATCAGCCAAGGGCGTCCCATTAAACCCTTGTGGTAGCACTGTTTTCCCGGGTGGTCGCTCCATGTTCCCATTAATTTAATGATCTTAACATGAACAGTAATAATAACAAGATAATAACAGAATAATCATGAATAGTGTATCTCCATACCCAATACACATAAAGCAATAGCAAGTACTACCCAAAATATTTCAGGGGTGAACAAGGTATAGAGGTAATCAAAACTGGGGTAACATAAAGGCTCCCATCAAAATTAACCTATGCAGATCATTAACATTAATAAGAACATGGCTGGGAAAAGTAAGTGATCAAGGGCACAACTTGCCTTCAAGGAGCTCCTGCTCAGCTACCTCAACTTGTTGAACCTCAGTTTCCACAGTGGCTTGCTCGTCTACTCGCATCAACACAATACATACATAGTATAGCCAAAATCAACATCACACCAAACAGATGAATAAAATATACAGTAAAAATCTACACATTAAAATGAAATCATAGGAACTGGAATCACTAAATTTGGAGTTATAGGTTTCAAGTTATGAATTTCCTAAGGTTTAATGTGATTAAAATAGGATTAAATGATAAATAATTTTTCTTACTGTTTTCATGCCAAAACAGAGCCACTATATGATAGAGAACATTATTACAAAATTTTAGAAACTGGAATGGAGTGATTTGGACTAAAAATGAATTTTCTATGGATTAAATAAGTTCTAGGAATTGTTTTTATATTAAAAATCTATTTCTGAATTTATTTATTTGATTTTCATGATCTCTGGACTGGGCGCACGAATTTCAGAAAGCTCAGGGGCTCCGGGGTAAAAATCCCCAGACTCAGTGAACAGCGCCCGAGGACTGCAGGTTGATAACTAAAATTTCCAGGGGCTCTTTAACAAGAAGTACCCGCGAAGGGGTATCGCGCGTCCATAACCGTCAGATCTAACTCAACGCACCAGATTAGATCTTACGCGCAGTGAACCGGTACGCCATCTAAACCTTTAGATCCAGATCTAACGGCCACGAGTTCAAAACTACGCGATCCCATTACGAACGTCCATCCACAATCGGACGACTGGGAATTATCTCGGTGAATCGCTACCCTACTTCTAATCTCGCTCGTACACGCAAAGATCAACGGCCGACAATCAAAGGATGAAAGGGTATCGGCCAGCTCTAATCTGGACCGGACATTGCCAGATCAATGACGCACGAGTTTCTCCTCCCCTCGCCGGACCCCCGCGGCGGCGCACCCAACCATGCGGCGGCGCCATGGCTACCGAATACGGACCACGCCCTAGCGCGCCTAAAATACGATCCGAGCGCTGCTACCTGAGGCAGGGAACAAGGGAAAGCTAGAAGAGGATTCTTACTCCGGATTATGGCGCAGAGACGACTACCCACGGAGGAGAGCGGATCCGCGGTGGCGCTTGAGCTACGGCGAGCGCATCCGACGTTGTTGGCCCTCAATCGCTCCCGGAAAGACCACGTACAGTTTCCAGACGCGCAGGCGACTTTGATCAATCCTTTCCCGGTCCGATTCCAAGGCCCCAGTGAAGATGGGGACGCGGGGCAACTCCGGCGGCCCGACTCTTTCTCTCACTCGGAAATTGGTTAGCGACGGCGCCCTATCCAAGTCCTATGGAGGCGCAAGAGGCCAGAGGAGTCGCACATGTAGCCCGGTGCAGGCGGAATCCCCTGCGGTCTTCTCGCAACCAGAATTTCGTTACGGCGGCGCGACAATCGCGGCATGCCATGACCGAGCAATGGAGCCCGTTGTGTTCAACAACCAACGCACGAAGCGGACAGGAAATAGGGACAGGGAGATGAAGCTGACTAATAGGTCCCGCACGAGTAAGGATGGGGCGCGTGCGAAGGTCGGCGGCGACCCCGGGATTTTCGGTTCCGCGCGCGGCAACGGGGAGAAGACGACGACGACTCGGCCTCATGGTTATGACGTGTGGGGCCATCGACTCAGCGTCTGTAGGCACATGGACATCGGCTGGGGAGATTGACCAGTGGGTCCCAATGGTCAGCCGCGGGACAGCGCAAGCGTGGGCGACGCCAGCGCAGAAATGGGCTATCGAGCGGGATGAAGGAGGCCGAATAGGGGGGTTTGGGCCCATGTACGGTTTTCATTTTCCCTTTTTTTATTTTCTTTTTCTTTTATTCCCAAATTCCACTTTAACTTCAAGTTTAAATTTAAATCTTGTGCCAAATTATACTCAAAGTATATTGTGAAATTCAAAGTACCACTTTTAGAGATATAATTATATTATTTATATTTTCATATCGTTTCTCTCCTTATTTTCAAAACCCTAATTTTAAGTTAGGGTTAATCCAACTTCTAGTCATTATCATATTTTTTTATTATTATCCTTTTTTTTATTTAATGCACAAACATATAAACTCCAACAAGATGCACTTTCTTTTATTTTAGTGTCATTGGTTAAATTTAATCACTCTTAATTTTACGTATGCTCTTTTCCTGATGCACATAAGGCACATAAAATGAGGAAATCCTCTATATATTCCTTTTATACAATTTTGAGTATTACAAATCTTGCCCAAATTGTTTCCTGCCCAGTCCCCTGCCTTGTGTGATGTTCTCTGTTACCGTCACTCGCCTTAGCCGTAGTTATCGTCCACGTTCCCCGCCGGAGCTTCGCCGTTCGCGCAGCACCCCGTGACTGTGACCACGCCGTTCGACAATCGCCCGCCATCCGTGGAGACTCGCCGGAGTTCATCCACGCCGCTCGCCGTCGTACCTCGCCATCCGAACGCTCACCGACGACCGTGTCCGTTCATCTCAAGGTTGAAAACAACCCCAACTCGTTAATATATTTTCTAAATCGTGTTTGAATTACTTTATTGATCTTATGAATTATTGTTGTAATATTGATGCGATTTGGCGATTCACGCGTATGATTTTTAGAGATGCGATGTATACGTGTAGCCAAAGTTGAACCCCGCGACAACACTTTTAATATGCGTAGGATTTTATAATTCTAAAAATAAACACGATCACTATTCACTACTTCAGTGATTTTCATACTAGAATGGTTTACGGATTTGTTTTCGCTTTTGTGGGTGGAACGATAATTGTTAGTAGTATGTTAAGTATAAACTTATTTGCATGAAGAAATAGAAGAAATACTAGGCCACGTATTTTCGGTCGAATGAAAATATATATAGATTTTACTATTTATAATAAATGTATTCATAAGTATGACACTTAAGTACTTAGAATTAGTAAGGCATTTATTTATGTCATAATAACCATGATTATGTTATTAGAAGTCCTATTTAATAATTTATAATTAATTCTTAGTATATTAATGTTAGAGGAATTAAATAAACAATTTTTAGTTATACGTATATATTTAGAAGAGAAAGGAGAAAACCGAAATAGTACAATTTTATAATAATATTAAAATAACTTAATTAGGCACTCATGCTTTCCTAATAAAGAAATTGATAGTTATGTTGGTAAATATATGTTTCTTACTAAAGAATTAGAGAATTTGTTTCTAACTGTAAAACGACATTTTAATAGACATCATGATTTTGATTTAACAAGGTTCGTTATAGATGTTTGAGTATAGCCGTATTAAATAGAAACTTAAAAGAATATATAGACATATGTTTCTTAATAAAAAAAATAGAAGATAAATATATGTTTTCTTAATTAAAAGATAACAAGGGTCATTGCTTTTATAAACTAAAATGATAGTTTATGCATAAATTCCTTCTAATGAATTAGATCAATTAGATCATTTGTTTCTACAATAGAATTAAAGATAATTAATAGATTAATTATCCTTTGTCATAATTTATTAACCAAACCGATAGTCAATTTGTTCTTAACTAGATTTATGGCAGGATTAATGATTTCATAGAATTTAATCCACATTATATACGAATCACTTAGTTTTTCTTAAAGGATAAAATAAAGTAATAAGAGTTTAAGTTCTTTTATAACTTAAAAATGTTACTTTATATATATTGACTTCAAATATAATGATATAGGCCATATGCTTTTTAATGACATTAAATGATGGTTATGCGTTCATTATCTCTTGCATGAAAATCCACTTAAGACTCATAACCTAACTCGTCTTAAATAGGTGATTAATAATATAATTATGATCTTTTCACATAAAACCTGTTTAGACTTATATCTTAAATTATCATAAGTGAATGATTAACAATACGCTCCATAATGCTTCTACAATTAATAACGTGATTAGTAGCCCATTAACATTAGATATAACCTATATCTTTTCTAAAAGATTAGAAATGTTTAATATGGTTATAACATGTTCTATCATTTTATAAACCCTTAACCTTAGATGTATCACATATGACGTTTTACAAAAGATTAAATTGATGAACCAAATATTTGTATATTTTAATTAAGATATTTTTAAGCTCATGTCTTGTTTTATAAAATATAGATCACACATTTTTAAAAAGAATACCCTCTTATTATAACCGTTACTTGCGACGTTTTTGAAAAGCGAACGCTCTTTTCGTTAAGCTTTCTTTTAGCTTTACGCATGGTGAATGTGGTATGTTATTGAGTGGTGTTTGTTCTTCTTGTTTGTTTGTGTGATATTCAGTGGTTGATCTAGTAGTTAAGAATCAAGATCTATTCCTATCCGTGGAAGAACGTCAAGTTTTCTATAAGCAAGGCAAGTGGACTTCTCCCTCTGCATACTCTGTTTGATCCCAAACAATACATTTAATAAAGTTTATTCTTTTGGATATATATGCATAATTTGACGGGTTACCTATTTAGATAACCTTTCCAACCTTATTCCTTGATCAAACCTGGGAATTATACTTTACATTAGTAGCTATGCTATTGCTACAACTTAACTTTATGCAGTCACTCCCGCTTATGATATTAATGTTCCAAACTTGGTAAGTTTACATTATGGTTGTTAACCCGATGGTTAAACAAGATTATTGCATATTAATTGCAACATGGAGTGACCACCCGAGAAAACAGTGCTACCATGAGAACTATCATGGCTCTGGTCTTGGCTAAATAACTAGGGAAGTCTTATGTTGGGTGTTGGTCATGGTCGACCGGAACGGGGGCATCTAGCAAGCTCTTATAGTTTCGGCTCAGGCAGATTGGATACGGGCATAGTTCCCAAAGCTTTACCCTGTGGTCCAGACTATAAGTTGGTTACGGTAGGTGTGCCTTATGCAGTTTGACCATTTCCAGCATTTGCGTAATGATGACTCTAGGGAGAAGCCTCGTAGTGAAACCCTGGCCATTCACCTCGGAAGTGAATACGGGTCTAGATAACCCGGGCTAGAAGGGAATCGCGACTCATGGGTAAAGATGCGCCACCTCTGCAGAGTGTAAAACTGATATATCAGCCGTGCTCACGGTTATGAGCAGCCTGGACTCCTCACATGATAATTGAACTTGAAGATGGAAATAAATCGAGATCCGATGATCTACCAACGGTTTGCTTAAGTGGTTTCACTTAAGTGTTTTTGATATACTCTTGTATCTTTGTTTAATGGGAATACTTGGGATTCACACTTATTAGTAAGACAGGTGTTGTTAATAAAATGTTGACCAACTAAAATGCTTACTGTTCAACCTCAGCCTCACCTTGTTAGACTCGCATTAGTTTTTCCCCCACTTGCTGAGCCCCGACCATAAGTGAGCTCACCCTTGCTTAATTTTGATCAGAAGTTGCAGATGAAGATATGATGCTGAACTCCATGGATGCTAGTCTAGTGATACCCCCGGTCATCTTCCTGTGGATGGATGTCCATGTTTCGCTATACTTTGATGAATAAAGGTTAAGACATTATGTCTGTTCGAAGTGTAATATGTTAATACAATCGTTATTTACGCTTTTATGCATTGTTCTTTTGATATATTACACTTGTGACGTCAACATATGTGTGGAAATAGATCCTGACACACATATGCTATGCACCCAGCTCTGCCTCTTAGAAACGAGTGTGACAATAGTCTTTCAGCATAAGAAAAGATGTATAGAAAATCCTCATAGCACTGAACAAATGACCATCTTTACTGACAGCTTCTCAGATAAAGAGGAAAGTGGAAAATAAATGGATTACCCATCTAAATAACTGACTTTATTAATAACTACACCAAGTTGCAGGGAATACCCACACTTTGGTGACAATCATTACAAAGATCCAACTTTGGTACATGTCCATCATAACAAGCATCCAACATACGATAAGCAAACTAACTTGAACTAAGACTAACTATACTGAGACACTGAACTAAGAATTATTACAAACTCCAACTTTGTTGATCTAAGGATCCAAATCTATCTGGGTCCTGTAGTCTAGGGTACCATAGTCGAAGCGACCACGGGGTGGTGAACGATAAGGGTGCTGAATCCCGACATGGGCGGGAGAACCACCGTCTAGATAGTGGCGTGCTGCGCACTCAGCACGCAATTCTGCAACCTCCGCCCGAACCTTGCCCAATTCATCAAGGGCGTGGTCCAACTCTGTGTTGAGCACGGCAGCCAAGTTGACCATGCTGTTCAGCCTGGGATTGCCCTCACTAACTGGCGAGGCAATTACACCTCCAACATTGCCGGTCGAACGGCGAGGGTAGTACTTCTGGTCGAGGCCATCAGCTACCCCGCTGAACAACGAGCAATACTGAGAAAGTGCCCGTCGTGCTGCATCTTGCATGGCTGCCTCGGCAGTATCCCTCTCAGTAATAGAATAGTGCTCTGAGAAGGCCTCTGCACCCGGAGATCATCGTCCGGACGACGCACCAAGCAAGTAGCCTCCCACTGGTCTGGGTATAACCTGCGACCATGCTGGTAGACTACACAACGGTACTCGATAGACCATGTGCGTTGGTCGAAGGCCCGACGCAACATGGTATCGAGAGCGTCGTGGAAGTGACACCCGCGAGCAGCATCACGAGTGATGGGTCTAGCGATCCATCCCTCCGGCTCTG
The DNA here is from genome assembly GCA_029449295.1 of Zea luxurians. Lineage (NCBI taxonomy): Eukaryota > Viridiplantae > Streptophyta > Magnoliopsida > Poales > Poaceae > Zea > Zea luxurians. The sequence goes on from JAOPSE010000573.1 coordinate 318,959, forward strand.
GCTCCTCCGAGTGCTCTGTGTCGTGGCTCGAACTGCCACCAGCATCGTCATCGTCTCCGTCTCCGTTAGGGTCTCCTCCAGTAGCCGAGATGCCTTGTGGTGGTGTAGGGGGCATCTCTGACTGAGGTGTAAGGGAAGGCAGCCTCTCAGACTCCACCTCCTGCTGAGGCGAGGGGGAAGAGTCCTACTGCTCCTGCTCTTGCTCCTAGCGTCGGCGCTCCTGCTCCTCGTGCAGGAGACGATGCAGTCTCTCCAGGTGACTGGACTGACCTGGCACCGTGCGACGCAGTGGACGCTCCGCCAGGCGAGAAGGCAAAAAAGGGATCACAGACTTACGTGTAGTGCACCTGATACGGGCCATCTACAAAAGACATCGTAAGCATAAGAGTAAGAGTAGAACTATGAGACCAGAAAGTAAACAGAAAGAAAAGTGAGACAAAACTTTTTGAGATAAGTAGGTAACATAGAGTTGGTCAAGATGACCAACTTTTGAAAAGACTCTAAGGTCAAGGTAAGAGTAAGGGTCTATAGTCCTTAGATCGACCATTCTAGTCTAGGTTAGGGGTCCTACAGTCAGCAAGGCTTTGATACCACTTATGTCACACCCGATTTTGGAAGGCAAACCAAATGCGAACCATGTACGTGCCAGGATCAGAAACTCACATACACAACGATTACATAATTGGACATCATCACACAATGCTCGAAATAAATAGCGGAAAGGTACTTTATTACAACCAGATATCCAAGACATCCACGGAGTCTAATACATAACCATTGTTCAACATAAATATCAAAGTGCGGAGAAACGAAACGTAGATGCTAAGCCTTCATAGGCAGTTGACTGGGGGTTTGCCACTAAGAAAGATCTAGAACTCGTAGTAATCCTAGAACTCCTCGAAGTCCTCCATGTTGCCAGCATCACCTCCTAAGCACTGAGTACAGTGGGGACAACCTGGGGTGGGGTGGTTTATAAAGCAAGGGTGAGTACACATCAACGTACTCAGCAAATGTCCTATTTGGCTAAAGTGGACTAGCTGTATATGGGGTTGAGGTCAAGCTGTTGCTTTTAGGTTAGTCAAGTATTTATTATTATTAGTAGAGCCAACATTTAGTAATAAACCCAGTTATTATCCAAAAGTACTTCCTCAAACGAGGAAATACCAAAGATCAGATTTTATAGCATCATTGTTAATCATCATCATAAAAGTATCCATAGTTCTTCTAATCAAAGAGGATCCCAAGGCTGCTCTTAACCGTGAGCTTGGCTGATATACCAGTTTTTAACACTCCGTAGAGGTTGTACACTTTACCCACAAGTCGTGATCTCTTTCCAGCCTAGGTTGTACAGACCTGATCTTCACTACCAAGGTGAATGGCCAGGGATACACTACGTAGCCTTTACAAAGACTCCCCTGGTGCATATCTGCTCGTTAGGTTTCGCCAATCGTACAAACGTAGTACACCTCCCCAAGGTGGGTGACTAACAAAACCAAATCAAAAGAACCTTTACACCCCAACCTTGGCGGAGCGAGCACTACGCCCCGGCCCCCATTGACGGCCCTCCGACAAAGCCAACTACACCCCCAGATTCATCTAATAAATCAGCTAAGGGCGTCCCATTCCACCCTCATGGTTGTACTGTTATCCCGGGTGGTCACTCCACGAACAGGTCCTTACAGAGAGGTACTCAGGAAAAAGTCCTAAGCCCCCTAGAGTATCACAATATCATCATTGGGATAACATCATCATATCATAAATAATCACATCATGTTCATTGATTAAGTTAAGGCAACAGCAAAATGCTAACCCTGATAACCCAAAGGGTAAACAAGGGTAAGTGAATATAGACTAGTCAATCCTTAGGTTTCATAAAGTAATACGGGACAGTGAGTCATAAAGTATGTAAGACATAATGGGTCAGAGGACACTTGCCTTCACCAGGTTACTGCTCAGGGAGGTCTCCAACAACACACTCAGGAATCTCGGACTGCTCGTTGTCTAAATAAAGCGAGCATGCATTCAATACATTTGGAAAGTGCAAATGAACATCACACCAAACATGTACAAACATTAGATCACATCTTAAAAGGACACAATACTACATAAGGGATACTGCATTCAAAGTATAACATGAACTATAACATAAATTAACTTCATTTGAAAATAGATTGTTATTTCCCTAAGTGTTACTTACAGGTACATAATTATAGTTCAATTTATTTTATTGTGACTTAAAAATTAGAACAGAGATGAACTCAAGCAATACATATCATTAATCTCACAAGTTTAAACATGATTAAATCTCTAAGGTTCTCCTTTTATTTATTTTATTAAATAAATAAAACTACATCTATATTAGTTCATATTCAATCATAAAAATTAGAATGCACATACAATAAGTGAAACCATTTTATTTAAACAGAGAATAATTCTATGAACATTTTGTAATTTGAATCACTAAATTTGGAGTTCATATGCAAAAGTTATGAAATAAACAACTTTGGGAATTCAAAATATGAAATTAGGGCTAATTCTGTGAATATTTAAAAGTCCAGGGCTAAATCTGCAAGATTACAGGGGCCTGAGCGCGAAAACTAGGGATATAGCGGGTTGATTTCCAGTAAACCGAGGGCCTCGTTAATAAAACTACCACGCGAAGGGGTATCGGGTGAATCTAACCGTCAGATCTAAAATCAACGGCTGAGATTAGATCCGCGGCCGAGGGCACACGCGAGCGAGCGAGAGCTGACAAGCGGGCTAGGGAGTGTCAGCGACAGAGGGGGAGAGCGCGCTGATCGAGCGGGCCCAGCACCAGAGGGTTTGGGCGCTGACAGGCGGGCCAGGGCATCAGGGCGCGTGTGCGCGAAGCGGTATCTGTGATCTGAGCCGTTCGATCTGAATTGGACGGAGGGGATCAGACCAGGGTGAAACGGACGGCTGCGGGCGGCGCTGCTCCTCTCCGCGGCGGTGAGGTCGCCGGAGTTGAGGCTGGCGCGAGCTAGGGTGGCTCCGAGGTCACCGGAGTTGGGCAGAGAGGGAGAGGGCACCACGGCGAGCTCAATGGTGGGGAGGAGGCCATGAATCCACAGGCAGAGAGGGTAGAACGGCAGTGAGAAAGCCTCGGGCGGGCCGGAGTAACTCTGGTGAGCCATTCCAGCCACAGGGAGGGGACTTAAGGCGCGCTAAGGCCTGGGCTAGCTTCAGCAGAGGCAGGGGTGACACAGGGACCTACTCTGGGGAACTAGACCGGGCTAAATCGGTTGGCCACCGCGCGAGCACGGCGGACCGCTGCGGCCGAGCACCGGCGAAGGTGAAATTGGCCGAACACAGGGCGCAATAAGGGAAATTGGGCACAGGGACGGGTGTCTCACCTCGGGGCGGAGCTCGGGGAGGCTTGGAGCGGTCTCCGGCGAGCTGGATGGCCGGGAACGCGGGCGCGGGTCTCCGGCGGCGGCTGGCGGCGTGGGCAGAGCGTGAGAGAGGGTGAAGCTGTGCGAAATGATGTGAGGGGTGTGCGTGGGGCACTGGCAGGACTCTAAGAAGGGAGCTGGGCGCATAGGTGGGCGTCGTGGCCGAGAAATCCGGCGACGTGCGCGAGTGCGCACGCGCCGGTCCATGGCGAGCGCAGAGGAAACGGAGCTGACATGGTAGGCCCACGGCGTAGAGAGAGAAAAATGGGGCACGCGGGGCAACTGCTCAGCGACTGGCGATCCGGGCCCGCGGGACAGAGAGAGAGGGAGCGCGTGGGTGAAGAAAACTGGCGCCGACAGGTTGGCCCCAGTGGGCAGAGAGCGAGAGAGAGAGCGCGCGGGGGAGAAGGGATCTGCCGCTGACAGGCAGGGTCCGCCTGTCAGACGGCGCGGGCGCGCGGGCGTGTGGCCTGGCTGGGCCGACTGGGCTGCTTTATCCTTTTCTTTTTTCTCTGAATTTTCTAATTCCTTTTTCATTTCTTTTTCTATAGGGTTTTCAAATCCAAATTCAAACTAGGTTTCAAACTCAAATAAATTCAAACTTGTGCAACACTTCAAAGAATATTTTAAACTTAGCATGATGCAACATGTCATGACCCATAAGGTTTCGGCAAAAATAAATAATTAACCTCCACTAGTTTAAGCTATTTCTAATCAAAAGGGGGAAAGAATCTAGAGAGAGAGAAAGCCTAGAGTGAGAGAGAGAAGAGTAACACATGAATTTGGGTGATATTTAGAGAGAAATTTTATACCCCAAAATTCAGGGTGTTATAGTCGGGCGACGCCGCCTTGGCTGGCATCGCAGGGAAGGTGATGTCCTAGGCGTCGTCGATCGAATGAGGGGCAGCCACGATTTGAACTAGCATACCATTTTGGGCCATCAAACCACGGCCGTTGATCCGCGATCATGTGGTCATGGTTACATCATGTAGTTCATTAAACCTGGGTCGTTGATCTTTGATCGATCTGATGGGTCGTATAGTGTACCGATTCAGGAACAACCAACTTCTAATCTGGGCCATATGTTAAGGATCAGGTAGGTGAGATTCAAAGATACCTCCTCGGTCGTTACTTTTCTCTAAAGAGCCCCTCAATTTTGTTATAATCAACCTGTCGTCCATATTACATGTAAAGAAAATATAAAATAAATGAGGTTTTTGCTGAGAGGACCCTGTAATTTAATTTTAGTATAAAAATAAATCCAAATAATCAAAGAAACTTCAAAAATTCATATATCTCGTGTTTTAACTCCAATTTTAGTGGTTCTCGTGCCTACGGATTTAATGCGACGTGTAGAATCTTATTATACAGTTTGATCTCATGTTTGGTATGATGTTATTTTTTGTTGTGCATTGTTTGTTTGTATTGTTGCGAGTAGACGAGCAAGTGACCGAGGAGCCCGGAGCATAGCAGATTGAAGATTCTGAGCAGGAGCTCGTAATTGAAGGCAAGTGTCTCATTTATCACATTCATTGACAAAATAATGTTCTTGATTCTGATATTCACCATGGCACTACTAGGCTTAATCTGATGGGACCTAATAGGTTACCTAGTTTTGTTTATCCTACACCTTACACAAATGAATTACTAGGTAGTTCTGCTATGCTCTATCTGGTTTTGGGTGTTATATTATATATGTGAATCATGATCATGCTTATTATTACTATTAATTGTTTATGAGTTATTTATGATACATGATAAGATCATTTTATTAATTGGAATATGGAGCTTAACCTAAGATAATAGTGCTACCACAAGGGTGGTATGAGACGCCCTTGGCCAATTAATTAGGAAAGCTGGTATATGAGAGCCTTACCCGAAAGGGGCAAGCGGGGAGGAGTTGCGCTAGTATAGGGAGGTTCTCGGGTTGTCACACCCGGCTTTAAGGAACAAAGCCAGGTGCATCTCATACATGCGCCAAGAAGACAACATATATAATAACAGAGTGTATAGAGATAAATGTCATAAAACATCAGAGTATTTATTACATAGCGGAAGACTTATTACAAAATAAAGTAATGAAGATAAAACGAACTAAGGATCGTCGGCGCCAATGTCGACTGGGAAACGCCACCTAGATCAGATCGAACTCCTCAGTGTTAGGCGGCTCCTCCCGAACCACCTGATCTTCTCCTGTGGGGGGTGTGAGACAGCAAGGGTGAGCTCACACATGATCATAGCTCAACAAGTTGTGGGGAACCAGTGGACAAAAACTCACAAAGGTGTGAGTTCATGTGATGTGTAAGGCTAATCAATGATAGGGGTTAAAGCTGAGCATTGCTTTTAAGTAGTTGATCAAAGTTTTATTAGCAATTACTAAGTGTAAGTAAATACCAAACCATAAGTAAAGTAATAGAACAAAATTAATAATAAACCCATGCAATGCAAATGACAAAATTGAATTTAAGTTCCATAATTTAAACATCAGAGAGTCCTGAGCTGCTCATGACCGTGAGCACGGCTAGTATACCAGTTTTACACTCTGCAGAGGTTGTACCCTTTACCCACAAGTCATGTTACCCATCTGCCAAGGGATCGCGACTTCCCATACACCTCTACCTAGGAAGCGCGGCAGGGCAACACTACGAGGCCTTTACAAAGTTCCACTAGTTTCCGAAAACCCGCTACAGTTTATAGGAAGTTCCAATGCAGGGTTCCTGGCTGACCGCCATCGCAGCAAAATCAACCAGGAACCTCCCTACACTGACCACTCCCCTACTGCCCTTGCCCCTTTCGGGTAAGGTAGTCTTCCACTAGCTTTCCTAATTAGTCAGCCAAGGGCGTCCCATTAAACCCTTGTGGTGGCACGTGTTACTCAAGTTAAGCTCTATGTTCCAATTAACATTAATGATCTCAACATGAACATAAACAGAATAACAAGAATAATTGGAACATAGATATAATAAATGATTATCCCAAAACCATGTAAAGCAATAGCAAACTACCCAAGTGATTCAGGGGTAAACAAGGTAATGAGATAAACAAATCTAGGGTGACCTATTGGGTCCCATCAAAATTTAACCTATGCATGGATAAGTGATATTAAAGAACATTATTAGGTAAAAAGTGGTTAAGGGCACAACTTGCCTTCAATGAGCTCCTGCTCAGCTACTTCAACCTGCTGCTCACCAGGATCCTCGGTCACGGGCTCTTCTACTCGCCACAATACAAACAAGCACAGTGCATATAGAGAAATTAACATTACACCAAACATATAGACAAAATACACAGTAATAATCTACACATTAAAATAAAAACCTAGGAACAGGAATCATAATTTTTCAAGTTATAGATTTTAAGTTATGGATTTTCAAAGGTTTTATGTGTTTGAAGTGGGATTAAGTGAGGAATTAAATTTCTTACTGTTTTCATGACAAAACAGAGGCTCTAGGTGATAGAGAATTAAATTACAAAAATTTAGAAACTGGAATGGATTAATTTGGAGTTCATATGTATTTTCTATGAATTATCAAAGTTCTAGCAATTATTTTGTATTAAAAAGTAATTTATATAATTAAATAACTAAATTTAAAGAGCTATGGACTGGGCCTCAATTTCTGGAAATACCAGGGGCCTCGGGGTAAATTGCCCAAGGCACAGTGAACAGCGTTCACTGTACGGCGGGTTGTAATCTGTAATTCCAGAGGGGCTCTTTTGCAAAATGTGCCGCGAAGGGGTATCCGATGTTGTGGGCCGCCAGATCAAACACGGACGGCCCGGATCAGATCGACATTCTAATGAAGCGGTAAGCGATCGCGGCCCTTGGATCTAAATCCAACGGTACGGATATAATGAAGCCGAGATCACACCGCAGCCCTCGGATTCCAATCTAACGATCCGGGGAAATTCTAGCGAAGGGGGGTACGCGTGCGCAAATCAAGGCGTCCATCCGCCGATCGACGGATAGCAGTCGTCCAAGCTGAACGGGTGAGCACATCTAATCTCTACCGTCCGTTCAAATCAAACGGCAGAGGCGTCTTCTCCTAACCAGAACCGAACCGCGGCGGCGCCGCGCACCCGACGGCGAGCCACGGCGGGGCACTTTTCCGGCGACTACATCCAGTGGTCCAAATCTCAATTACTTTAACCTACGTGACGCGGAGTTCAACGCGAAATTATAGGTGCGGTTCTCACCCAAATTGTCGATGCAGGGGAGGCAGTCCGCGATGACCTGCGGCGTGGTGCTTCTTTTTTGCCGCCCGACGAGCAATTCCCGCGCCGTGGAGACGTAGCGCCCGTCCGGAGGACACGGTCGGCTTCCCCGGGCACCAACACACGTCGACGGACACACGCCGAGGTCGGAACGCCGACACGGACGAAGATCACTGGCGGCGGCTCGAGGTCGACGGTGTGCAATTCCAAGCTGCCCCGGTGGTTGAATCCGCACGGCGCTCCCACGAGTGAACCCCAAGCACGATGGAGGAGCTCCCCGCCACGACTTCTAGGCTTTAGCGGCAATGAGATCGAGGATGGGCAGCGGCGGCGCTCACCCGGATCTCCCTCTCGTTGCTTTCTCGGTTGTTAATGGCTAATGGGGAACGGCGGAGCTAGGGTTTGGGGAGGCACGGCGGCACGATGCTTTATACCCGGGAGAGCTCGGAGTCGTTATACCGGCCAACGGAGCCGCTGCCGAGATTCCTGCGCGCGATTCACGGCGAGGCTGTTCGCTATGGAAGGAGACGGCCTCCACGGTTGCTGGCGCGTGGAGCCCACTGAGCAGTGAGGGAAGGTGAACGCGACCGCGCGCGTGGGACTGACCGGTGGGGTCCTCCCGTCGGCGCGCTGCGCCTAGGTCGGGTTGGGCCGCACGGGAGCCGTTTGGTGGGCCGAGCGCACTGAAGTGGCCCAAGCGAGTTTTATCTTTTTCTTTTCATTTCCAGAATTCAAATTTGAATCCAATTTTAAATGTGAACTTATATTCATTTGAAATGTAAATATTTAACCCAATAATATGGATGGTTTAACTATTTATTATATGTACATATTTCTTCATTTTTTTTGTATATAATTTCTCTTCTCTCTTCTACATTATAGAATTTCTTTTGGATTTTAAATTCCCATTTGGGTATTAATACATTTCTTTTCACATTATTCTATGTTGTCACAATAATGCACACAAAATAAAATATTCAGCATGATGCAATGATTTAATAGCATATCCTTTTATTACTTATTTGTTTTTGAATATAGTGTTCACATGTGATGATGCATAAAGGTCAAACTCACATAAGGAGAAATTGTTTTCTCTATTGGTATTTTATCTAGCAATTACAAAGTGGGTGTCACAAATCCTACCCCCCTTAAAAATAATCTCGTCCTCGAGATTTAAGATGAACGAGGGAAAAGATGGGGAAAATCTATACGAAGCTCTTCTTCTCTTTCCCAAGTTGCTTCATCTTCACCGTGGTGACTCCATTGTACTTTACACATCTTTATCACCTTATTTCTCGTAACCCGAGTCAAAGTATCCAAAATCTTGATCGGGTACTCCGTGTAAGTCAAATCACCTTGAACACTGAGCTCTTCCATTGGTAACTGTTCCTCGGGCACACGGAGACACTTCTTTAGTTGAGATACGTGGAACACGTTATGCACATCCGATAGACTATCCGGTAACTCGAGTTGGTATGCCATCTCCCCAACTCTTCTAAAGATCAAGAATGGTCCAATATAGCGAGGGGACAATTTGCCCTTAACTTTGAATCTCCTCATTCCACGAAGTGGTGATACCTTGAGATACACATAATCTCCTTCTTCAAATTCCAGTGGCCTTCTTCTATTATCAGCATAGCTCTTTTGCCTGGTTTGAGCAACTCTCAAATTCTCTCGAATTATACGGACTTGTTCTTCTGCTTCTTGAATCAGTTCAGGCCCAAAGAACTGTCTTTCTCCAGTCTGATCCCAATATAAAGGAGTCCTACACTTCCTCCCATATAGAGCTTCAAAAGGTGACATCTTTAGACTGGCCTGGTAACTATTATTATACGAGAACTCAGCATAAGGCAGACTCTTATCCCAACTTCCTCCATGCTGAAGGGCACATGCTCTCAACATATCTTCCAATACTTGATTAGTCCTTTCAGTCTGTCCATCCGTCTCAGGGTGATAAGCTGTACTAAAGTTCAACTTCGTACTCATGTTCTCATGAAAGCTTCTCCAAAATCTTGAGGTAAACTGCGAACCTCGATCAGACACGATCTTCTTTGGTACTCCATGCAAACACACAATACGAGCCATATATAACTCTGCTAGCTGAGAACCTTTATAAGTAGTCTTCACAGGAATAAAGTGAGCCACTTTAGTCAATCTATCCACAATCACCCATATAGCATCATATCCTTTCTGGGTGCGAGGCAATCCAGTAATAAAATCCATACCAATCTCTTCCCATTTCCACTCGGGTATCTTCAGTGGATGCAATAGTCCAGCTGGCCTCTGGTGTTCAGCCTTAACTCTTTGGCATATATCGCACATAGCCACATGTGCAGCCACATCTCTCTTCAATCCATACCACCAATACTTCCGCTTCAAATCCTGATACATCTTAGTACTACCAGGATGAATAGAATAATCCAAATCATGAGCCTCCTTTAAAATAGTCTCTCGAAGGCTTTTAATATCAGGAACACACATCCTGTCCTTGAACCATATAGTGCCTTGCTCATCTTCCGTAAATTCCAGAACTCGACCTTCAGTAATCAGATCCTTAATCTCTTTTATTTTAGCATCACCAAGTTGTCCTTTGCGGATCTCTTGCTCCAAAGTAGGTTCCACATCAATAGTAACTCCTTCAGTATGAGCAACTATCCCCAGGTTAAGTCTCCTGAAATCCTCAACAATCTCATCGGGTAGCTGGGCAACAATAGCTAAATGAACATGCTCCTTGCGACTCAAGGCATCTGCAACCAAATTTGCCTTGCCCGGGTGATAGTGAATCTCCAAATCATAATCCTTAATAAGCTCCAACCAACGGCGTTGCCTAAGGTTGAGATCCTTTTGAGTGAATATATACTTCAGACTCTTATGATCCGTATATACTTGACACTTGGTCCCCATGATATAATGTCTCCAAATCTTAAGCACATGCACAACGGCTGCCAATTCCAAGTCATGCGTGGGGTAGTTCAGTTCATGTTTGCGTAACTGACGAGAAGCATAGGCAATCACATGTCCTTCCTGCATGAGCACACATCCTAAGCCTTGGCCACATGCATCACAATAGATATCAAATCCTTTCTGTAGGTCTGGCATAACCAATACTGGTGGCGACATCAACCTCTTCTTCAATAGATCAAAGCTGTCTTGACACTTCTCGTCCCACTTAAATTCTTTTCCTTTCTCCAAAAGCGAAGTCATAGGTTTGGCAATCTTAGAAAATCCTTCAATAAATCTCCGATAGTAGCCTGCTAATCCCAAGAAACTCCAAATCTCCGTGACTGTAGTGGGTACTCTCCACTCCATTATCTCCTTAACTTTAGCAGGATCCACTGAAATTCCTCCATTAGAAATAATATGACCAAGAAATGGCACCTCGCCAATCCAAAACTCGCACTTGCTGAACTTGGCATATAGCTGGTTATCTCGTAGCTTCTGTAGCACCATCCTCAGATGTTCCTCATGATCGCTATCACTCTGAGAATAAATAAGAATATCGTCGATGAACACCACGACGAATCTGTCCAAGTACTCCATAAACACCTTGTTCATTAAGTTCATAAAATAAGCTGGTGCATTGGTTAATCCAAATGACATAACAGTGAACTCATATAATCCATATCGAGTCGAGAATGCTGTCTTAGGAATATCCGATGGTCTAATCCTCATCTGATGGTAACCCGATCAAAGATCAATCTTCGAAAATACTCTAGCACCTCTCATTTGATCAAACAAATCCTCAATACGGGGCAACGGATACTTGTTCTTCACCGTAACATCATTAAGAGATCTATAATCCACACACATCCGCTGCGATCCATCCTTCTTCTGTACAAACAAGACCGGTGCTCCCCAAGGTGAGGAACTCGGACGAATGTACCCAGCCTCTTGTAACTCAGTTAACTGCTTCTTAAGTTCCTTCAACTCCTCTACGGACATCCTATATGGCCGTTTAGAAATAGGGGTGGTTCCAGGTAAGAGATCAATAATAAACTCAACTTCTCTATCAGGTGGCATCCCTGGTAACTCCTCTGGAAAGACATCCGAAAAATCTCTAACCACCCGGATGTTGTCACCAACAAACTCCTCAGGTATAAAGAACATTACACGCATGGGTGAGGAGGTTACTGCAATATTAACTTGAAATCTTTCTCCTTTAGTGGTAGTGAGTTCTACGGTACCTCTACCACATGCTATAACGGCCTTTGCCTTTCTTAGCCATGACATACCAAGGATCAGATCTATACTGCTTGACTCTAATATTATAGCAGTAGCTCCAAATTCTCTACCCATAATGGTTAATGTCAATCTACGTGTCATTTGATTCGCCTCAACAGGCCCTTTAGGTGTAATTACTATCATGGGTTTTCTCATATTTAGCAGTGGTATTTCATTTGTGTTGGCATATCTAGCAGACATGAATGAATGTGTAGCACCAGAATCAAATAATATGGTTGCAGGAATTGCATTAACATAAAACATACCCATTACGAGGTCCCCACCATCCGGGGTAGCATCAACGCTGCCTTGATTAACTTTGGCAATAGAGTATCCCTTGCCAGATCCTGGAGTTTGCTGCCTGTTCTGAACTGGAGTAGTAGCCATCCTCTGTGGGCAGACATTTGCATAATGACCAGTCTTCCCACACTTGAAACATGTGGTGCCTGGACTCTGTCCTGAAAACTTCGTCGGGGTGCCAGTAGGGGTAGCCTGTCGAGGAGGTGGAGTCCTCAGTGGTGATTGCTGAACTGGGCGCGGTCCTCTGGGTCGAGTTGGTGTACCCTGTGGTGAACTGTAGCGAGGACGAACACTGCTGCTTCCTTGTCCTTGAGATATTGCCTTTCTCTTCAAATCTCCCAGCTGAACACGCTTGTGTTCAATAGCCAGGGCCTTATCAAGCAGCCTCTGAAATGACGGAAATGTGTGTGCCACTAGAGCATACTGCAGTGGTCCATTAAGTCCTTCAATGAAATGCTCCTGCTTCCTCTCGTCTTCAGCAACTTCTTCAGGGGCATATCTGGATAACTGAATAAACTTGTCGCGGTACTCGCTGACTGACATACTTCCTTGCTTCAGCGACAGAAATTCCTTCTTCTTGATCTTTATCATACCAGCTGGAATATGGTAGTTTCTGAACTGTGTACTGAATTCTGCCCAGGTAATAGTATCAGCAGCATCATGGGCAGCAGTATAAGAATCCCACCAGTCAGCAGCAGGACCCGTCAGACGTCCAGAAGCATATAAAACCTTCTCCCGGTCCGTGCACTGTGCAATATTCAGCATCTTCTCAACGGACTTCAGCCAATCATCCGCGTCCAGTGGATCAGGTGAGCTTGCAAATGTAGGTGGCTTATGACTCATGAACTCTCTATGCTTGTCTCGGGGTGGAACTGGTGGTGGTGGTGGAGGCAGTGGTACTTGTTGCTGTTGTTGTTGCTGTTGTTGCTATTGCATTTGTTGTTGCAGCTGCTGTTGTTGTGCCCTCCTTTCCTGGCGTATCTCATCTCGCTCCTGGCGCAACTCCTGTCGTATATCTTCTCTTTCCTGATGCATCTCCTGGCGTTCTTGCTGCATCTGGGCACGCATATCAGCCATAGTGTCTGCCATTTGCTGCATCACCGCCATCTGAGCAGCAACCAGTGGGTCAACTCCGCCTGGTGGAGGATTAGGAGGGTTCATCTCTGCAGGTTGTGGCTGGGGTTGTCTGTATATTCTCCGAGTGTGTCGATTGGGAGGCAAATCAATTCCACCACCCCGCCTGGTATTGACCATCTGAGTTAGATACATATGGTAAGAAAATAGTAGACAAGGTAGGTATTTACGAAGCAGGTTACTTTGGGGAATTTTATTAGCTAAGAAGATTAATATTTTACCTACCATAGCTAATTCATTACCTTATGGTGGTACATACTAAGATGTCCATCTATAATAATTCAATCATTCAAAGAAGCAAATCAGACATTGAGCATCAGAACAATCAACCAACATTTTTAAAATAGAGAAAATAGTTTTATTTTCATCTTAGGTTCCCTATCTCTTAAAATGTCATAAGGGTAGGGATTCCAAGGTGTGAAATCCATCTTGTCTTAGAGTAGAAAAGGTAAGAATGATCCGAGTAGAACAGTAGAAGGTGAGACAAGATCAAGATAAGTGTAGAAAGAATCAGAGTAAGGTGAGTGTAGAATGATTCAGAATAAGATAAGTAGGTAAGGGTTTTGTCCATTTCTATCTAGGTTTCGTCCTACAGTCAACATTTCCTCTGATACCACTTCTGCCACACCCGGCTTTAAGGAACAAAGCCAGGTGCATCTCATACATGCGCCAAGAAGACAACATATATAATAACAGAGTGTATAGAGATAAATGTCATAAAACATCAGAGTATTTATTACATAGCGGAAGACTTATTACAAAATAAAGTAATGAAGATAAAACGAACTAAGGATCGTTGGCGCCAATGTCGACTGGGAAACGCCACCTAGATCAGATCGAACTCCTCAGTGTTAGGCGGCTCCTCCCGAACCACCTGATCTTCTCCTGTGGGGGGGTGTGAGACAGCAAGGGTGAGCTCACACATGATCATAGCTCAACAAGTTGTGGGGAACCAGTGGACAAAAACTCACAAAGGTGTGAGTTCATGTGATGTGTAAGGCTAATCAATGATAGGGGTTAAAGCTGAGCATTGCTTTTAAGTAGTTGATCAAAGTTTTATTAGCAATTACTAAGTGTAAGTAAATACCAAACCGTAAGTAAAGTAATAGAATAAAATTAATAATAAACCCATGCAATGCAAATGACAAAATTGAATTTAAGTTCCATAATTTAAACATCAGAGAGTCCTGAGCTACTCATGACCGTGAGCACGGCTAGTATACTAGTTTTACACTCTGCAGAGGTTGTACCCTTTACCCACAAGTCATGTTACCCATCTGCCAAGGGATCGCGACTTCCCATACACCTCTACCTAGGAAGCGCGGCAGGGCAACACTACGAGGCCTTTACAAAGTTCCACTAGCTTCCGAAAACCCGCTACAGTTTATAGGAAGTTCCAATGCAGGGTTCCTGGCTGACTGCCATCGCAGCAAAATCAACCAGGGACCTCCCTACACTGACCACTCCCCTACTGCCCTTGCCCCTTTCGGGTAAGGTAGTCTTCCACTAGCTTTCCTAATTAGTCAGCCAAGGGCGTCCCATTAAACCCTTGTGGTGGCACGTGTTACTCAAGTTAAGCTCTATGTTCCAATTAACATTAATGATCTCAACATGAACATAAACAGAATAACAAGAATAATTGGAACATAGATATAATAAATGATTATCCCAAAACCATGTAAAGCAATAGCAAACTACCCAAGTGATTCAGGGGTAAACAAGGTAATGAGATAAACAAATCTAGGGTGACCTATTGGGTCCCATCAAAATTTAACCTATGCATGGATAAGTGATATTAAAGAACATTATTAGGTAAAAAGTGGTCAAGGGCACAACTTGCCTTCAATGAGCTCCTGCTCAGCTACTTCAACCTGCTGCTCACCAGGATCCTCGGTCACGGGCTCTTCTACTCGCCACAATACAAACAAGCACAGTGCATATAGAGAAATTAACATTACACAAAACATATAGACAAAATACACAGTAATAATCTACACATTAAAATAAAAACCTAGGAACAGGAATCATAATTTTTCAAGTTATAGATTTTAAGTTATGGATTTTCAAAGGTTTTATGTGTTTGAAGTGGGATTAAGTGAGGAATTAAATTTCTTACTGTTTTCATGACAAAACAGAGGCTCTAGGTGATAGAGAATTAAATTACAAAAATTTAGAAACTGGAATGGATTAATTTGGAGTTCATATGTATTTTCTATGAATTATCAAAGTTCTAGCAATTATTTTGTATTAAAAAGTAAGTTATATAATTAAATAACTAAATTTAAAGAGCTATGGACTGGGCCTCAATTTCTGGAAATACCAGGGGCCTCGGGGTAAATTGCCCAAGGCACAGTGAACAGCGTTCACTGGACGGCGGGTTGTAATCTGTAATTCCAGAGGGGCTCTTTTGCAAAATGTGCCGCGAAGGGGTATCCGATGTTGTGGGCCGCCAGATCAAACACGGACGGCCCGGATCAGATTGACATTCTAATGAAGCGGTAAGCGATCGCGGCCCTTGGATCTAAATCCAACGGTACGGATATAATGAAGCCGAGATCACACCGCAGCCCTCGGATTCCAATCTAACGATCCGGGGAAATTCTAGCGAAGGGGGGTACGCGTGCGCAAATCGGGGCGTCCATCCGCCGATCGATGGATAGCAGTCGTCCAAGCTGAACGGGTGAGCACATCTAATCTCTACCGTCCGTTCAAATAAAACGGCAGAGGCGTCTTCTCCTAACCAGAACCGAACCGCGGCGGCGCCGCGCACCCGACGGCGAGCCACGGCGGGGCACTTTTCCGGCGACTACATCCAGTGGTCCAAATCTCAATTACTTTAACCTACGTGACGCGGAGTTCAACGTGAAATTATAGGTGCGGTTCTCACCCAAATTGTCGATGCAGGGGAGGCAGTCCGCGATGACCTGCGGCGCGGTGCTTCTTTTTTGCCGCCCAACGAGCAATTCCCGCGCCGTGGAGACGTAGGGCCCGTCCGGAGGACACAGTCGGCTTCCCCGGGCACCAACACACGTCGACGGACACACGCCGAGGTCGGAACGCCGACACGGACGAAGATCACTGGCGGCGGCCCGAGGTCGACGGTGTGCAATTCCAAGCTGCCCCGGTGGTTGAATCCGCACGGCGCTCCCACGAGTGAACCCCAAGCACGATGGAGGAGCTCCCCGCCACGACTTCTAGGCTTTAGCGGCAATGAGGTCGAGGATGGGCAGCGGCGGCGCTCACCCGGATCTCCCTCTCGTTGCTTTCTCGGTTGTTAATGGCTAATGGGGAACTGCGGAGCTAGGGTTTGGGGAGGCACGGCGGCACGATGCTTTATACCCGGGAGAGCTCGGAGTCGTTATACCGGCCAACGGAGCCGCTGCCGAGATTCCTGCGCGCGATTCACGGCGAGGCTGTTCGCTAGGGAAGGAGACGGCCTCCACGGTTGCTGGCGCGTGGAGCCCACTGAGCAGTGAGGGAAGGTGAACGCGACCGCGCGCGTGGGACTGACCGGTGGGGTCCTCCCGTCGGCGCGCTGCGCCCAGGTCGGGTTGGGCCGCACGGGAGCCGTTTGGTGGGCCGAGCGCACTGAAGTGGCCCAAGCGAGTTTTATCTTTTTCTTTTCATTTCCAGAATTCAAATTTGAATCCAATTTTAAATGTGAACTTATATTCATTTGAAATGTACATATTTAACCCAATAATATGGATGGTTTAACTATTTATTATATGTACATATTTCTTCATTTTTTGTATATAATTTCTCTTCTCTCTTCTACATTATAGAATTTCTTTTGGATTTTAAATTCCCATTTGGGTATTAATACATTTCTTTTCACATTATTCTATGTTGTCACAATAATGCACACAAAATAAAATATTCAGCATGATGCAATGATTTAATAGCATATCCTTTTATTACTTATTTGTTTTTGAATATAGTGTTCACATGTGATGATGCATAAAGGTCAAACTCACATAAGGAGAAATTGTTTTCTCTATTGGTATTTTATCTAGCAATTACAAAGTGGGTGTCACACGGGTCGATCTCTTTATGGTAGCTTTTCAGACGAGGGATTCCTATACCCCCTCTACCTGAATCCGTAGCGGTTTTTTCATACTAGTGGAACTTTTTAAAGGTCTTGTAGTGTACCCTCACCAACTCACATTGGAAGTGTTTAAGGGTCCATACAACCCCGGGCGAAAAAGGAACACAACTTATGGGTAAAGGGTACAACCTCTACAGAGTGTAAAACTGGTATATCTGTCGTGCTCACGGTCATGAGCGGCTCAGGACTCTCGCAAGATTAAATGATGGAATTAAAACTTAACATGTCATGCATTGCATTGCGGGTTGCTAATAAAAATTTGACCAACCTTTTAAAATAAATGCTTAGCCTTAACCATTTCCTTGGAAATCTTTACACTATACATGAGCCCCACCGTAAGTGAGTTCATACACATTATTCTTCACACTTGTTGAATCATGACTGTATGGGAGCTCACCCTTGCTATAATCACACCAGGTGAAGAGCAGATAGCACCAGAGGAGGACAACTACGACGAGTTCGGTGAGATCTAAGTGTCATCTCTGAGTCAACTATGGCGTCGTGGAGGTAGTATCTTAGCTCGATTTATTTATTATCAGTTATTTTTTAAAACATTCTAGTTATGTAATAAAGTTATGAAATTCGTCTCTGTACACTTAGTCATTATATATATGGATCATGTTTCTAGCGCATATATGAGATGCATCTGGATTTACCCTTAAATTCGGGTGTGATAGTAAAGATTGCAACTTAAGTAATCAATGTAAATGCAGAAGCTAAAGAGCAAAGATAGAGATTTCAATCTCCCTTGGACGCATCGGTTTTTTTTATCAGGGTATCTGAAAGGGAAATAGAGTCAAGCCTTTTCCTATAAATGATTTTGGTGGTTGATTGCCTAACACAAATAATTGGACTAACTAGTTTGCTCTAGATTATATGCTCTACAGGTGCTAAAGGTTCAACACAAACCAATAAAAAGATCAAGTTTAGGGTTCAAAAGAAAGGAGCAAAAGAAACTAAAGGCTGCCATGGTCTGGCGCACCGGACAGTGTCCGGTGCACTAGGGACCGTACACTCTGAACTCCTCAGCTTTGGGTTTCTCAGAGGCCGCTCCGCTATAATTCATCGGACTGTCCGGTGTAGCACCGGACTGTCCGGTGCGCCAAGCGGAGCAACGGCTACTGTGCCAACGGTCATCTACAAAAGTGAACAGTGCGCGTGAACAGTGCACGGACAGTTCGCGCAGAGTCAGAGCAGCGTCAGAAGGCGCACCGGATAGTGAACAGTGCCTGTCCGGTGCGGCATCGGACTGTTTGGTGCCCCAATAAGTCAGATGTAACACCCGGATTTTAGGGGTCCAAAACCCGGGTGCTAACATAAACACCAGGTATGCTGGGACCAAGTCTCACACATATGATGTATAGTGGCACAGGATCGAATGTCACATCTTTATATATAACAGGAGTTCTATACAAAATAAATAATTACATTATAAGGAGACAACGGTCCAGCAACCCAAAGTTGACTGGGAGACGACGGCCTAGACCACTCACGAACACATCGCAGCATCCTCCAAGCGCCTCATCCTGCGGTACCTGTTCTTGACCTGTGGGGGGGTGTGAGACAGCAAGAGTGAGCTCACATACGTTCATCGCTCAACAAGTTGTGGGGAATAATGTGCATGAACTCGCCAAAGGTGGGAGCTCACGTGAAGTGTAAGGCTTACCAAAGAGGATGGTTAGAGCTGAGCATTGCTTTTAAAGTTAGTCAAAATTTTATTAGCAGTTACTAAGTATAAGTAAATACCAAACCCAATTAAGTAGTAGAACAAAAGTAACAACTTCACCTGCGATGCAATGCATATGACAAATTGAATTTAGTTCCATAATTTAATCATGTGAGTGTCCGAGCTGCTCATGACCGTGAGCACGGCTAGTATACCAGTTTTACACTCTGCAGAGGTTGCGCATCTTTACCCACAAGTCATGTTACCCATCTGCCAAGAGACGGCCAATCCCATACACCTCTACCGAGGAGGCGAGGCAGGGTAACACTACGAGGCCTTTACAAAGTTCCACTAGCTTCAGAAAACCCGCTACAGTTTATAGGAAGTTCCAATGCAGGAATCCCTTGCAGGATCGCCATCGCAGCAAAATCCTCCCGAGGGCCTCCCTACACTGACCACTCCCCTACTGCCCTTGCCCCTTTCGGGTAAGGTAGTCTTCCACTAGCTTTCCTAATTAATCAGCCAAGGGCGTCCCATTCCACCCTTGTGGTAGCACTGTTTTCCCGGGTGGTTCTCCATGTTCCAATTAACATAATGATCTTAACATGAACCATAAATAACAACTGATAACAAAAGTATAATCATGAATAGTGTAATCTTCATACCCAAAACCACATATAGCACTAGCAAGTACTACCCAGAAAGTCCAGTGGTAAACAAGGTATAAAGATAGACAAACTAGGGTAACCTATTGGGTCCCATCAAAATTAACCTATGCAGATCATTATGATTAATCAGAACATGGCTGGGTAAAAAGAAGTGATCAAGGGCACAACTTGCCTGGGACTTGAGATTCCATGTACCAGGATGATTTTTCAGATCCTCGTGGCCTCACTGCTAAACGTAGCAATACAGACATACATGGTATAGGCAAAATTAACATTACACCAAACATATATGCAAAATACATATTAATAATCTTCATTTTGAAATAAGATCACAGGAACAAGAATTATTAATTTTGGAATTATAGATTTTAAGTTATGAATTTCCTAAGGTTTAATGTGATTAAAATATGATTAAATGATAAATAAATTTTCTGACAGAGTTCATGTCAAAACAGAGACACTAAATGATGAAGAATATTATTACAAAATTTTAGAAACTGGAATGGTTCAATTTGGAGCTAAAATGAATTTTCTATGAATTAAACAAGTCTCTGGATTTATTTTTGTATAGAAAATCATTTTCTATTTCATTTTACTGGATTTTCTATTCCCTTGGACTGCGCCTCAATTAATCAAGAAAGCAGGGGCCTCTGCGCAAAACTTTTCCAGACCCAGCGCCCCAACGAGTGGACGGCGGGTTGATATATGTAAAAGACAGGGTCTTATTTATAAAACGTACCCGCGAAGGGGTACGGTGAGATCTCGGCCGCTAGATTCGATCTAAGCGGTCGAGATTAGATTTCTATTTTGAATGAAGCGGTATCAACTGTGGCCATTGGATCACAGATGCACGACCCTGATTTTATGCAGTGAAGGGGTATGGTGAGTCTAATCCCAAACGTTGGCCAAGGATCCAACGGTGGAGATAGGCATTAGCCGAGGTACCCCAGTCTTCAAATCCTGGCCATTGATAACACGATCTACGGCACTGGTTTAATAAAACGAGGAGTTAATCCTATCCATCCATCATGAAACGAACGGACGACGCGTAATTCTTCATCTCCCCCCTCCCGACGCCAGCGACACAGGATTCCCCCGCGGCGGCGCACGCCGGCGAGCCCACCCTGCCCGGCGAACGAAAGCGCGATTCCCAAATCAACTAGATGCTACGCGTTGCTGAGTGAATGCCAAGGATAGGTACGGGTATCATACCGGAATTTGGGACCGTGACGAGGCCGGTCGACGGTGCACCGCGGATCCAGAGATTGAGCCCCACACCGGCGAGCAATTCCGCCGACCCCGTGCACCATACGCGCCAAGCGAGTCCCCGGACGCCCTTCCCAGAACCTGAGGAAGGTCCCCGTGTACTTCCCGGGGCAAACGACTGCGCGGCAGTGGATTTCCCCCCCACGGCGGAGGTTCAACTCACCCATGGCCATGGTGGAGATGAGTGCGGTGGCAGGCAGTGGGGAGATGAAGGGAGGGAGGCGAGCTCGGTACGAATTTATAGCTAGGGGGGGGGTCCGCATCCCACGCGCCACGGAACCGACCCCAACAACCGAGCAGAAACCCAGCCCCACGGCGCGCGCGGCGACGAACTCGCGTTCGGTTGAAAGAAGCCAGGGGGAAGAAGATAGATTCCTGACATCCGGGCCCAACGCGCAGCAGAACCATGTGCGGCTGCCACCCTGGGCCCGCGTGTCGGCGCAAAGGAGAGGCAGACAGTGCGCGCGGGAGGTGAGTTTGGGCCGCGCGGCGAGAAAGAGTTAGTGGGCCAGAAATGAGGTGAGCGGCCCATGTAGGATTTTAATTCTTTTCTTTTTCATTTTTCTTTTATTTTCCTTTCTCCTTTTTGATTTATTTTCTTTTCATTTGAATCTCTAATTTGAATTTGAATCCTGTTATGAACTTCACCTTTGAGTAAATTATACCAATTCAAACCCTAGTGTAGGAATCATATATCCTTGTTTACTTATTCTTCTCTACATAATATTTATTTCCCTCACTTTTCTAATTTCTATTTTCTATTCCAAATTCAAATTTATACTTCTATTTTAGTTTTCAGATTTTTCAAATGTATCAATTGAAACCCAAAGGTGAATATAAACCATACTATTTTAATATTACTAGTTTAAGTTTTATTCTCCTTGTTATTTATTTCATGAGATGTATAAATGGTTTCCTTTAAAAGAAAAATTCTTTTCCCATCTTTTTCTTATTCCTAATTTTCAAAGCATTATGATACTTTGTTTATATTTTTTTTTCCTACTAATTTTGGGTCTTACAAATCCTACCCCCCTTAACAAAAATCTCGTCCTCGAGATTTGTAAGAAAAGGGATGTATATTCATATTGTTCTCGGAGCATATGCACAAACAAAGAAATCTCAGCATGAGGTATAATTCTTTAACAAAACATAGGGTTAATAGACCTTATTGTTCCTTCTAAAATAATATCATATCATCTACTAACTAAAGTAACATCTAGATCTTACAAATCATCATAATTTATATCTATGTAGCTTGGTGGAGCTGGTGGTGGTAGTGGAGGTTGTTGTTGTTGTTGTCTCTCCAACCGTGCTTGCCTTATTTCTTGGCGGGCCTGACGTATTTCCTCGCGTTGTTGTCTTATCTGATTCTGCATCTCGGTCACCAGGTCTGTTAACTGTTGTATTACCAGTCTTTGGGTAGCAACCACTTGATCGATTTCAACAGGTGGAGGATTTGGAGGATTCATTTTCTGTTTGTTGTTACGTGATAATCTTTCCTTTCCTGGTATTGACCATGAAAGTTAGAAGCATGTGGTAATAGTTTTGCAAAGGAAATTATTCAATAAGCGGAATGAATAAGCTAGTAGCTGGTTATAATCTGAAGATTCTTTAGTAGGGCTTAATCTTTGTTTTATGTTCAGATTGAGGTTACCAGTCGTATAAGGTGGGTATCCAAAGGTAGGATAGAATTTTGTCACGATTAGATATATATGGGTGAGATAGACTACATAATGTAGGTCAAAATCTGGTTTGATGTCAGGTGGTGGTTGATAGATTATGCAATCCATTAAGACTCTATTGATTGGGTAAGTTATGTAACTTGTTATATAGGTCGAGTTGTTGTGTATGGCCAAGTTGATATAAGTCTCCAAATTAGGCTTAAGTGATTTAGGAGTATGGCCTTATCCTTTCCACCAGCATTAAGTAACTCACACTAGATTAGACCATATTAAATTAGATATGATCTAGATTAGACTAGTTTAAGTTAGATAGATTTATCAGGGTAAGATATATCTTGTTAGGATATGTTAGAATCTTTTGAGATAGGATGGGGTATACGGTGTAGGTAGGTCAGAAGCTCTATTAGTGTTAACACAGAGGGATTATGCAACTATCGGATGGGTAAGGTAGTTGCATATGTATATGGTCAAGTTGATCTAGGGCATCAATTTAGCTTAAATCATTTTTATAGGAGTGAGGTCTAATCCATTTCACTAGTACTAACTAATTTATTAAATAACTCACTTCAGATTGGATCATATTAGATTAGATGGGATCTAGATTGGTATCACCGGATTAGTCTAGACAATATCTAATTACTTTGAATTAGATCATGGTTGATATTTTAGACTAGGGTAAATATGCTAATAAGGGTAGGATGAATTCATAAGGATAAGGTATAATCTTTTGAGGTAAATTAGATCTATTAGGATAACAAAATCTTTTCAAGATAAGATGAATTTATTAAGGCACGAGAGTATCTTGTAAGATAAGATGGATCTATTAAGATAAGAGAGTGTCTTTTTAAGATAAGAAGAACTTCTACGAGATAGATACCTTTTAGTGGAGGATAATCTAAGTTGTTTAGTTATCTTATGAATTCTATTTATGCCTATACGTATATGCAGATGTAATTGTGGACATTACTCCACAACTAATCACACTCAATCAAAGATCCAAATCAAACAAGTATCATAAGAACAAACATTCAAGTTCATAGATATCTATAAAAATAGTTTTGTTTTTGTTCCTAAGAGTAGGTCTCCTTATTCCTAAAGGTCACTTTAGGCACAGGATTTTAAAGTGTGAAATCCACATTTGTCTTTAGAAAAGAAAAGATAAGAATAATCAGAGTAAGCGGAAATAGACGAGAAAGGATTAAGATAAGTTTAGAAAAGATCAGAGTAGCAAAGGTAAGTAAGTATTGGTTGTCCAGTTCTATCTAGGTTTCGTCCTACAGTCAACATTCCTCTGATACCACTTCTGTAACACCCGGATTTTAGGGGTCCAAAACCCGGGTGCTAACATAAACACCAGGTATGCTGGGACCAAGTCTCACACATATGATGTATAGTGGCACAGGATCGAATGTCACATCTTTATATATAACAGGAGTTCTATACAAAATAAATAATTACATTATAAGGAGACAACGGTCCAGCAACCCAAAGTTGACTGGGAGACGACGGCCTAGACCACTCACGAACACATCGCAGCATCCTCCAAGCGCCTCATCCTGCGGTACCTGTTCTTGACCTGTGGGGGGGGTGTGAGACAGCAAGAGTGAGCTCACATACGTTCATCGCTCAACAAGTTGTGGGGAATAATGTGCATGAACTCGCCAAAGGTGGGAGCTCACGTGAAGTGTAAGGCTTACCAAAGAGGATGGTTAGAGCTGAGCATTGCTTTTAAAGTTAGTCAAAATTTTATTAGCAGTTACTAAGTATAAGTAAATACCAAACCCAATTAAGTAGTAGAACAAAAGTAACAACTTCACCTGCGATGCAATGCATATGACAAATTGAATTTAGTTCCATAATTTAATCATGTGAGTGTCCGAGCTGCTCATGACCGTGAGCACGGCTAGTATACCAGTTTTACACTCTGCAGAGGTTGCGCATCTTTACCCACAAGTCATGTTACCCATCTGCCAAGAGACGGCCAATCCCATACACCTCTACCGAGGAGGCGAGGCAGGGTAACACTACGAGGCCTTTACAAAGTTCCACTAGCTTCAGAAAACCCGCTACAGTTTATAGGAAGTTCCAATGCAGGAATCCCTTGCAGGATCGCCATCGCAGCAAAATCCTCCCGAGGGCCTCCCTACACTGACCACTCCCCTACTGCCCTTGCCCCTTTCGGGTAAGGTAGTCTTCCACTAGCTTTCCTAATTAATCAGCCAAGGGCGTCCCATTCCACCCTTGTGGTAGCACTGTTTTCCCGGGTGGTTCTCCATGTTCCAATTAACATAATGATCTTAACATGAACCATAAATAACAACTGATAACAAAAGTATAATCATGAATAGTGTAATCTTCATACCCAAAACCACATATAGCACTAGCAAGTACTACCCAGAAAGTTCAGTGGTAAACAAGGTATAAAGATAGACAAACTAGGGTAACCTATTGGGTCCCATCAAAATTAACCTATGCAGATCATTATGATTAATCAGAACATGGCTGGGTAAAAAGAAGTGATCAAGGGCACAACTTGCCTGGGACTTGAGATTCCATGTACCAGGATGATTTTTCAGATCCTCGTGGCCTCACTGCTAAACGTAGCAATACAGACATACATGGTATAGGCAAAATTAACATTACACCAAACATATATGCAAAATACATATTAATAATCTTCATTTTGAAATAAGATCACAGGAACAAGAATTATTAATTTTGGAATTATAGATTTTAAGTTATGAATTTCCTAAGGTTTAATGTGATTAAAATATGATTAAATGATAAATAAATTTTCTGACAGAGTTCATGTCAAAACAGAGACACTAAATGATGAAGAATATTATTACAAAATTTTAGAAACTGGAATGGTTCAATTTGGAGCTAAAATGAATTTTCTATGAATTAAACAAGTCTCTGGATTTATTTTTGTATAGAAAATCATTTTCTATTTCATTTTACTGGATTTTCTATTCCCTTGGACTGCGCCTCAATTAATCAAGAAAGCAGGGGCCTCTGCGCAAAACTTTTCCAGACCCAGCGCCCCAACGAGTGGACGGCGGGTTGATATATGTAAAAGACAGGGTCTTATTTATAAAACGTACCCGCGAAGGGGTACGGTGAGATCTCGGCCGCTAGATTCGATCTAAGCGGTCGAGATTAGATTTCTATTTTGAATGAAGCGGTATCAACTGTGGCCATTGGATCACAGATGCACGGCCCTGATTTTATGCAGTGAAGGGGTATGGTGAGTCTAATCCCAAACGTTGGCCAAGGATCCAACGGTGGAGATAGGCATTAGCCGAGGTACCCCAGTCTTCAAATCCTGGCCATTGATAACACGATCTACGGCACTAGTTTAATAAAACGAGGAGTTAATCCTATCCATCCATCATGAAACGAACGGACGACGCGTAATTCTTCATCTCCCCCCTCCCGACGCCAGCGACACAGGATTCCCCGCGGCGGCGCACGCCGGCGAGCCCACCCTGCCCGGCGAACGAAAGCGCGATTCCCAAATCAACTAGATGCTACGCGTTGCTGAGTGAATGCCAAGGATAGGTACGGGTATCATACCGGAATTTGGGACCGTGACGAGGCCGGTCGACGGTGCACCGCGGATCCAGAGATTGAGCCCCACACCGGCGAGCAATTCCGCCGACCCCGTGCACCATACGCGCCAAGCGAGTCCCCGGACGCCCTTCCCAGAACCTGAGGAAGGTCCCCGTGTACTTCCCGGGGCAAACGACTGCGCGGCAGTGGATTCCCCCCCCCCACGGCGGAGGTTCAACTCACCCATGGCCATGGTGGAGATGAGTGCGGTGGCAGGCAGTGGGGAGATGAAGGGAGGGAGGCGAGCTCGGTACGAATTTATAGCTAGGGGGGGGGTCCGGATCCCACGCGCCACGGAACCGACCCCAACAACCGAGCAGAAACCCAGCCCCACGGCGCGCGCGGCGACGAACTCGCGTTCGGTTGAAAGAAGCCAGGGGGAAGAAGATAGATTCCTGACATCCGGGCCCAACGCGCAGCAGAACCATGTGCGGCTGCCACCCTGGGCCCGCGTGTCGGCGCAAAGGAGAGGCAGACAGTGCGCGCGGGAGGTGAGTTTGGGCCGCGCGGCGAGAAAGAGTTAGTGGGCCAGAAATGAGGTGAGCGGCCCATGTAGGATTTTAATTCTTTTCTTTTTCATTTTTCTTTTATTTTCCTTTCTCCTTTTTGATTTATTTTCTTTTCATTTGAATCTCTAATTTGAATTTGAATCCTGTTATGAACTTCACCTTTGAGTAAATTATACCAATTCAAACCCTAGTGTAGGAATCATATATCCTTGTTTACTTATTCTTCTCTACATAATATTTATTTCCCTCACTTTTCTAATTTCTATTTTCTATTCCAAATTCAAATTTATACTTCTATTTTAGTTTTCAGATTTTTCAAATGTATCAATTGAAACCCAAAGGTGAATATAAACCATACTATTTTAATATTACTAGTTTAAGTTTTATTCTCCTTGTTATTTATTTCATGAGATGTATAAATGGTTTCCTTTAAAAGAAAAATTCTTTTCCCATCTTTTTCTTATTCCTAATTTTCAAAGCATTATGATACTTTGTTTATATTTTTTTTTCCTACTAATTTTGGGTCTTACATCAGAGCTCCAACGGTCGAAACCGTTAGAACCCTAACGGTTGGGTGACGTGGCTGGCGCACCGGACAGTGTCCGGTGGCGCACCGGACTGTCTGGTGCGCCCATCGACAGACAGCCTCCCCAACAGTTGAATTGGTGGTTGGGGCTATAAATACCCCCAACCACTTCCTCTAAAACCGATCCAAGCATTCACTACTCCTCATTCAATACAAGAGCAATACACAACACTCCAAGACACAAAACAAAGCCTCCGATCAAATCAAAGTCCACAATTCAACTCTAGTTTTTAGGACTTGTGAGAAGATCGACTTGTGTTCTTTTGTTGCTCTTGTTGCTTGGTTGGCTTTCTTCTTTCTCTCATTCTTGCTCTCAAAGCCTTGTAAGCGAAGCAAGAGACACCAATTGTGTGGTGGTCCTTGCGGAGTCTAAGTGACCCAGGAAATCAAGGAAGAAAGCTCACTCGATCTAAGTGACCGTTTGAGAGAGGGAAAGGGTTGAAAGAGACCCGGTCTTTGTGACCACCTCAACGGGGACTAGGTTTGCAAGAACCGAACCTCGGTAAAACAAATCACCGTGTCACTCCCTTTATTTCTTGGTTGATTTGTTTTCGCCCTCTCTTTCTGACTCGACTTTAATTCTAATGCTAACCCCGGCTTGTAGTAGTGCTTTAAGTTTATAAATTTTAGATTCCGCCTATTCACCCCCTCTAGGAAACTTTCAATTGGTATCAGAGCTCGGTGCTTCATTAAGAGTTTAATAACTCGAAGTGATGTCGGGAGATCACGCCAAGAGGGAGATCATGACCAGCGAGAAGACCGCAAGCCACGGGAAGGCTCCATCAAGGGAGTTCGGCGCCAAAGGCAAGGAGGAATCCCCTCCCCGCGTCAAGTCGCATCAGAGTGGCGACAAGAAGAAAATGAAGAAAGTGGTCTACTACGAGACCGATTCTTTGTCGCCTTCTACATCCGGCTCCGACACGCCGTCCATCACTTCTAAGCGCCACGAGCGCAAGAAGTATAGTAAGATGCCACTTTGTTATCCCCGTATTTCTAAACGCACTCCTTTACTTTCCGTCCCATTAGGCAAACCACCAGTTTTTGATGGTGAAGATTATTGTATGTGGAGTGATAAAATGAGGCATCACCTAACCTCACTCCACGCAAGCATATGGGACATTGTTGAATTTGGAGCGTAGGTACCATCGCCGGGGGACGAGGGCTATGACTCGGACGAGGTTGCCCAAATCAAGCACTTTGATTCCCAAGCAACTACTATACTCCTTGCCTCTTTATGTCGATAGGAGTATAATAAGGTGCAAGGGTTGAAAAGTGCCAAGGAGATTTGGGATGTACTAAAAACCGCACATGAAGGAGATGAGGTGACCAATATCACCAAACGGGAGACGATCGAGGGGGAGCTCGGTCGATTTGTCCTCAACCAAGGAGAGGAGCCAAAAGCTATGTACAACCGGCTCAATACCTTGGTGAACCAAGTGCGCAACCTAGGGAGCACCAAGTGGGATGACCATGAAATGGTCAAGGTTATTCTTAGATCACTTGTTTTTCGTAATCCCACTCAAGTTCAATTAATTCGTGGTGATCCTCGATATAAGTTAATGTCTCCCGAGGAAGTTATAGGGAAGTTTGTGAGCTTTTAATTGATGATCAAAGGCTCCAAACAAATCATCAACTTGGAGCAAGGCGGCACCTCCACACCCAAGGTGCAACCCGTCGCATTCAAGGCGACGGAAGAAGAAAAGAAGGAATCTACACCAAGTAGGATTCCAATCGACGCCTCCAAGCTTGACAATGAGGAGATGGCACTCATCATCAAGAGCTTCCGTCAAATCCTCAAACAAAGGAAGGGGAAGGACTACAAGCCCCGTTCCAAAAGGGTGTGCTACAAATGTGGTAAGCCCGGTCATTTTATCGCTAAATGTCCTATGTATAGTGATAGTAACAGGGGCGATGATAAGAAGGGAAAGAGGAAGGAGAAGAAGAGATACTACAAGAAGAAGGGCAGCGATGCCCATGTGTGTCGGGAATGAGACTCTGATGAGAGCTCCACCGACTCCTCCTCCGACGAGGACGCCGCCAACATCACCGTCAAGAAGGGTCTCCTCTTCCCCAACGTCGCCCACAAATGCTTCATGGCAAAGGACAACAAAAAGAAGAAGGTAAAATCTAGATCCTCCACTAAATATACAACATCTAGTGATGAGGGTAGCTCTAGTGATGATGAAGATGATTTGCTTACTCTTTTTGCTAACCTTAACATACAACAAAAAGAAAAATTGAATGAATTAATAGGAGCCATTCATGAGAAGGATGAACTCTTGGGTAACCAAGAGGAATTCCTTATTAAGGAAAATAAAAGCATGTTAAGGTAAAGAATGCTTATGCTCAGGAGATAGAAAAATGTGAAAAAATAACTAGTGAGCTTAGCATTTGCCATGACACCATTTCCAACCTTAGAACCGAGAATGCTAATTTTATTGCTAAGGTTGGGAAGTTAAATATTTGTGATAATTCAACTATCAATCTTAAGAATGAAAATGCTAGTTTAATTGCTAAGATTGATAAACTGAATGCATCTATTTCTAGCCTTAAAATTGAGAATGAAAAATTAATTGCTAAGGCTAAAGATATGAATGTTTGCAATGATGCCATTTCTGGTCTTAGAAATGAAAATGCTATTTTACATGCTAAGATTGATGAATTAAATGCTTGCAAACCCTCTACATCTACTATCGATCATGTTTCTATTTGCACTAGATGTAGAGATATTAATGTTGATGCTATCCATGATCACCTAGCTTTAATTAAACAACAAAATGATCACATAGCTCAACTTAGTGCTAAAATTAATGAGCATGACTTAGAAAATGAAAAATTCAAATTTGCTAGAAGTATGCTCTATAATGGGAGACGCCCTGGCATTAAGGATGACATTGGTTTCCAACAGGGAAGCAATGTCAAGCTTAATGCCCCCAAAAAATTGTCTAATTTTGTTAAGGGCAAGACTCCCATGGTTCAGGATAACGAGGGCTATATTTTATATCCTGCTGGTTATCCCGAACACAAGATTAGGAGAATTCATGCAAAGAAGTCTCATTCTGGATCTCACCATGCTTTTATGTATAAGAATGAGGCATCTAGTTCTAGGCAATCAACCCATGTTAAATTGCCTAAAAAGAAAACTCCTACTGCATCAAATGAATCTAACATTTCATTTAAGACCTTCGATGCATCTTATGTGCTTACTAACAACTCAGGCAAAATAGTTGCCAAATATGTTGGGGGCAAACACAAGGGCTCCAAGACTTGTGTTTGGGGTACCCAAGGTGCTTGTTTCTAACGTGAAAGGACCCAAGACTGTTTGGGTACCTAAGAACAAGGCCTAAATTGTTTTGCAGGTTTATGCATCCGGGGGCTCAAGTTAGATCATTGATAGCGGATGCACAAACCACATGACAGGGGAGAAAAGGATGTTCTCCTCCTATGAGAAAAACCAAGATCCTCAAAGAGCTATCACATTCGGGGATGGAAATCAAGGTTTGGTAAAAGGACTTGGTAAAATTACTATATCACCTGACCATTCCATTTCCAATATTTTTCTTGTAGATTCTTTAGATTACAATTTGCTTTCAGTTTCTCAATTATGCAATATGGGCTACAACTGTCTATTTACAGATGAAGGTGTTACTGTCTTTAGAAGAAGTGATGATTCAGTGGCATTTAAGGGAGTATTAGAGGGTCAGCTATACTTAGTTGATTTCAAAAGAGCTGAACTCGACACTTGCTTAATTGCTAAGACTACTATGGGTTGGCTCTGGCATCGCCAACTAGCCCATGTTGGGATGAAGAATCTACACAAGCTTCTAAAGAGAGAGAGCACATTTTAGGACTAACAAATGTTCATTTTGAGAAAGATAGAGTTTGTAGCGCATGCCAAGCAGGAAAGCAAGTTGGTGCCCATCATCCACACAAGAACATAATGACAACGGACAGGCCTCTGGAGCTACTCCACATGGATCTATTCGGCCCGATAGCTTACATAAGCATCGACAGGAGTAAGTACTGTCTAATAATTGTGGATGATTATTCTCGCTTCACTTGGGTATTCTTTTTGCAGGATAAATC
This sequence comes from Zea luxurians, assembly GCA_029449295.1. NCBI lineage: Eukaryota > Viridiplantae > Streptophyta > Magnoliopsida > Poales > Poaceae > Zea > Zea luxurians. The sequence continues at coordinate 350,422 of JAOPSE010000573.1, forward strand.
ACAAACCCAAGAGACCTTAAAGGGATTCTTGAGACAAGCTCAAAATGAGTTTGGCTTAAGGATCAAAAAGATTAGAAGTGACAATTGGACGGAGTTCAAGAACTCTCAAATAGAAGGCTTCCTTGAGGAGGAGGGCATCAAGCATGAGTTCTCTTCTCCCTACACGCCACAACAAAATGGTGTAGTGGAGAGGAAGAATAGAACTCTACTGGATATGGTGAGGACCATGCTTGATGAGTACAAGACTCCGGACCGGTTTTGGGTCGAGACGATTAACACCGCCTGCTACTCCATCAACCGGCTCTACCTACACCGAATCCTTAAGAAGATATCATATGAACTCCTCATCGGTAAAAAGCCCAATGTTTCATATTTTAGAGTCTTTGGTAGCAAATGTTTTATTCTTGTTAAAAGAGGTAGAAAATCCAAATTTGCTCCTAAGGCTGTAGAAGGCTTTTTACTAGGATATGACTCAAACACAAGGGCATATAGAGTCTTTAACAAGTCCATTGGACTAGTTGAAGTTTCTTGTGACATTGTGTTTGATGAGACTAATGGCTCCCAAGTAGAGCAAGTCGATCTTGATGAGCTAGATGATGAAGACGCTCTGTGCGTCGCGCTAAGGAACATGTCCATTGGGGATGTGTGTCCTAAGGAATCCGAAGAGCCTCCACAAGCACAAGATCAACCATCATCTTCTAATCAAGCATCTCCACCAACCCAAGATGAAGAACAGGCTCAAGGTGATGAAGAAGAAGATCAAGAAGATGAGCCACCTCAAGAGGAGGACAAGGATCAAGGGGGAGATGGTGATGATAAAGACAAGGAAGATGAGCAAGAAATTCAAGGTCAAAGACTGCCACACCCAAGAGTCCACCAGGCGATTCAAAGAGATCACCCTGTGAACACCATCCTCAGCGATATTCATAAGGGGGTAACCACTCGATCTTGAGTCGCTCATTTTTGTGGACATTACTCTTTTGTTTCCTCTATTGAGCCTTACATGATAGAGGATGCACTAAGAGTTTCGGATTAGGTGTTGGCAATGCAAGAGGAGCTCAACAACTTCACGAGGAATGAGGTATGGCATTTGGTTCCACGTCCTAATCAAAATGTTGTAGGTACCAAGTGGGTATTCTGCAACAAGCAAGATGAGCATGGTGTGGTGATAAGGAACAAAGCTCGACTTGTCGCCAAAGGTTATTCACAAGTCGAAGGTTTGGACTTTGGTGAAACTTATACACCCGTAGCTAGGCTCGAGTCAATTCGCATATTACTTGCCTATGCTACTTACCATGGCTTCAAGCTCTATCAAATGGACGTGAAGAGTGCCTTCCTCAATGGACCAATCAAGGAAGAGGTCTATGTTGAGCAACCTCCTGGCTTTAAAGATAGTGAGTACCCTGACTATGTTTATAAGCTCTCAAAGGCGCTTTATGGGCTCAAGCAAGCCCCAAGAGCATGGTATGAATGCCTATGAGACTTTCTAATCACTAATGGCTTCAAAGTCGGCAAAGTCGATCCTACTCTCTTTACTAAAACTATTGCAAATGATTTGTTCATATGCCAAATTTATGTTGATGATATCATATTTGGGTCTACTAACAAATCTACTTGTAAAGAGTTTAGTAGGATCATGATTCAAAAATTCGAGATGTCTATGATGGGGGAGTTGAAGTACTTCTTAGGATTTCAAGTCAAGCAACTCCAAGAGGGCACCTTCATCAGCGAAACCAAGTATACTCAAGACATTCTTAAAAAGTTTGGAATGAAGGATGCCAAACCCATCAAGACACCCATGGGAACTAATGGGCATCTCGTCCTCGACACGGGAGGTAAGTCTGTAGATCAAAAGGTATACCGGTCGATGATAGGATCTTTACTCTATTTATGTGCATCTCGACCGGATATTATGCTTTCTGTATGCATGTGTGCAAGGTTCCAAGCCGATCCTAAGGAAGTTCACCTTAGGGCCGTGAAGAGAATCATGAGATATTTAGTATACACTCCTAAGTTTGGGCTTTGGTACCCAGGGGATCAACCTTTTATTTGATAGGATATTCCGATGCCGATTGGGCAGGGTGTAAAATTGATAGGAAGAGCACATCAGGGACTTGTCAGCTTCTGGAAAGATCCCTGGTGTCTTGGGCTTCAAAGAAACAAAATTCAGTAGCCCTGTCAACCGCTGAAGCTGAGTATATTGTCGTAGGCCATTGTTGTGCGCAATTACTTTAGATGAGGCAAACCCTCAGGGACTATGGCTACAAATTGAGCAAAGTCCCTCTCCTATGTGACAATGAGAGTGCAATCCATGTAGCGGATAATCTCGTTGATCACAGCCGCCCTAAGCACATAGACATTCAACATCACTTTTTGAGAGATCACCAACAAAGGGGGATATTGAGATAGCCTATATTAGCACCAAAGATCAATTAGCCGATATCTTTACCAAACCTTTAGATGAGAAAACCTTTTGTTAACTTAGGAATGAGTTAAATATACTTGATTCTCGGAATTTTGATTGAAACATTGCACACATTGCTCATTTGTATACCTATGATCATATCTCTTTCTTTTGCTATGACTAATGTGTTTTTCAAGTATGTCCTTAAGCTAGTCATAGATTGAAAGGGAAATGGAGTACTCGACGAAGACAAGGCTTCCACTCCACTCTATCGGTATCATTTAACCTTCGTCGTTACTCCACCACACTTCGCATTGGTATAATCTTTTCACTCGTATTTACTTGTACCAACGGGGGAGAAAGTAAAGGGCTCTCAAATGTCTCCGTTTTTGGCGATTAATGCCAAAGGGGGAGAGAGTATTAGCCCAAAGCAAAAGGACCGCACCACCACCCAAATTTTAAAAAGAAGTTTTCAAATTGGTATCTCAATGTGTTTTCAAAAAGGGGAGAAAGTCTTTAGTATTTTCAAAAATTACTAAAACCCTCTTGAACACTAAGGGGAGAATTTCATTTAGGGGGAGTTTTGTTTTAGTCAAAGGAAAAGCATTTGAAACAGGGGGAGAAATTTGAAATCTTGAAAATGCTTCTTTCATGTAACACCCGGCTTTAAGGAACAAAACCAGGTGCAACTCATACATGCGCCAAGAAGACAACATATATAATAACAGAGTGTATAGAGATAAATGTCATAAAACATCAGAGTAATTGTTACATAGCGGAAGACTTATTACAAAATAAAAGTATAACCATAAATCGAACTAAGGATCGTCGGCGCCAAAGTCGACTGAGAAACACCACCTAGATCAGATCGGATGTCTTGATACTTGACTCCACTTGAAACCACCTGCTCTTCTCCTGTGGGGGGGTGTGAGACAGCAAGAGTGAGCTCACATACGTTCATAGCTCAACAAGTCGTGGGGAATAATGTGGCATGAACTCACCAAAGGTGGGAGTTCATGTAGTGTAAGGCTGACCAATGAAATAAAGGCTGAAGCTGAGCATTGCTTTTATAAGTTGGTCAAAATTTTATTAGCAATTACTAAGTGTAAGTAAATACCAAACCTTAATAATAATAAAGAACAGTAATAGTAAAATAATCCCAAATGCGATGCAAATGTCCAATTAAATTTAGGTTCCATAGTTAATCATGTGAGGGTCCGAGCCGCTCTTGACCGTGAGCACGGCTAGTATACTAGTTTTACACTCTACAAAGGTTGCGCATCTTTACCCACAAGTCATGTTACCCATCTGCCAAGAGATGGCCAATCCCATACACCTCTACCGAGGAGGCGAGGCAGGGTAACACTACGAGGCCTTTACAAAGTTCCACTAGCTTCAGATTACCCGCTACAGTTTATAGGAAGCTCCAGTGCAGGGTTCCTGGCTGACCGCCATCGCAGCAAAATCAACCAGGGACCTCCCTACACTGACCACTCCCCTACTGCCCTTGCCCCTTTCGGGTAAGGTAGCCCTCCCCTAGCTTTCCTAGTTAATCAGCCAAGGGCGTCCCATTAAACCCTTGTGGTAGCACTGTTTTCCCGGGTGGTCGCTCCATGTTCCCATTAACATAATGATCTTAACATGAACAAGGAATAATAAAACAGATAACAATAAATAGTATAACAATGAGTGACGAATATCTCTATACCCAAATCCCCATAAAGCAATAGCATGTAATACCCAAAACTTTAGTAGTAAAACCAGTGGTGAAGCAAGGTATAAAGATAGTCAAAATCTAGGGCATCCTATTGGGTCCCAGCAAAATTATCCTATGCAGATCATTATGAATAATAAGAACATGAATGGGTAAAAGAAGTGATCAAGGGCACAACTTGCCTTCAACGAGCTCCTGCTCAGCTATCTCTACTTGAACCTCAGAATCCACAGTGGCTTGCTCGTCTACTCGCATCAACACAATACATACATAGTATAGCCAAAATCAACATCACACCAAACAGATGAATAAAATATACAGTAAAATCTACACATTAAAATGAAACCATAGGAACTGGAATCACTAAATTTGGAGTTATAGTATTCAAGTTATGAATTTCCTAAGGTTTAATGTGATTAAAATAGGATTAAATGAGAAATTAATTTTCTAACTGAGTTCATGTCAAAACAGTGATACTAAATGATAAATAATATTATTACAAAATTTTAGAAATTGGAATGGTTCAATTTGGGTCAAAAATGGAATTTCTATGAATTTTACAAGTTTCTAGAATTGTTTTTGTATTAAAAACGAATTTCTAATATCAATTTTCTGTTTTTAATATTCCCTGGACTGGGCCTCATTTATCGAAAAGCGCAGGGGCAAGCTTGCAAGTTGTCCCGAGACTCAGAATAACCCCAAGGTGGACGGCGGGTTGATTTTAGTAAAGTAGAGGGGCTCTTTAGCAAAACGCCCACGGCGAAGGGGTATCGGTGAATCAGAGCCGTTGGATCGAGCACCAGCGGTCCAGATTAGATCGCTATTCGCTATGAAGCGGTATGGAAAACTGACCATTAGATCAAGATCCTAGGGTTCTGATTTTATGCTAGCCCGATCTGCCCTAAGCCATCAGATAGAGGATCAATGGTCACTATTTAATCGCGCGAATAGGTATGCTATCATCTAATCCTGACCGTCCGTCAAGATCAGACGGACCGGGGGCCATCACCTACCTCTGTTTTCCCAGGGCGGCGGCGTGCGCACACCGCGCGGCGGCGGTCTCGCCGGGAACCCCCAAATCGCGCACCCGAACCCAAAATCCAATGCGTCCATGCGGTGATAGAGAGACCATCGCGGCAAATCCGATGAGCCACTACTAATTGTCCTAGGCTATGGGATGAAGCCGGTCCACGGCACGGTGCACCCGCGGCGGGGAGAAATTGCTCCATTGAGCAATTACCGGTGCCTAATACCACAATGCAACCCAAATCCGATGTAATCGTTGAACTAGATTAGGAGAACTCAGGAATAGGAATATTACCGGTCGACAAGTCAAGGGAAAGCCTGGCCACGGTCGCGCCCGAGTGCGGCGGCTCGACTAACACCAGCGAGGAAATTCCAGGGGCTCGGGTTGATCCCCACGCTTGGCACCCCACACAAACGATCCACACACGCTGCAGGACGCCCAAGACCCAACCCCAGCCACCAAAAGTCGGTGCAGGTACGGGGCGACGATGGCGGACGGTGGCTTTCTCTCACGGGCTTGTTTGCGCGGCTACGAGAAGGGGGTGGCTGGCTTCGTGGGGCTTTAGGGTTCCGCGGTTAGGCGTCCGCGTTTATACGCGCAGCCCAGGCGGGGTACCGGCGAAGTCGGCGCAGTCGTTGGCATCAGCTGGATCCGCGGAGGAGTGGTTGTGACAGCGATTCCGATTCGAACGGAGGTGGAAGACGCGTAGATGGGTGGGAGTGGGACCCGATGCTCAGTGAAGCGGGGAGTTCACGTCGTGGGCGCGGAGGGAAACGGCCGCCAAGTGGGCCCAACACGCCAGGCTGGTGCGGCACTCCAGTGGGACCCACGTGTCGGCGCAGGCATTCTCCCCCCGGCAGCGCGCGTAGGGTTAAATGAGCCGCACAGGGAAAATGTTGAAGTGGGCCGACCTGGCGGTTTTAGCCCAAGTTACTATTTTAGCTTTTCTTTTCCTCTTTTCTTTTTATTTTATTTATTCCCAAACTCCACTTTAACTTCAAATTTAAATTTAAATCTTGTGCCAAATTATACTCAAAGTACATCGTGAAATCCAAAGTATCACTTTTAGAGATATAATTATATTATTTATACTTTCATATCGTTTCTCTCCTTCTTATTTTCAAAACCCTAATTTCAACTTAGGGTTTATTTCAACCTTTAGAATCATTATTTTATTATCCTTATCCTTATTATTTTATTTAATGCACAACATATAAAACTCCAACATGATGCATTTTCTTTTATTTTAGTATCATTTGTTTTAATTTAATCACTCTTAGTTATATGTGTGCTCTTTTTATGATGCAAATATGACACATAAAATTGAGGATATCTCTCTATTGTTCTTTGTATACAATTTTGAGTATTACAAATCCTACCCCCCTTAAAAATAATCTCGTCCTCGAGATTTAAGAAGATCTAGGGAAAAGGTGGGGAAAATCTATACGAAGCTCTTCTTCTCTTTCCCAAGTTGCTTCATCTTCACCGTGGTGGCTCCATTGCACTTTGCACATCTTTATAACCTTATTCCTCGTGACTCGAGTCAAAGTATCCAGAATCTTGATGGGGTACTCAGCATAAGTCAAATCTTCCTGAACACTAAGGTCTTCCATTGGTAACTGTTCTCCAGGCACCCTGAGACATTTCTTCAGCTGAGATACATGGAATACATCATGAACATCCGCGAGATGATCCAGTAACTCCAATTGGTATGCAACCTCTCCCACTCGCTTCAAGATTAAGAAGGGTCCAATAAAGCGAGGGGACAATTTGCCCTTGACTTTAAATCTCCTCATTCCACGAAGTGGTGACACCTTGAGGTACACATGGTTTCTTTCCTCAAATTCCAGTGGTCTTCTTCTATTATTAGCGTAGCTCCTTTGCCTGGTTTGAGCTACCCTCAAATTATCCTTGATTATACGGACTTGTTCTTCTGCCTCTTGAATAAGTTCAGGTCCAAAGAATTGTCTTCCTCTAGTCTGATCCCAATATAGAGGATTACTGCACTTCTTGCCATATATAGTCTCGAACAGTGACATCTTTCGACTGGTCTGGTAGCTATCATTATATGAGAACTCAGCATAATATAGACTCTTGTTCCAACTACTACCATGCTGAAGGGCACAAGCTCTCAACATATCCTCCAATACTTGGTTAGTCCTTTTAGTCTGTCCATCAGTCTGAGGGTGATAGGCTGCATTAAATTTCAACTTCGTATCCATATTCTCATGAAAACTTTTCCAAAATCTGGAGGAAAACTGTGATCCTCTATCCAAAATGATCTTCTTCGGTACACCATGTAGGGACACAATCCAAGCCATATATACTCTACCAATTGAGATCCCTTATGAGTAGTCTTGAGCAAGATGAAATGAGCCACTTTGGTTAGTCTACCCACAATCACCCATATAGAGTCATATCCTTTCTAGGTGCGAGGCAACCCAGTAATGAAATCCATACCAATCTCTTCCCACTTCCATTCGGGTATCTTTAATGGGTATAGTAGTCCAGCTGGTCTTTGGTGTTCTGCCTTAACTCTTTGACACACATCGCACATAATCGCATGTGCAGCCACATCTCTCTTCAATCCATACTACTAGAACTTCTGCTTCAAATCCTGATACATTTTCGTACTCCCAGTATGAATAGAATAATCCGAGTCATGGGCTTCCTTCAAAATAGTCTCACGAAGGCTTTCAATATCAGGAACACATATCCTGTCCTTGAACCATACGGTGCCTTGCTCATCTTCTGTGAATTCCGAACCTCAACCTTCAGTAATCAGATCCTTAATCTCTTGTATTTTAGCATCACCAACCTATCCTTCATGCGGATTTCTTGCTCCAAGGTAGGTTCCACATCCATAATAACTCCTTTAGTGTGAGCAACTATCCCCAGGCTAAGTCTCCTTAAATCCTCAATAATCTCATCAGGTAGCTGGGCAACAACAGCGGAATGAACATGCTCCTTTCGACTCAAGGCATCTGCAACCAAGTTTGCCTTGCCCGGGTGATAGTGAATCTCCAAATCATAATCCTTAATAAGCTCCAACCAACGACGTTGCCTAAGGTTGAGATCCTTCTGAGTGAATATATACTTCAAACTCTTATGATCCGTGTATACTTGACACTTAACTCTCATAATATAATGTCTCCAAATCTTAAGCGCATGCACAACGGATGCCAGTTCCAAGACATGCGTGGGGTAGTTCAACTCGTGTTTCCGCAACTGACGAGATGCGTAGGCAATCACATGTTCTTCTTGCATGAGCACACATCCCAAGCCTTGGCCACATGCATCACAATAAATATCAAGTCCTTTCTGCAAGTCTGGCATAACCAATACTGGAGGTGACATCAATCTCTTCTTCAATTGATCAAAGCTGTCTTGGCACTTCTCATCCCACTTGAATTCTCTTTCCTTCACCAAAAGCGAGGTAATAAGCTTAGCAATCTTAGAAAATCCTTCAATAAATCTCTAATAATATCCTGCAAGTCTCAAGAAACTTCGGTCCTCCGTAACCGTAGTGGGTATGCTCCACACCACTATCTCCTTGACTTTAGCAGGATCCACTGATATCCCTCCATTAGAAATGATATGTCCAAGAAATGGCACCTCGCCAATCCAAAACTCGCATTTACCGTACTTGGCGTAGAGTTGATTATCTTAAAGCTTCTGTAGTACCAATCACATATGTTCCTCATGATCACTATCACTCTTGGAATAAATCAAAATATCGTCCATGAAAACCACGACGAATCTGTCCAGATCATGCACACCTTATTCTTCAGATCCATAAAATAAGCTAGTGCATTAGTTAGTCCAAATGACATAACGATGAACTCATATAATCCATATCGAGTCGATAAATCCATCTTGGGAATATCCGATGGCCAAATCTCCATTTGATGATAACCCGATCGGAGATCAATCTTCGAGAATACCCTTGCACCTCTTGCAACTCCGTTAAGTGCTTCTTGAGTTCTTTTAACTCTTCTACAGACATCCTATATGGCCGTTTAGAAATAGGAGCAGTCTTAGGTAAGAGATTAATGACCAACTCAACTTCCATATCTGGTGGCATCCCCAATAGCTCCTCTGGAAAGACATCCAGAAAATCTCCAATCCGCACGGATGTTGACACCAACAAACTTCCCATCTACTAAGAATGTCGCTAGTCTGGTGGCGGTAGTTGCTGCAATTCCAACTTCAAATCTTTCTCCTTTGGAACTAGTGAGTTCTACGGTTCCCTTAGCACAGTGTATATACTGTCTTTACCTTTCTTAACCGTGACATACCAAGGATCAGATCTATTCTGCTTGGCTCCAATATTATAGCAGTAACTCCAAATTCTCTACCCATAATGGTCAATGTCAATCTACGTGTCATTTGATTCGCCACAACAGGCCCTTTAGGTGTAATTACTCTCATGGGTTTTCTCATATTGTCCAACACATATGCCCAAACCAAAATCTCAGCATGACGCATAATTTTATTAGCAACACATGGGGACAGATAGACCTTTTTATTCCTCCTAAAATGGTATCATACCGAATACTAACTAAAGGAACATGTAGATCTTACAAATAGTAGTAATTTATATATATGTTTATGTAGCTTGGTGAAGCTAGTGGTGGTGGAGGTGGTGGTTGTTGTTGTCGTTGTCTCTCCAACCGTGATTGCCTTATTTCTTGATGTATCTCCAGACGGGCCTGACGTATTTCCTCGCGTTCTTGTCTTATCTGGTTTTGCATTTCGGTCACTATGTCTGTCAATTACTGTATTACCAGCCTTTGGGTTGCGATCACTTGCTCGGTTTCAACAGGTGGGGGATTTGGAGGATTCATTTCTGTTTGCTGTTGCGTGATAATCTTTCCTTTCCTGGTATTGACCATCTGAGTTAGATACATAAGGTAAGAAAGAGCAGTAGACAAGGCAGTAATTACAATCATGTTACTTTGGGGGATTTATTAGCTAAGCAGTTTAATGTTTTACCTACCATAGCTAATTTATTACCTTATGTTGGTACATGCTAAGATGTCCATCTATATTAATTCAATCAATCAAAGAAGCAAATCAGGCATTTAGCATCAGCACAAACAACCAATATTTTTAATAGAGAAAATAGTTTTGATTTGGTCTTAGGCTTCCTATCTCTTAAAAATGTCATAGGGGTAGGGATTCCAAGGTGTGAAATCTATCTTGACTAAGATTAGAAAAGGTAAGCATGATCAGAGTAGAACAGTAGAAGGTGAATCAGGATCAAGATAAGTGTAGAAAGAATCAGAATAAGATAAGTAGGTAAGGGTTGTCCATTTCTATCTAGGTTTCATCCTACAGTCAACATTTCCTCTGATACCACTTCTGTAACACCCGGCTTTAAGGAACAAAACCAGGTGCAACTCATACATGCGCCAAGAAGACAACATATATAATAACAGAGTGTATAGAGATAAATGTCATAAAACATCAGAGTAATTGTTACATAGCGGAAGACTTATTACAAAATAAAAGTATAACCATAAATCGAACTAAGGATCGTCGGCGCCAAAGTCGACTGAGAAACGCCACCTAGATCAGATCGGATGTCTTGATACTTGACTCCACTTGAAACCACCTGCTCTTCTCCTGTGGGGGGGGGGTGTGAGACAGCAAGAGTGAGCTCACATACGTTCATAGCTCAACAAGTCGTGGGGAATAATGTGGCATGAACTCACCAAAGGTGGGAGTTCATGTAGTGTAAGGCTGACCAATGAAATAAAGGCTGAAGCTGAGCATTGCTTTTATAAGTTGGTCAAAATTTTATTAGCAATTACTAAGTGTAAGTAAATACCAAACCTTAATAATAATAAAGAACAGTAATAGTAAAATAATCCCAAATGCGATGCAAATGTCCAATTAAATTTAGGTTCCATAGTTAATCATGTGAGGGTCCGAGCCGCTCTTGACCGTGAGCACGGCTAGTATACTAGTTTTACACTCTGCAGAGGTTGCGCATCTTTACCCACAAGTCATGTTACCCATCTGCCAAGAGATGGCCAATCCCATACACCTCTACCGAGGAGGCGAGGCAGGGTAACACTACGAGGCCTTTACAAAGTTCCACTAGCTTCAGACTACCCGCTACAGTTTATAGGAAGCTCCAGTGCAGGGTTCCTGGCTGACCGCCATCGCAGCAAAATCAACCAGGGACCTCCCTACACTGACCACTCCCCTACTGCCCTTGCCCCTTTCGGGTAAGGTAGCCCTCCCCTAGCTTTCCTAGTTAATCAGCCAAGGGCGTCCCATTAAACCCTTGTGGTAGCACTGTTTTCCCGGGTGGTCGCTCCATGTTCCCATTAACATAATGATCTTAACATGAACAAGGAATAATAAAACAGATAACAATAAATAGTATAACAATGAGTGACGAATATCTCTATACCCAAATCCCCATAAAGCAATAGCATGTAATACCCAAAACTTTAGTAGTAAAACCAGTGGTGAAGCAAGGTATAAAGATAGTCAAAATCTAGGGCATCCTATTGGGTCCCAGCAAAATTATCCTATGCAGATCATTATGAATAATAAGAACATGAATGGGTAAAAGAAGTGATCAAGGGCACAACTTGCCTTCAACGAGCTCCTGCTCAGCTATCTCTACTTGAACCTCAGAATCCACAGTGGCTTGCTCGTCTACTCGCATCAACACAATACATACATAGTATAGCCAAAATCAACATCACACCAAACAGATGAATAAAATATACAGTAAAATCTACACATTAAAATGAAACCATAGGAACTGGAATCACTAAATTTGGAGTTATAGTATTCAAGTTATGAATTTCCTAAGGTTTAATGTGATTAAAATAGGATTAAATGAGAAATTAATTTTCTAACTGAGTTCATGTCAAAACAGTGATACTAAATGATAAATAATATTATTACAAAATTTTAGAAATTGGAATGGTTCAATTTGGGTCAAAAATGGAATTTCTATGAATTTTACAAGTTTCTAGAATTGTTTTTGTATTAAAAACGAATTTCTAATATCAATTTTCTGTTTTTAATATTCCCTGGACTGGGCCTCATTTATCGAAAAGCGCAGGGGCAAGCTTGCAAGTTGTCCCGAGACTCAGAATAACCCCAAGGTGGACGGCGGGTTGATTTTAGTAAAGTAGAGGGGCTCTTTAGCAAAACGCCCACGGCGAAGGGGTATCAGTGAATCAGAGCCGTTGGATCGAGCACCAGCGGTCCAGATTAGATCGCTATTCGCTATGAAGCGGTATGGAAAACTGACCATTAGATCAAGATCCTAGGGTTCTGATTTTATGCTAGCCCGATCTGCCCTAAGCCATCAGATAGAGGATCAATGGTCACTATTTAATCGCGCGAATAGGTATGCTATCATCTAATCCTGACCGTCCGTCAAGATCAGACGGACCGGGGCCATCACCTACCTCTGTTTTCCCAGGGCGGCGGCGTGCGCACACCGCGCGGCGGCGGTCTCGCTGGGAACCCCCAAATCGCGCACCCGAACCCAAAATCCAATGCGTCCATGCGGTGATAGAGAGACCATCGCGGCAAATCCGATGAGCCACTACTAATTGTCCTAGGCTATGGGATGAAGCCGGTCCACGGCACGGTGCACCCGCGGCGGGGAGAAATTGCTCCATTGAGCAATTACCGGTGCCTAATACCACAATCCAACCCAAATCCGATGTAATCGTTGAACTAGATTAGGAGAACTCAGGAATAGGAATATTACCGGTCGACAAGTCAAGGGAAAGCCTGGCCACGGTCGCGCCCGAGTGCGGCGGCTCGACTAACACCAGCGAGGAAATTCCAGGGGCTCGGGTTGATCCCCACGCTTGGCACCCCACACAAACGATCCACACACGCTGCAGGACGCCCAAGACCCAACCCCAGCCACCAAAAGTCGGTGCAGGTACGGGGCGACGATGGCGGACGGTGGCTTTCTCTCACGGGCTTGTTTGCGCGGCTACGAGAAGGGGGTGGCTGGCTTCGTGGGGCTTTAGGGTTCCGCGGTTAGGCGTCCGCGTTTATACGCGCAGCCCAGGCGGGGTACCGGCGAAGTCGGCGCAGTCGTTGGCATCAGCTGGATCCGCGGAGGAGTGGTTGTGACAGCGATTCCGATTCGAACGGAGGTGGAAGACGCGTAGATGGGTGGGAGTGGGACCCGATGCTCAGTGAAGCGGGGAGTTCACGTCGTGGGCGCGGAGGGAAACGGCCGCCAAGTGGGCCCAACACGCCAGGCTGGTGCGGCACTCCAGTGGGACCCACGTGTCGGCGCAGGCATTCTCCCCCCGGCAGCGCGCGTAGGGTTAAATGAGCCGCACAGGGAAAATGTTGAAGTGGGCCGACCTGGCGGTTTTAGCCCAAGTTACTATTTTAGCTTTTCTTTTCCTCTTTTCTTTTTATTTTATTTATTCCCAAACTCCACTTTAACTTCAAATTTAAATTTAAATCTTGTGCCAAATTATACTCAAAGTACATCGTGAAATTCAAAGTATCACTTTTAGAGATATAATTATATTATTTATACTTTCATATCGTTTCTCTCCTTCTTATTTTCAAAACCCTAATTTCAACTTAGGGTTTATTTCAACCTTTAGAATCATTATTTTATTATCCTTATCCTTATTATTTTATTTAATGCACAACATATAAAACTCCAACATGATGCATTTTCTTTTATTTTAGTATCATTTGTTTTAATTTAATCACTCTTAGTTATATGTGTGCTCTTTTTATGATGCAAATATGACACATAAAATTGAGGATATCTCTCTATTGTTCTTTGTATACAATTTTGAGTATTACATTTCAATCTTATTCATATGCCTTTGACAAGTTGCAAAAGACTTGAAAAGAATTTCCAAAGAATTTGCAAAAACAAAACAAGTGGTGCAAGCGTGGTCCAAAATGTTAATAAAAGAAAACAATCCATGCATATCTAGTGAAGCATGGAAACTAGTTCCAAGCAACCTTTGCACTTGCCTTATGCAAACTAGTTCAAATTCTGCACTTATATATTTGCTTTGGTTTGTGTTGGCATCAATCACCAAAAGGGGGAGATTGAAAGGGAAATAGGGTCAAGCCTTTTCCTATAAATGATTTTGGTGGTTGATTGCCCAACACAAATAATTGGACTAACTAGTTTGCTCTAGATTATATGCTCTATAGGCGGTAAAGGTTTAACACAAACCAATAAAAAGATCAAGTTTAGGGTTTAAAAGAAAGGAGCAAAAGAAACCGAAGGCTGCCCTAGTCTGGCGCACCGGACTGTCCGGTGTGCCACCGGACAGTGTCCGGTGCACCAGGGACCGTACACTCCGAACTCCTCAGCTTCGGGTTTCTTAGAGGCCGCTCTGCTACAATTCATCGGACTGTCCGGTGCGCCAAGCGGAGCAACGGCTACTGCGCCAACGGTCGTCTGTAAAAGTGAACAGTGCGCTGAACAGTGTGCGGATAGTTCGCGCAGAGTCAGAGCAGCGCCAGAAGGCGCACCAGACAGTGAACAGTGCCGGTGCGGCATCGGACTGTCCAGTGCCCCAAGAAGTCAGAGCTCCAACGGTCAAAACCGTTAAAACCCTAACGGTTGGGTGACGTGGCTGGCGCACCAGACAGTGTCTGGTGCGCCCATCGACAGACAGCCTCCCCAACGATTGAATTGGTGGTTGGGGCTATAAATACCCCCCAACCACCTCCTCTACAACCGATCCAAGCATTCCCTACTCCTCATTCAATACAAGAGCAATACACAACACTCCAAGACACAAATCAAAGCCTCCGATCAAATCAAAGTCCACAATTCAACTCTAGTTTACTTGTGAGAAGATCGACTTGTGTTCTTTTGTTGCTCTTGTTGCTTGGTTGGC
Organism: Zea luxurians; assembly: GCA_029449295.1. NCBI lineage: Eukaryota > Viridiplantae > Streptophyta > Magnoliopsida > Poales > Poaceae > Zea > Zea luxurians. Next base: position 365,451 of record JAOPSE010000573.1, read on the forward strand.
TTTCTTATTTCTCTCATTCTTGCTCTCAAAGCCTTGTAAGCGAAGCAAGAGACACCAATTGTGTGGTGGTCCTTGCGGGGTCTAAGTGACCCGGGAAATCAAGGAAGAAAGCTCACTCGGTCTAAGTGACCGTTTGAGAGAGGGAAAGGGTTGAATGAGACTCGGTCTTTATGACCACCTCAACGGGGACTAGGTTTGCAAGAACCGAACCTCGGTAAAACAAATCACCGTGTCACTCGCTTTATTTCTTGGTTGATTTGTTTTCGCCCTCTCTTTCCGACTCGACTTTAATTCTAACGCTAACCCCGGCTTGTAGTTGTGCTTTAAGTTTATAAATTTCAGATTTCGCCTATTTACCCCCCCCCCTCTAGGCGACTTTCAGTATCTAGAACCGTGTAAGGTTCTGACTAATCCTCGTTAGTGCCTCTACGCAAAGGGAAGCCCACGCGAGGCCCAAGCACCTGGTCGAGTAAATCCGTAGAGAGACACGAGCCTTCTCCACACGCAAAGTGGTGCACCGCTTCCGGCCAAAACGTTGTAGACCTTGTTTCCTCCGGTACACGGTGGCGGCCGCACCACAAACACGATTGGTGTGGTCTCGCAATACGTCGTCCCACTCGGTACAATATTACAATGGCTCGCGCAAGAGCCGAGGGAATTGGTGGGTTTTTTCTAAACTCTCTCAACTAACTGGGAACAACTTAGAGCAAGCGCATAAGTGGTCAAACTAACCTAAGCACTTTGTCAAGCACCTACGTTAATCACCGAGTGATTCTATTAAACACTTGGATGTTTGAAACCTTGGAGATGTGTATCACATGTGTTGGTATGTTGTTTGGACTCTCACACCTTCAAATGCCCAGCTAGGGGGTATTTATAGAGCCCCCATCCAAAACTAGCCTTTGGAGGAAAGCAATATCTTTATGTCCGTGCACTCGATCCGGTACACCACCGTATCGGTCCGGTGTGCCACTTGACAACCCTATTTTATTCTTTTATCTTCTTTTCTTGGGCTCTTTTGGTCTTGTGTCTTGGACTTGTGCTGAGTATTTATAAATCTTCTAGGTGTATTTTAGGTCTTGTTTTGATGTGTTGCATTCTAGAGTCTTAGTCCAATCCACTTCACATCATGTAAACTCTAAAACACAAAAACTTACAAAACATTAGTTCACTGATTATGATTAAATTATGGAATTAAAATAAACTAGATATGTATTTTGTTGTTGGCCTTGCATTTATAATCATTTACTTAATTAGGATGGTATACTTATACTTAATAATTGTTAATAAAATTTTGATCAACAAAATTAAAATGTGCAATACTCAGTCTCAAACTATTCTTTGGTAAGTCTCACACTGCACTTTTCCGTACGCATTTGCTGAGTACCAATCATAAGCGTACTCATTCTTGTTAAATTTGCTTCTTAGAACTAGAACAACAAGATGAAGACTATTATGAAGAGTTTGACAACTTTTAAGTTGTTGTCGATCCGGTTAACATGCCTGTGGCTCATTAGTGGGATCGTCATTTAGTTTATTTTATTTAATTATTTTTGTATAGATATTATACTTATATAATAAAATTCATGACATTGATTTCTATATACTTAGTAATAATGTGTGAAATTTGATCGTGACACGTATATGAAATATCTCTAAATTTATACTTAAATTCAGTTGTGACACAACTCTAAACCGTGTGGACCCTCCATCCTTCCCTACACAAGTCCCGTAATATCTAGATTTTCGTAACATTATCAAAAATCCAGGTTCGCTGGAAAATTCTTGAGAAAAAAAAGCTGTCTCAAACATGAGACGATGCAATATTCGGTTGTGCAGAGTGTGACTTTTTTTATCGAAGCGTCGATCGTACGTTTTCCGATTCATCGTTGGTCGTTGCGATAAAGGCGGCGTACGAACGCGGAACGCGGGAGAGGCGGCGCGGCCATGAGTTGGAGCCGGACCGGCTCCTCTGAAACCGGCCGCATATCTAGGCTCGCAAGTGTTGCCGTTGGAGATCGCGGTCGCGACGAGTTCGGGTCGGGTACGTACACATCGTTATTGATTGCATTACGGGTTGCAAGGATCGCTATATATATGGGATGGGTTGCATTTGGGCGTGAGGAGAAGAAGATCGTGGATATCAGCAATGGACCGCGATGAGGAGATGGGCCACGGGGACCGGTCCCTGCTATTCATCGGCGGCGAGGACGACGACATTGGCACCTACCGGGACGGCGGCTTCATGGAAACCTCCTCCGACGAGGGATCTTGCTCCGAGCCGAGCGACGGCGAGGTCCGCGGCGGGCGCCGCGGCGGTGACGGCAGCAAGGGCGCGTGGCCGCAGAGTTACAGGTTCGTCAACCAATCGCCTCGCCGTCGCCCCCGCCCTCACCCTCACTTGTGCGTGTACGATGGTTGCACGCGCAGCCAATGTCGCTCGCGTCGCGATTATTCGGAACTGACGGCGGCGCTTTCGTCGTCTCGCAGGCAGTCGATCGACATGCTGAGCGCGGTGCCGTCGCCGACGGTGAGCATGCTGATGGCAGCGAGCCCGAACCTCACCAGATTTGGCAGCTCCTTCCTCAAGGTCGGAAGCTCCTTCTTCCTCCGGAAGGGCGACGACTCGGTGCTGCCGCTCGCCAGGCCGCTGCTGCCGCCTTCGCTCTCGCAGCTGTCGCAGTCGTCGCTGCGCCCGCGGCCACCCATGAGGCAGTCCACGGACATCCTCGCCCAGCCGCCGCGGCCTCCGGCTGGGCACGAGGCCCAGTTGCCCGAAAGGCCGTCCAGGGCGTGCCTGAGACCAGATTATATCGAGCTTCCTCCGCCTGCTAGCAAGTGCAGCAGGAACCAATCAATCATCAATGGTGCGTGATCATTTAAATCATCTATCTATCTAATCTCGATTCCGTCGTGTTAGTTAATCTTGTTCTCCACGTCCAAATCGCACATCTAACTGGTCTGAGAGTCTGAATCTCCAGGGTTCAACGTGCTGTGCGGCGTTGGGATTCTCAGCACATCTTATGGAATCAAGGAAGGGGGATGGTCAAGCCTCCTGCTGCTCCCCTTGTTGGGTGGCAGCTCTTGCTACACGGGCTTGCTTCTAAAGAGATGCATAGACAGTTCGCCCAACATTGGGACATACCCAGACATTGGGCAAGCTGCTTTCGGTGTTGCTGGTCGAATCTTTGTATCGGTGTGTATTTTCCCTGACAATACAGATTTGTCTTCGAAAATCATCTCACTTGTTTTCTTTTTTGCAGGTTGTTCTTTACTTGGAGCTTTATGTAAGTGTTCTCTGAATTTCTGAAACTTACTGTGAATGGCTACTATTATGTCTTTGTGATTCTTTTTTTATATATATATATTTGCAGGCAAGCTGTGTGGAGTACATCACGCTGCTAGGAGACAGCATGTCATCAGTGTTTCCCTCAGCACATTTAGCTTTTGCCGGCATCAACCTGAATGCACACACTCTCTTTGCGATCACAACGGCCTTGGCAATTCTCCCAACAGTCTGGCTCAGGAACCTCAGTCTCCTCTCGTATCTTTCTGGTATGCTAAAATGTAGAATCCTTACAGCGTTGCTTCTTTTTTTTCCTGATCTTTCAGAGGAATGTAGGACTATTTTAGTCAGCCAGAACAATCTTTCTAAGGAATGACACTATTAGAATTGACTCGTACCACTAATAAATAGTTCAGTTAGTTTATATAAGCAATAAAGTTAAGTAATCTTTCAGTGAAAGAAGGATTTTTTTTCTTCCCCCTGGGTCCTGACCCTGACCATCTTTGTACTCAGCTGGCGGTGTGATGGCGACAATTGCAGTCATCGTCTGCCTATTCTGGGTTGGCATTGGAGAAGGGATCGGCTTTCACTTTTCCGGTGCTCTAGTGAACGTGACCCACCTTCCAGTGGCGCTTGGCCTGTATGGATTCTGCTACTCGGGACACTCGGTTTTCCCAAACATATACTCGTCCATGAAGGAGCGCTCGCAGTTTCCGTTTGTGCTCCTGTTCTGGTGAGTAGGTGCTCCAGCCAGCACGAGAACTTCGTTGCTCGTCGTGAAAAAATATTAAATTGCCGCCTGCTTATACGACGCCATTCTCCACCGTTTCAGCTTCACGGTGGTGACAGTTGCCTATGCTGGAATCGCCGTCTCAGGGTTCCTGATGTTTGGCGAGTCCACCATGTCACAGTTCACCCTGAACTTGCCACAGCAGTACATCCCATCGAAAATTGCCATCTGGATGACGGTATTCTGCAGCTGCATTCAGAATGAAGAAGAGATGCTCATTTCATTACTTGATTGCTTATTTTCGGATTTTCTTCTTCTTCTTCTTCTCCTCTGGTTTCAGATTGTGAATCCGTACACAAAGTATGCATTGACGATGACGCCCGTCGCCTTGTCCATAGAGGAAGCCCTGCCAAAGAAGATGCAGAGTTACCTGGTTGGAATGTCTGTTAGGACATGCCTCGTCCTCTCCACTGTTGCGGTGGCTCTGCTTTTTCCTTATTTCGGTGAGTAGTCTTCTCGGTAACTGAGTTTCGAATAGTATTCGTTCCAAATTCTTTACGCCCTCTGACTTTTCAGCGTGCTAATGCTACTTTCCTACGCCCTCTGATTTTCAGCGCTGGTGATGGCATTGCTTGGATCTGTCTTCACAATGCTTGTGGTAGGTTCTGAGAAACAATTCACCTAAACTCGTGCACTGTACTTTCCTTTGGCGAACTGAAACTGAACAAGTTGCTTGATGATTTACAGGCTCTGATACTCCCATGCGCGTGCTACCTCTCCATCAAGAAGGGCGCAGTGCCATTGTGGGAGGTAAACAACACTTCCAGAATCCCAACCCCGAAATAGCTTGGACACTGAATTATCCGTGATCTAACTTAACTTTTCGCTTTCATTCCAGATCATCCTGTGCATAGTCATCATAATGATCGGCGCCGTATGTGCATGCGTGGGGTCATACACCTCAGTCAGCCAGATGATTAGCAGCACCAGATAGCGCACGCTAGCTGATGTTTGTCTAGTTGCTACGGATCCTTCCAAATGCTTTGACGGAGTTGGAACTGGCAGCTTTTCGTAGCTAAGTTTATTTGTTCCTTCTTTATGGCAGAAATTTGGTAAGAGAGAGTTTTGTTGTGGGAAGACAGGCGAAGGTTACTGTTTCAGACATCCATGACAAGAGTTGTTTTTCTTTTCGTTAGAAATTTTCTGTGGGCGTGTCTTGGGTTGTCGTCTGCACAGGGCAGGAGAGAACAATTCAGAAAAGAAAAAAAACGCAGGGACTGCCTAAATGCTAGTAGTAGTTAGTGTTAGTCCCTCCAGCACAGGAGCATGGTGACGCAGCGGCGCACGATGTAGAGCCTGGCCCTCTGCTCCTTCACCAGGCTCGCCAGCCGGCCCGGCACCGAGCGGCCGGGCGGGGCCCGGGACCCCCGGCTCTTGAGCCCCGCCGCAGGGCAGCCAGGGCTCCCCGGCGTGGACCTCCGCCTCCCCTTCTTGCTCTTGTCGTCCATTATTGTCTCCGTCTCTCTAGACTCTACCCCCACTCCCTTTCTCTTGATCTCTGCTAGGATCGTGGAACACAGACGGTGGTGGTGATCTCTGCTAGCTCTCTGCCCGCAGGAGTTGTGTTGTTGTTCTGTTGGTTTGTTATTGCAGATGGAAAAAGAGTGAGGCTTGAGTGGCAGCAGCCAGCAGGGGTGAGGTGGTATTTGTAGCCCCAGCTCCCAGATGGGGATGGGATGGGGTGACAATGACATGACAATCCAAGGGGGAGATGGGAGATCGGCTCTCTTGCTATGTGATGTGGTTTTTAAGCTACTGGTAAATTGCTCGCACCTAGCGCGAGTCTTTGAGCGATGTGGTTACAGTTACACAATTCTAAAAGTACAATTTGGTAATATATTACCAAAAGTATATTGAAATTCGTCTTTTGAGCGGTGTGGCTACTTTTAGTAATACATCATCAAACTAATAATAACCTTTGGTAGCAAAGGAAATAGCTGTCATGGTGATCATGATCGCAGTATAAGTTGAAACCTTATCACCATGCAAAAGTGATTTACAACCAAATAGGTATGATCCGATTAATAAATTTGTAGCATGGAAATTTAAAGATTAGGTACAATATGGCAATACAATTGCGCAACATGCAACATGAATATGTGGAAAAATAAATTAGGTGCATTAAGGCAGAGGCAAACCTCCTCTTTTATATCGAACTTGTCTGAAGTCGACTCTTTAACCAAGGAACAAATGCATCCAACTGAATTTTCACAAGAAAATATCTAGCAAAGAATTTTCTCATAGCATATTCGTGAACTTCACTGTAAAGAAGGGTTGATTGAAGTCATTATGTAGGAAACTTAGAGTAGGTTGGAAATGTAAGGGTGTGTTTGGTTTGATGAATGAAGTGACCCATCTTATTCTCACTCCTCACATTTTTATTTGGTTTGTTGAATAGAATGAGTTGATCCATCATCACCCAATTCCTTATAAGCTAATAATTAGTATATACATGAGGAGTGTGTTGATTCTACCAAAATTGATGAAATGAACTTATAATGCATCATCTCATGAAGCATTGGGTGACTCCACAAACCAAACACACCATAAATTACAAAAAAAGGACAAGAAGATAAGATTCATTTGTGCAAAAGACTTTGACTTTTATAGAATGTTGTTGAATCAGCATGGCCAGTTTCCTAGAAAGAGCATAGTAAGATGTCTAGAAAAGAGAAGAGAATGGGAGGGTGGGGGAATCTGCATGAAATATACATGTATGTATTCTTCTACGCTTTCTGGCAAGATACAATGAACCACCTTTAAAAGAGCAAATGCTTGAATCAGTCCAGGTGATAAGCAGTGTAACATTGCTTAAAGCTATAGGCTGTCACATTTGAACTTTGTATGCTAGTCAAATGGTCATACCCATTCAACGTCACTCTTATCAAGACCCATTCTGAATGCCATTGCTGCAATAACCTTTAGTCGCAGGAAGACAACAAAGGTGAGACATCAACACATGTGTAATACATTTGATAAAACAGGTTCTGATAAAGAGCTTCCATTACCACTCTTATTTTGTTAGAGCAAAAAAGCTTATGTACAAGGTTCTTATTCTTCTTAAGAAGTCCACTGTGGTACCTCTGCAGAACAGAATCAGATGTAAAGAAACAATAAATGCAACAAATTTCTCTACATATGTATAGATAGAACATGAAGAGGAAATGAATATGTAAGCTTTTCGCAGGGGGTATATATGGAAATGTTGTAAGGCAATAAGTCAATATAGACATGAATTAATGGGATACAAATTAAATGGGGTGGGATGGATGTGTTATGTAAGCGTACTTATTGTCCTCGAAGTTGAATTTGCTAGAAATTAGAGATGTTTTCATTAAGTGTGTGGGGCCATCCTACAGAATCAGTTAGAAAATAGGCTATGAAGGTGTTAGTAATCTCTGTAAACAAATATGGAAATAAAAATGTATATCTTGAAGACATGTACATTTATGGGAACCAAATGTGGATTTTGATTTGTCATTATATAAAGTCAATGTGAGTATTCATCTCAGTAACTTGAATATCCCTTACATATTACGATGAAAGTACATGTATGTACGTAGATATAATCATCAGAAACTGCATGTACTATCTATGTATTTGTCAATGTAACATGAATAGAAAATGAATGTATAATGTTACCGTGGAGTATATGTATAGAAATGTAGCAAGGAAATAAGTCAATATATACATGAATCAATGGGCTACAAATAAAACAGGGGGAAGGGTGGATGTGGTAATTAAACGTACCTGTTGTTGGAGTTGAAGCTGTAGGAAATTAGAGATGGCTTAGTTCAACGCGATGGACCAACCTGGGATCTGGCCGTGTGGCTGCTGGTGTTCGTCGGCAGCCATGGCGCCGTGCGATTGCTGCCCGTTGGTGTGGCCTGCGCTGCTGGTGGCCGGTAGCTGGCAGCCGGAGTGCTGGACGCCGGTGGCTGGCAGCCTAGGATCTGCCCGGTGGCCGGCTCCTACCTCGGTGGCTCGGTACCTGTGCTGGTGGACGGGCGGCGCTTGGACTTGGATGCAGCCACGCAGGACGCTTGATGCCTAATGCCTACTGCCTAGGTTGGGGTGGGGCGGTGCCGTAGTGCGGCAGTGGGCAGTTCACATGTGGGATGTGGGCGGCGCTTCAGAGAATAAGGACACATCTTGTTTTCTCCCCGTTCCTATGGCCTCTTCGGTTACGATCTGGAAGAATCGAGCATCCGGTCGAGAGTAGAAATCGCAACGTGTTTGTAGCCGCCGTTGGCAACTGATCGGAGGAGTGAGAACGAAGATGACGACATGGACACTATGGCAGGGCAGCTTTGCTCCCGTGGTTGAGAAGCCAAAAATGGCGGACTAAACTGCACCGTTAGATGAGGAACCTGCGGTCAAAATAAAAAGCGCTTTCGTGGACACACGTAGGAGCAGATTTCCATTCTGCTTTAATAATAAGGAAATTATTACCAATTCCCGTAATTGGGTACAATTTTTATATATCATATAAATAAGTATTAATATTTCTATTTAAATATAATTATTATTTATTTCTAAACACTTAGGTGTCGTTTGGTTCACGAAATATAACGTAAATGGTAATGATAACGATTCACACTCCAATACTAGTGGTAACAAATTTAAATAAGGCGGTATCCATTTGTAGTGTGGTATCGATTACAGTTGGACTTAAACAAACATGATTTAATGTTATCGGTTACCCATTACGTTACCAATAGGTGAACCAAACGGTACCTTAAGTATATACGGTTTAGTGGTTAGCTCTGAATTTCTGGAGCTGGAGCGTGGGTTTAACTACTCGCTCTGCACTATTTTAGCGTGGTGTGGTAGCTGCGCCGATGGGGTCGAATGCTGGTGGGGTGGGAGAACCAGTCTAGAGCGTTAGCGTGGAGGATAAAATCGTGGTAGCACCAGATGCTCACATTAGATTCTTAATATAGTAGTGCGGATTAGAGGCTGGGGCGATTCATTAACTAAACGCTGATTTTGTTCATTTTGGATTAAAATCAGCTGTCACCACCGCTCAATTGAGCCTGGTGAGAGGTGGAGACAGTTTGGTGTTACCCCTTAATCTAGTGAGCGCTACAAATTCAACCCGTCTAAATTTAAATCAACGGTAACTATGAAGGGTTTAGTCTATGTCACATTGCTTTTTTTAGATGTCGATTAGAAACATTAGACATACGCTAATTACAAAACTAATTGCACAAATAAGAGCTGAATTGTGAGATAGATATATTCTAAGTCTAATTAATAAATAATCGGTTCATGTGATGCTATAGTAAATACATGTTAAATATAAATCGATTAGGTCTAGCAGATCCATCTTGTGAATTAGACATATCTTATGCAGTTAGCTTATGTTTAGTCGATCGAATAAGCATCAGAACATTGGATGTGACCCGGGTTAAACTTCGATCCTTGGACCCCCCCAACAGCAGCTTCAGTGCGAAGGGCGTTTATTGATGTACATGTACTACTAGTTGCTTGCGGTTTGCGTGTTTGCTGGGGCATGCAGTCTGGCGACACGACGCCGGCAGCCACATGCCCCACAAAAGATGGGACGGATGCATGGGACGGGACGCGACGCGACGTGGAGGTGACAAGAGACTCAAGAGAGGAGACCGCACCCGTGCGGTCCGCCCGCAGAAACCGATAGCGACGTACGCACGCCTCATCGCGCTCGCGGCCCCTCGGTGGCTGTCTCCACCGCTCGTCTTGTCCGTGCCTGCAGCCTGCCCGTGTCCACCTCGGCCGTCCATGGATCTTCTGCGGTCCGAACATTCTTGTCCCTGGCCGTCTTGTTCGCTTGTATTTAATCAGTATCAACGTCTACCGCTTCTACAGTCTAAATAGTTGACTTTAATCCAAAGTAAATAGCCCCCTCCAAACCAAGCACATTGTTGCTAGCTGCTAAAAAGCTAACTACAGCGTCAGAACCACCTCTCCTCCTCATGTCTCACACTGTCTGATAGCCCTGCTAATGGATTGAAATCCATCCCAAAACTAATTGATTTTTTTGGAATTAGTTAGAATGGTAATATGCTAATTTATGCGCAACGATGTAGCTAGATTCGTATGTGGGTCCCATATTAGAAGTCGGGCATTAAAATCAAAACATCGTACTCACATCTTAAAATTTTCACAAAATTAATTGATTTTGTGAAAATGAGTAAGAATGATAGAGCATGTTTGGTTCAACTTTTTTTTGACCAGCTTTCGTGAGAATCTAGCTGTGGGGAGAATCTAGCTGTGATGAGAATCTGAGTATCGTAGAGATTGCGTGCGGAGGAATATGAAGGTGTCCGTAGGGTTCAGGATCTAGAAAGTGATGGATTCTTACTATTGCAACGACTCGACCAATTCGGTGTTCATGTTGATTTTGGATGATTTTTACTAAATCGATTGTTATAGAAGCGGGTTGAAAAGCTAAGTGTTTGGCAATCCACAACAGCTTCTGATCAGCAGAAGCTGAAAAAAGCTGAAAAAATAAGGCCAAAATCTGCTAATTTGTGTGCAACAGTGTAACTAGATTCATCTGTGGGTCCCATCTTAGAAGCCAGACCATAAAATTAAAAAATCATGTTCACATCTTAAAATTTTCACAAAATTAATTGATTTTTTAAAGAGTAAGAATTATAATATGCTAATTTGTGTGCAATTGTGTAGCTAGATTCATGTGTGGATCTCACCTTATAAGCCAGACCTTAAAATTAAAACGTCACGTTCGTACTTTAAAATTTTCACAAAATTAATTGATTTTTTTAGAAATGAGTAAGAATGATAATCTGCTAATTTGAATGCAATGATATAGCTAGATTCATCTGCGGGTCCCACTTATATGTCTAGTGTGTGGTGAGGGTTGGAACACATTCCAATCTCACTTATCTTCAAGCCTGCACCAACCCACCTAAGACATTGTTCGTTTGTGATGGATTGGTGGGTCGGAACGATTACTAACCGGATTGCTTCTCTAATTTATATAAACTTTGACTAGCTGGAACAATTCCGGATGCAATCCGGCACAAACGAACAAGCCCTAATTTGGCTTAAAACTTATTTCCACGCACCTAAACAACACTTGTATCAACATCTTCCTATTCAACCCATTACAACCCGACGCATTAGAAGGCCTACTGCCCGATTGACACATGAGACCCAACACCACGACAAAACTCGCTCGCTATGCATGCATGTACAAATGAAATGAGCCAGGTATCGACTCGGACGACGACAAAATGATGGACAACCTTAAAAGGTGTCGTTTGGTTTAAAAAATATAACCTAAATAATAATAGAAATGAGTCACACTTAAATACTAACGATAATAAATTTAAATAGATTGGTATCACTTTCTAGTATGATATTCGATTACCGTTGAATTTAAAATATGATTTAATATTATTGGTTACAAACCACGTTATAAATACAAATATATGAAACAAACAGCGCCACTCATTGATGGCTGCATGTCTCCATTTCTCCGGGTGGATGCATGCACCCCCGAGATGTCCGCGAGATAAGGAATCAGATGGCACGTCGTTTTTAAGAGGCAATGCAAATGTCGAGAGTTGAGATGACAGAGCAAGCATGCATGCACGGTTGTCGTCCATTTCTCATAATGTTTGCTTTGAATTAAAATTAGGCTCTAATTTATAAAAACAAAATAGTGTAAAAGCAATAGAAGCAAGTGTTGATTAAAACCAAACAAACATGTTATACTCTCTCTGTCCATACATGGCTGTAACGTAGAAAGGCTGCTCTGATGTGTAATAATTAAATCTTGATATCATATAAAGCTAAAAAAGCTACTAAGATTAGCGAGTCCACAACGAGAGTATACTTATTTAAGATAAAATCTAATTTTTTTATAAATATACTTATTTTGGAATAGAGGAGAGTATATATGTATGTGCGTCATATGTCTACCTCCTTGTCAGTGTCGAAGAGAGTGAAGATGGTGGTGCCACTAGATGGAGAAGGCCTTAACGGTCCACGAAGGCGTCCCAAGCTTATGGTCTAGATTGGGTGAACTAATTCTGGCCCAAGTCATCTGTAGGGCCATACTGCAGTTGGGTAACATCTGGTACATGATCTTCGATCCTAGCGCCCCATCGATGTCTCACGAGACAACGGTTGATGACGATGATGACATAGGATAGGAGGAGCAGTTCGAGATGATTCTCGCTATGTCGGGAGAGTGGAGAACTCGAAGCGGGGGTCTTTGAGCTCAAGTGACCATGACAAAGGTAAAGACAGCGAACGCGGACCTCGACACTTGGAAAAGCCGGCAGTCGACAATCGGGTGGCTGGTTTGTAGTACTATGTCGTTAACAGACTTGGCGAGTGTGTCGAACAACTCATCAATGACGATGTCTCTCTAGAGAAAAGGGGGAGCCAATCGAGCCTTTCGCTTTAGATTATGAGGCTCATCATTTCGGATTAAAGTTAGCTATTCGGACTGCTGCAGTTACAATTCAAAAAGACAAAACATTGTACAAATAGTAGAAGCTGGTACGAATTAAAGCCAAGCGAATAGCCTGTAAGCCAACTGTTTGAACTGTTGCAACTATAATCTAAATAGATAAAAAACATTGTAGAATAGAAGTCGGTATTTATTAAACCTAAGCGAACAAGCTTCCCAGGTCTGGCGAGTGGCGACGGCTGGGAGGGTATAGACGACACATCCCACCCACCTTGGTGTTAGATTTATGGGCTAGACCCAACTGAAAAATTCAATTAAATCCTCGAAAAATCTCAAAAGACCATGTATGGGTATGGCTAGGGAATGATGGAACATTTAGTACCATATTGCTAGTCCAAGTGGAGTGAACTAGTTTAAATATGGAGGTTACACTCACTCATCAAGTCATGGATGAGAGGAGAGAGTGTATAGAACCACACGCTCGCTCGTCGGGCTGGACCGGGGCGGGGCAAAGGGCGCACGACATGCGCGTGAATGGTCTACCGAAATCCGGCCCCTCACCTTGCGGGGCGGGGTGAAAGGCGCGGGCGCACGACATGCGCGTGAATGGTCTGCCGAAATCCGGCCCCTCACCTTGTGGGTGAAAGGATCACGATGCCCAAGAGGGGAGGTGAATTGGGCTTTTCTAAAATTCAACAATAATTAAACCCTAAGAAAAAGCCCAACTTCACCCCAACAACTAGCAATAAGAGAATACTACTAGAAATACAACAATGCTAAGACAATACTTCAATTACTTGCTAAACAAATGCACAAGGTAAAATACTTGAATTAAGTGCGAAATGTAAAGCAAAGTTTAGAAGACTCCTCCAATTTTTCTCGAAGTATCGAAGAGTCAGCACTCTCCCTTAGTCCTTGTTGGAGCACCCGCGCAAGGGTATCGCTCCCCCTTGGTCCTCGCAAGAACCAAGTGCTCACTATGAGATGATCCTTTGCCACTCCGGCGCGGTGGATCCCTCACGACCGCTTACAATCACGAGCCGGGTCACCAACAAGTTCTCCAAGGTGATCACCGAACTCCCAACACCACCAAGTCGTCTAGGTGATGCCGATCACCAAGAGTAACAAGTCGTAGACTTTCACTTGACCAAGAGAAGGCTAATGCATGCTGTGTGTGCTCTAGGTGGCTCTCGCTAGCACTAATGAGGTCCAAATGCGGGAATAAGATTTTCTAATCACCTCACTAAGCTTTTGTGGTGCTTGCAATGCTCTAGCAATGTGTAGGAGTAAATGTGAGCAGCAAGACATTCAATATGGTGGATGGAGGGGCTATAAATAGCCCTCACCCACCAACTAGCCGTTACCAACCCTGGCTGCGCATGGGTGCACCGGAAAGTCCGGTGCGCCAACGGTCACTTCCAACGGCTAGTTCTGACAGCTAGCCGTTGGGCAGTTGGCACACCGGACAGTCCGGTGTGCTGGCTATAATTCAATTTCTGGACTCTGCGCTCTCGGGTTTCTGAGGGGGAGAAGCACTTCCCCGGGTCAGGCTAGCCCACTGACAGAGGGCGCACCGGACAGTCCGGTGCCACTAGGCCAAAAACCCTAAGTTATGTTTTCTTCTGATTTTTAAATCGGTTTTCATTCTAACTCGTGAGTATGTTCTAGAGTGACACCTAGCACTATATGTGTAAAACCCAAAATTGGTAGAAGAAAAAAATGATAATAATGAAATAAATAAATATATAAATATGCATATCATGCTGGAGGTCTTATATTGTTGCAATCGTACTCAAATTTTGAAGACAAGTTAGGTTTGAAAAGTATAATTTGAAAATAAAAAGGGAAATAAGAAAAGAGAAGTAAAGGAAAAAGAATATACACTATAAAAGTATATATATTATAAATAAATAAATAATAGGCGTTATCTTCATATTAAGATTTTTTTATTGGATATTTGGAAAACTGAAGCTCAAACAGAATTTGAATTTGAATTGGACTCTTAAATTTGAAAAGGAAAATAAAATAAAAAAAGAACAAAACAAAACGGCCACTTGGGCCGAATTCGGTTCCCCTCGGCCCACCTAAATCCTTTCGCGCCAGCCCACCTTATGCACCGATAGCCACTTCCACGTGGGACCCACGGCCTCACCTAACACCCGCTCACGCACACCTCTCCTATTTTCGCTGGCTGGTGGACCATCTCTGTCAGGACTGTCCCTGACCTCGCGGATTCGGTCTCAGCGAATCCCGCGCACACCGTGGGGCTCAACATTCGTGCAACAGAACGCCGATTACCTCGCCGGGGATCTCGCTCCTCGTGCCTCGCTCGGACTTCGCTACTGGAGTATAAATCGGGCGTCACAGTATCCTCGTTCTCCCCAACCCAATGCACCCAGTTCCGCCATTACCGAGCGCGGAGAGAGAACAAGCGCCGCCGTAGGGAAACCCTGTTTCACGCCGTCGGATAGTCGTGAGGAGCAGCGCGGGCCTTCGCCACCACCTGGGGGATCCGCACGTCACGTTATTGGGCGCTGTTGCGGGCGGTTCAGGTGTGAATTGCTCGTCGGGGCGGCCACGACGTATTCGATCCGCATCGCGCCGTGGATTTGTGGTCTCTGCGCCCTCAATCGTGGTAAGAACACTTTGCCCCAGTTCGTTTTTGTCTCCGCATGGAATAGAGCATAGCCGATGAGAGCTTCGGGCGCGGGGAGATGGGATTCGGGTGCGTGGCAATGGCGCCGCCACGCGCTGTGGCTGATGCGCGCCGCCGCCTGGTTGCGGCATGAAGAAGAAAAGGCGCGGGGCATTGATCTTGTGATCAACGGCTCCGGTTGGACGATAGTGTGATGAGTTGTGGGCCGTTTGATCGAGATCTAGCGCCCGGAACTCAAGCTCGGACACATTAAATCCGATCCGTTGATTCTGGATCTGAGTGCTCAGATTACATACGGGTTCAGCGAGGTCTTAATTTAATCTCGTGCGTCCAACTCTAATCCAACGGCCGAGATTGGCCCATACCCCTTCGCCATATCAGTTTTACTAAAGAGCCCCCTACCTTTCTCAGTATAAACCCGCAGTCCTCTCTAGGTGTTCACTGAGTCTGGGAAAACTTGCAAGCTAGCCCCTGCACTTTCCAGAAATTGACGCGCAGTCCAGAGGGAGAGAAAAATAGAGAAATAAATAGGGAAATTGATTTTTAGTACAAAAATAAATTCATAAACTTGTTTAATTCATATTTAATTCATTCTAACTCCGAATTAACCCATTCCAGTTCCTATAATTTTGTAATATTATTGTTTATCATTTAGTGCCACTGTTTTGACATAAAAGCCACATTAAAATTGTTATCTTAATTAATCTTGTACAAAGCACATAAAATCTTTAGAAATCCATAACTTAAAATCTATAACTCCAAAATTAATAATTCCTGTTCATGTGATCTTATTTCAATATGTAGATCATTATTATGTATTTTGCATATATGTTTGGTGTAATGTTAATTTTTCCTATACACTGCTTGTTTGTATTGCTACGACTAGCATGAGGTCATGAGCCACCTGAAGATCATCCTGGTACCTGGAATCTCAAGTCCCAGGCAAGTTGTGCCCTTGATCACTTCTTTTTACCCAGCCATGTTCTGATTAATCATAATGATCTGCATAGGTTAATTTTGATGGGACCCAATGGGTTACCCTAGTTTGTCTATCTTTATACCTTGTTTACCACTGAACTTTTTGGGTAGTACTTGCTAGTGCTTTATGTGGTTTTGGGTATGAAGGTACATTATTCATGATCACACTTTTATTATATGTTTATTATTACTGTTCATGATAAGATCATTATGTTAATTGGAACATGGAGCGACCACCCGGGAAAACAGTGCTACCACAAGGGTTTAATGGGACGCCCTTGGCTGATTAATTAGGAAAGCTAGTGAAAGACTACCTTACCCGAAAGGGGCAAGGGCAGTAGGGGAGTGGTCAGTGTAGGGGGGTCCTTGGTTGATTTTGCTGCGATGGCGGTCAGGCAAGAACCCTGCATTGGAGCTTCCTATAAACTGTAGCGGGTTTTCTGAAGCTAGTGGAACTTTGTAAAGGCCTCGTAGTGTTACCCTGCCTCGCCTCCTCGGTAGAGGTGTATGGGAAGTCGCGATCCCTTGGCAGATGGGTAACATGACTTGTGGGTAAAGATGCGCAACCTCTGCAGAGTGTAAAACTGGTATATCAGCCGTGCTCACGGTCATGAGCAGCTCGGACCCTCACATGATTAATCTATGGAACTAAATTCAATTTGTCATATGCATTGCACCGCAGGTGATGTTGTTACTTTTGTTCTACTACTTAATTGGGTTGGTATTTACTTATACTTAGTAACTGCTAATAAAATTTTGACCAACTTTAAAAGCAATGCTCAGCTACAACCATTCTCTTTGGTAAGCCTTACACTTTACGTGAGCTCCCACCTTTGGCTAGTTCATGCACATTATTCCCCACAACTTGTTGAGCTATGAACGTATGTGAGCTCACTCTTGCTGTCTCACACCCCCCCACAGGTCAAGAACAGGTACCACAGGATGAGGCGCTTGGAGGATGCTGTGATGTGTTCGTGAGAGGTCTAGGCCGTCGTCTCCCAGTCAACTTTGGGTTGCTGGACCGTTGTCTCCTTATAATGTAATTATTTATTTTGTATAGAACTCCTGTTATATAGTAAAGATGTGACATTCGATCCTGTGCCATGATTCATCATATGTGTGAGACTTGGTCCCAGCACACCTGGTGATTATGTTCGCGCCCGAGTCTTGGTGCCCTGAAACCCGGGTGTGACAATATGTGAGTGTGAATATGCACCAACACTACACTAGAACTCTCTTGGTAAAACTACTCATCAACAACCCCTCTTTATAGTACGTCCAAAACAAAATTAAAGACCTAACTCTATACCGAGTGTTCGCAACTCCTTGATACTCGAAATATGAAGACCTTCATCTTTTGTTTCGTTGTTTCAGCCACCGCTTCAAGTTCTTATCTCGGGGATTGTTTTCACCGTTGTAGTACATCTTCCTGTAATGCGACCTAACTTACCATTTGTCTCTACAAAACACACATTAGTCACATATAATTATACATTGTCATTAATCACTAAAACCAACCAGGGGCCTAGATGCTTTCAATCACCCCCTTTTTGGTGATTGATGACAACCCTACAAGAGTGTGAGAGTAGTTTGTTTGTTTTCTGTCAATAGAGAAGATTGTTAGTTATACTCAATAATTTTGACAGAAAGAGCGTGTAAAATAGTAATAAGAATGGGTGCATACACGACATAAGTTTCTTGGTCATATAAGAATGAAATGAAATCGATGAACAAGAACTAAAAGACTGACTAGTGATAACATATTAGGTGAAAACACAATACACACATAGTCAAAATAAGCATCGAGAGCATAATATAGAGTTTGTGAGTTAAAGCGTCATACAAAAGTGGAGCTAGTATGGAGAGTATCAAGCACATATATTCCATCAAAATACATAAGACACTCTCAACTAAATCCCTAACTCCCCCTAGCTCTCACAACTCTCATATCTCTCCCTTTTGGCGTCAAACACCAAAAGGGTAACCTGAACCTACAGACTAGAGGAGGAAGGAGAAGGCAGGGGCGCATCCGGTCGCGGTCATGACAGAAGTGCAAACGCAAGCTGGGGGTCAGAGTCAGTCTCGGATCCAGGATCTGCCGTAGAAGCTGGAGCTGGTACTGACTCGGACTGAGGCTGCGCTGTAGGATTCGCTGGAGCTGAAGAGTCACGGACACCGCCTTAGCAGCAGTGGTAACAGCAGGCCCTGGTGGCACTGGCGGCTGAGCGCTGAAGGATCCAATGACTGGCGACGAGAAATCTTAAGTGACTGGCCGGAGCAGAGAGGGAGAAGGACCAAACAAAGGTAGTGGGGGTCCTGCCTGAATGGCTGGCACAATCGCTGCCTGAAGAGCTGGAGGAGGTGTAGACTGAACACGAGGGAGCTGAACACCGATATGCTGAAGAATGTGAGTCATGAAGGCCTGGTGCTCAGCCCTATCTGCCAAAAGCTGTTGCTGCAGAGTGTCCTGTCTGTCCTGAATGGTCTGAAAAATAGAGAGCATCCTCTCAGACATGTGTTGCTGGATCGCTGCCTGTTGGGCCTGCTTGGCTACCTATCGAGCTTGCTCGGCTGGCAGAAGAGCCTGCTGCTGTGTAAGAGACTGAAGTATCGCAGCCATAGCAGGGTCAACAGCAGGAGGGGCAGCAGGGGTAGCACTGGAACTCCCTGCCTCGTGATCATGTGAGCGTGGAGGCACAGGAAGCGGTGGCGGGTTCCCAAAAACATCATCATCATCATCAGTTGTGCCCTGTGTCTCAAACTATCTGAATGCCTCATCCTCAGCCTAAATATCTGTTACTAGATCTAGTACTGGCACTGGGTCCTCAGGGGCTAGGCGATATGATTCGAACTGGAGGCGTGAGGCCTCAAGGGTGCCCTAGAACTGAGGTGGCCAAATCAGCTGCACGAAGATGAAACAGAGATAGTGCGCATAAGGTAGCTAACGGTGAGCACGAAGACCATCCAACATCGTGTCCTCAATCTCGCAGATAAGAAAATCAACCACATCAAACTCTGAGTGTGAGATCAAGCCACCAAGAAGCTAGAGCTGAATGTGAGTGGTGGCCTCTCTATAACCCATCTGGGGCAGTAGTGTCCGTCTCATGACCTGATAGAGATACTTTGTTGCTGGAGTGAAATCTGCTGGAGAGCATCGCGACCCATCAGTGAAGGGTGGTCTGAACAGGGCCGCGACGTGAGCAGTGGCTGGAGCGACTCCGCCGTGACGACGTCGAGGAGGATCAGAAGTACCATAACACAGGCTGTGAAGGCGAGTCGACGACTTAGGAAATCCAAACAGCTGATGTATCTGACTGGCATGAATAGTGACATTCTCTCACTCAAAACAGAACCTCATCCACTGGTGGTCGGGGTCTATCCACACTAAAGCATAAAACACTCGGACCCACTCCTCAACATATCTGCCACACGTAGTCAGTAGAGTGAGAAGTCCAGGCAGATAGGAGAGGTACACCTCAGAATCTGCACCGGCTGCTAGCAGAAAAGCAGGGAGATCCAATAGTCGGTGCACTCGCAGAGCTATCTATGCTGACAACTGAGCTAGAAAGAATGATTCCTGAATTCTAGTGCTCAACAAATCTGCCGCTGCAGGGTCCCTCTGAGCAGGTAGCCAAGACTCCATGGGTACGTGTCTAAACCAACGTACCCGGGCTACAGTAGCATGTTGAAGATCAATCAGATGAGGATCAACAGCCAATGGTCAACTCGATCTCGTCTCGCTCCCGGAAGCGAGCTAGTGGAATGGGTGGAGCGGAAATGGGAGCGAGAGGAGGAACAGTGGAAGCGGGAGTGGTGGAGGTGGTAGGTATGGCTGAAGTGGTGGATGGCTCGGGAGCGACTAGAGCTGGCGAAGTGGGAGGTGGAGTGGTGGTTGTGGCAGGTGTAGAGGGAGTGGAGGAGCGAGGCCGAGACGCGAGTCGACGAACTCTGTATGCAGTCTAATCTGACGATATCTGCAACTGTCCACCTTGCTCTGCCTGCTCTGTTGCTACTGCCACTGCAAGAGCTGCTCGGGCTACTCTATCCAAACACCGCTTCTTGCAGCCTTCCTGCTGCTCGAGGTAAACTGTCTTGCCCTTGACCTGCCTGAAGGGGT
The DNA here is from genome assembly GCA_029449295.1 of Zea luxurians. Taxonomy (NCBI): domain Eukaryota; kingdom Viridiplantae; phylum Streptophyta; class Magnoliopsida; order Poales; family Poaceae; genus Zea; species Zea luxurians. Next base: position 385,706 of record JAOPSE010000573.1, read on the forward strand.
GAGGAGGGTCCTCGTTGTCTCCTCCCCCTGGCGCTGACACATTCTTCGTGCGCACCATCCTAACCTGAGAGCTGCATAGGAGAGTGAAAAACTAAGCACGAATAGTGTAGGGTACCGTAATTAGGGGTACCCCCAACACTACTAAACACGGCTGGTAAACACCTTCAGAGCAAACCATAAAGACTGATAGTTCGGGTCAAAGTCAAAGCTTCGTTTACCAAGGGACACGATCTCGCCTCGTCCGAGCCCGGCCTCGGGCGGGAACAGTGGTCCCGGACGAATTCACGTCTCGCCCGAGGGTCTCCTCGGGTAGTGAGCACACCCTCGGCTCAGCCAAAGGCAAGCCTTGTCGTGCAAGCGACCTTGGCCAAATCGCCTTACCAGCCGACCGTATTGCATGTGCATTCAATGCTGGAATCGCCTGACACCTTATCCTGACACGCGCGCCTCAATCGGCAAGGTCGAAGTGACCTCAGTCACTTCGCCCTTTCACTGACCGATCTGACAGGAAAACAGCGCCGCTCGCCCCGCTCCGGCTGCTGTGCCAACCACCCGGGTGAAACCGACAACAGCCAAGTTCAGCCTCGGGCGCAACAGGAAGCTCCACCTCACCCGACCTCAGGCCTCGGCCTCGGCCTCGGCCTCAGGAGGAGATCTCCGCCTCGCCCGACCCTGGGCCTTGGCCCCAGCCTCGGCCTCGGAGGAGCCACCGCCTCGCCCGACCTCAGGCTCAGATCAACCGCGCCACAAGGGATACATCATTACCCTACTCCTAGCTAGCTCAGGCTACGAAGGAACAAGACCGGCATCCCATCTAGCTTACCCCGGGTAACAGGCAATGATGGTTCCCCATGTGCGTCCATGACGTCGGTGGTTCTCAAGCCCCCTACGGAAGCAAGGAGACGTCAGCAGGATCCATGCAGCGCCAACAGCTGTGCTTCTACAGGGCTCATGCACTTCTCCAACGGACACGTTAACACGTACATAGCGACCAGGCAGTTCCCCGCTGGCCACATAGCACATAGCTACACCCCCATTGTATAGCTGGGCCATCTCCTTATGTTTATAAAAGGGGATATCCAGGAAAGAGAGGGGGGAGGAGGGAGACGCACGGCAAAAAGGGACAGGAGAAGACGAGCAGGGCCAGACTCTCTCTCTCTCTCTCGCTCTCTCGCAACGCTTGTAACCCCTACTACGAGCACCCTGGTGCAGGATAATACAAGGCTCATTCCCCTCTTGTGTTCTATCTCGCACCAACCCATCTGGGCAGGGACACGCAGTGACAAATTTACTAGTCGGTCCAGGGACCCCCCGGGTCTGAAACGCTAACAAATAGATACCAGCTGATAGGATTACAAAAGGACGGATAGCTACCTGGAAACCTCACGAGAGAGAGAGAGAATTCAGGCATCACAGGAGACGGGCTCACAGGCAGGCGAGATCACTGAAATGACAGAAGAGGTGAGCACGTATTAGTCATATAGTCATAGGTATATGAATTGTGAATAAATACATACATAGAGAATTATGACACAGAAACTGAGTGATTTGGAGATATAGAGGTCAAACGACGCGAAGACGACGTTTGAGCGAGGAATAGCAATAGGAGGATTGAAATTCGAATTGAGGCATGGAATGACTTGGAATTGACTCGATACTTCACGAGTAGGTATATATGAGTAAATATGAGTGAAGTGTGCGCCTGGTTTGAATTTAGGCGAAGAAAGTGGATTTGTGGCACTTGGCTCGAAATCGATCGCTAGAATTAGGAATTTGTGGAAAATTGATGCCTGGGATATCGGATTGGCGTGAAATTTGGTGAAGATATTACTTGAGGTGATATGAAGGTGCTTGAAAAATCTAGGATCGATTGGAGCAATTTTGGCTGGTTTGGGCATTTCACTGAGCACTTGGCGCGCGTGGTTCTAGGTTTAGAGTGAAATGCCTATCTAAGAGTATGAAACCCTCCCAAAGGAGCTAGGAACCTGCAGGAGGACACAATGAACACATAGGGACACAACCAACCACTTGGATTCACAGGATTTTGACAAAAATTGGAATGAGCACAAAAGGTGGAAGGGGAGTACTCCATTGATCAGAGAGATAGAAACAGAGAAGAGGGGAAGAACCAGTGCTGCTCACTAGAGGAGGGCCTAGGGCTGGAGGAAGTCACCGAAGCATGGCCGCTGGCGAGGGAGATCGTCGCCGGTGAGAGGTTGAGATCGCCTAGAGCGCAGGAACAGAGAGCTCGGCTGGAGAGAAAAAAGGCCTGGGCACTGGCTCGAGCGAGGAAGAGTTTTTTAAAAACCATTTATGGGCACACCAGATAGTCTACAGTGCCTGTCCGGTGCACACCAGATAGTGCACAGTAGCTGTCCGGTGAACCACCGGACAGCGCAGTGCAGAAAAAAGGATCTGCGCGCGTCAACCGGTGCACCAAACAGTGCACAGTGCAGTGTCCGGTGCACACCGGACTGTCCTGTGAGCCCAGATAGAGGGAGTTTTTGAAATTTTCTATCTAATTTTGAAGCCGTTATAATCCAAATCGGAATAGCCAATTAAATCAAAAGTAGCTCCTTTGGGATACCAATTGCCAACGCTTGGGGTGTGCTTAAGATACCTAAGAATTCTTTTAACAGCGCAAAGATGAGCTTTCTTAGGATTTGATTGAAATCTAGCACACATACAGACACTAAACATGATATCGGGCCTAGATGCGGTAAGATACAATAAAATACCAATCATGGAACGGTAGAGAGTTTGATCAACAGGGTTACCTCCCTCATCTAGGTCGAGATGTCCATTAGTTGGCATGGGTGTCTTGATTGGTATGCACTTCTCCATATTGAATCTTTTCAATAAGTCTTAGGTATACTTCTCTTGTGAGAGGAAGTTACCATCTTTCATTTGCTTGACTTGAAAGCCGAGGAAGTATGTCAGCTCACCAATCATAGACATCTCAAACTCATTCGACATCAACTCACCAAATTCCTTGCAATGATAATCATTTGTCGAGCCAAAGATTATGTCATCAACATATACTTGACAAATGAAAATATCACTGTTTTGTTTCTTTGTGAATAAGGTTGTGTCGACGGTCCCAATCTTGAAGCCCTTTTTGATGAGGAAGTCGCGAAGATGCTCATACCAAGCCCTTGGAGCTTGCTTTAACCCATATAGCGCCTTGGACAACTTGTAAGCATAGTTAGGATATCTAGGGTCTTCAAACCCAGGTGGTTGCTCAACGTATACAAGTTCATTTATGAAACCATTTAAAAATGCACTTTTTACATCCATTTGATAAAGCTTTATATCATAACATGATGCATATGCAAGTAGGATACGGATGGCATCAAGTCGAGCAACCGGTGCAAAGGTCTCTCCAAAATCTAAGCCTTCAACTTGAGAGAAGCCCTTTGCAACAAGTCTTGCCTTGTTCTGCACAATCATGCCTTGATCATCTTGTTTGTTTCTCAACACCTATTTTGTTCATATGATCCTTGCATCTTGTGGAGGCTTCTCTAGGGTCCAAACTTGGCTATGGGTCAAGTTGTTTAGTACCTCATGCATGGCATTCACCTAGTTCAGATCCTGTAGCGCCTCATCTATACATGTAGGCTCAACACAAGAAATAAAAGAGTGATGTTCAATAAATGAAGCATGTTTATGTGAACGAGTGATGACCCCTTGTGAAGGACTCCCAATGATTTGATCTTGTGGGTGTGCTTGAAGTAGTGATGAGTTTCTCCTGTCAACCACTTGGGAAGAAGGTCTTGGAGCATCAACATCTTCGACTTGTACCCTTGCTTGTTCATGAGAGACAAATGTATCTTCATTTGCATGTGAAAGTCGCCTAGAGGGGGGTGAATAGGCGGAATCTGAAAATTATAAACTTAAGCACAACTACAAGTCGGGGTTAGCGTTATAAATATAAACGAGTCCGAAAGAGAGGGCGCAAAACAAATCAACCAAGGAAATAGAGTGGATGACACGGTGATTTGTTTTACCGAGGTTCGGTTCTTGCAAACCTACTCCCCGTTGAGGTGGTCACAAAGACCGGGTCTCTTTCAACCCTTTCCCTCTCTCAAACGGTCAACTAGACCGAGTGAGCTTATCTTCTCAATCAAGTGGGACACTAAGTCCACTACAAGGACCACCACACAATTGGTGTCTCTTGTTTTGATTACAAGTGTTATGGAAACAAGAAAGAGGAAGAAGAAAAGCAATCCAAGCGCAAGAGCTCAAAGGAACACAAATATCTCTCTCTCTCTAGTCACTAATTTGTTTGGAGTGATTCCGGACTTGGGAGAGGATTTGATCTCTTTGTTTGTGTCTTGTATTGATTGCTATAGCTCTTGTATGAGGTTTAAAGGCTGAAAACTTGGATACATTGAAGTGTGGTGGTTGGGGGGTAGTTATAGCCCCAACCACCAAAAGAACCATTGGTGGGGGCTTCTGTCGAATGGCGCACCGGACAGTCCGGTGCGCCACCGGACACTATCCGGTGCTCCAGCCACGTCACCAGGCCGTTGGGTTCCGACCGTTGGAGCTCTGACAAGTGGGGCCACCGGACAGTCCGGTGGTGCACCGGATAGGTCCTGTAGACTGTCCGGTGCGCCTTCTGGCGCTGCTCTGACCTCTGCGCGCGCAGGCACGCATTTAATGCTCGTTGCAGACGACCATTGGCGCGAAGTAGTCGTTGCTCCGCTGGCACACCGGACAGTCCAGTGTTACACCGGACAGTCCGATGAATTATAGCGGAGCGGCTCCCCAAATTCCCGAAGCTGGCAAGTTCGAGTGGATCCTCCCTGGTGCACCGGACACTGTCCGGTGGTGCACCGGACAGTCCGGTGCGCCAGACCAGGGCTGTCTTCGGTATACTTTGCTCCTTTGTTTTGAACCCTTTCTTTTATCTTTGTATTGGTTTGTTGTGAATCTTTGGCACCTGTAGAACATATATTCTAGAGCAAACTAGTTAGTCCAATAATTTGTGTTGGGCAATTCAACCACCAAAATTCATATAGGAAAAGGTTTGACCCTATTTCCCTTTCAATCTCCCCCTTTTTGGTGATTGATGCCAACACAAACCAAAGCAAATATAAAAGTGCAGAATTGAACTAGTTTGCATAAAGAAGTGCAAAGGTTGCTTGGAATGAAACCAATAACATTATTTCAATAGATATGCATGGATGGTTTTCTTCTTATTTAAAATTTTGGACCTCATTTGTACCACGAGTTTTGTTTTTGTAAATCCTTTGTAAAATTCTTTTCAAAAACCTTTTGCAAATGGTCAAAGGCATATGAATAAGATTGAAAGAAGCATTTTCAAGATTTGAAATTTTCTCCCCCTGTCTCAAATGCTTCTCCTTTGACATAAACAAAACTCCCCCTTAATGAAATTCTCCTCTTAGTGTTCAAGAGGGTTTTATAAATTTTTGAAGATACTCCCCCTTTTTGAATACAATAAGATACTAATTTGAAAACTTCATTTTGAAAATCCGGTGGTGGTTGGTGCGGTCCTTTTGCTTTGGGCTAATACTCTCTCCCCCTTTGGCATGAATCGCCAAAAACGGATACTTTGAGTGAAATATAAGCCCTGTGGAAATTCTCCCCCTTTGGCAAATTAGATAGGAGTGAAGATTATACCAAATTTGGAGAGCGTTGCGGAGCGACGGCGAAGGATGAGTAATTCGATGGAGTGGAGTGGAAGCCTTTGTCTTCGCCGAGGACTCCATTTCCCTTTCAATCTATGACTTAGCATGAAATACACTTGAAGAACACATTAGTTATAGCACATGAAAGAGATATGATCAAAGGTACATAAATAGGTTATGTGCGCAAAATATCAATCAAAATTCTTAGAATCAAGAATATTTAGCTCATGCCTAAGTTTGGTAAATGTTTTCTCATTTAATGGCTTGGTAAAGATATCGGCTAATTGTTCTTTGGTGCTAATATAAGAAATCTCGATATCCCCCTTTTGTTGGTGATCCCTCAAAAAGTGATACCGAATGGCTATGTGTATAGTGTGGCTATGCTCAACGGGATGTCCACCATGCGGATTGCACTCTCATTATCACATAGAAGAGGAACTTTGGTTAATTTGTAACCATAGTCCCTAAGGGTTTGCCTCATCCAAAGTAATTGCGCGCAACAATGACCTGCGGCAATATACTCGGCTTCGGCGGTAGAAAGAGCTACAGAATTTTGCTTCTTTGAAGCCCAAGACACCAGAGATCTTCCCAAGAACTGGCAAGTCCCTGATGTGCTCTTTCTATCGATCTTACAACCCGCCCAATCAGCATCTGAATAACCAATTAAATCAAAAGTGGATCCCTTGGGGTACCAAAGGCCAAACTTAGGAGCATAAACTAAATATCTCAAGATTCGTTTTACGGCCCTAAGGTGAACTTCCTTAGGATCGGCTTGGAATCTTGCACACATGCATACGGAGAGCATAATATCCGGTCGAGATGCACATAAGTAGAGTAAAGAACCTATCATCGACCGGTATACCTTTTGATCTACGGATTTACCTCCCGTGTCGAGGTCGAGATGCCCATTGGTTCCCATGGGTGTCTTAATGGGCTTGGCATCCTTCATCCCAAACTTGGTGAGTATGTCTTGAATGTACTTCGTTTGGCTGATGAAGGTGCCCTCTTGGAGTTGCTTGACTTGAAATCCTAGAAAATACTTCAACTCCCCCATCATAGACATCTCAAATTTTCGAATCATGATCCTACTAAACTCTTCACAAATAGATTTGTTAGTAGACCCAAATATGATATCATCAACATAAATTTGGCATACAAACAAATCATTTTCAATGGTCTTAGTAAAGAGAGTAGGATCGGCCTTTTCCGACTTTGAAGCCATTATCAATAAGAAAATCTCTTAGGCATTCGTACCATGCCCTTGGGGCTTGCTTGAGCCCATAAAGCGCCTTAGAGAGTTTATAAACATGGTTAGGGTACTCACTGTCTTCAAAGCCAGGAGGTTGCTCAACATAGACCTCTTCCTTGATTGGTCTATTGAGGAAGGCACTCTTCACGTCCATTTGATATAACTTAAAGCCATGGTAAGTAGCATAGGCTAATAATATACGAATGGACTCAAGCCTAGCTACGGGTGCATAGGTTTCACCAAAATCCAAACCTTCGACTTGTGAATACCCCTTGGCCACAAGTCGTGCCTTGTTCCTTGTCACCACACCATGCTCATCTTGTTTGTTGCGGAAGACCCACTTGGTTCCTACAACATTTTGGTTAGGACGTGGAACTAAGTGCAATACCTCATTCCTTGTGAAATTGTTGAGCTCCTCTTGCATCGCCAACACCCAATCCGAATCTTGAAGTGCTTCCTCTACCCTGTGTGGCTCAATAGAGGAAACAAAAGAGTAGTGTTCACAAAAATGAGCAACACGAGATCGAGTGGTTACCCCCTTATGAATATCTCCTAGTATGGTGTTCACGGGGTGATCTCGTTGGATTGCTTGGTGGACTCTTGGGTGTGGCGGCCTTGGATCTTGTTCTTCCTCCTTGTCTTGATCATTTGTATCTCCCCCTTGATCATTGTCGTCCTCTTAAGGTGGCTCATCTTGATCTTCTTCATCATCTTGAGCCTCATTCTCATCTTGGGTTGGTGGAGATGCTTGCATGGAGGAAGATGGTTGATCTTGTGCTTGAATGGGCTCTTCGGATTCCTTAGGACACACATCCCCAATGGACATGTTCCTTAACGTGATGCATGGAGCCTCTTCATCATCTAATTCATCAAGATCAACTTGCTCTACTTGAGAGCCGTTAGTCTCATCAAACACAATGTCACAAGAAACTTCAACTAGTCCAGTGGACTTGTTAAAGACTCTATATGCCCTTGTGTTTGAATCATAACCAAGTAAAAAGCCTTCTACAGCCTTAGGAGCAAATTTAGATTTTCTACCACTTTTAACAAGAATAAAGCATTTGCTACCAAAGACTCTAAAATATGAAACATTGGGTTTTTTACCGGTGAGGAGTTCGTAAGATGTCTTCTTGAGGATTCGGTGTAGATATAACCGGTTGATGGCGTAGCAAGCGGTGTTGACTGCCACGGCCCAAAACCGATCTGAAGTCTTGTACTCATCAAGCATGGTTCTTGCCATGTCTAATAGAGTTCTATTCTTCCTCTCCACTACACCATTTTGTTGTGGCGTGTAGGGAGAAGAGAACTCATGCTTGATGCCCCCCTCCTCAAGAAAGCCTTGAATTTGAGAGTTCTTGAACTCTGTCCCGTTGTCGCTTCTTATTTTCTTGATCCTCAAGCCGAACTCGTTTTGAGCCCGTCTCAAGAATCCTTTCAAAGTTTCTTGGGTTTGAGATTTATCCTGTAAAAAGAATACCCAAGTGAAGCGAGAATAATCATCCACAATAACTAGACAGTACTTACTCCCGCCGATGCCTATGTAAGCTATCGGGCCGAATAGGTCCATGTGGAGTAGTTCCAGTGGCCTGTCAGTTGTCATGATGTTCTTATGTGGATGATGAACACCAACTTGCTTCCCTGCTTGGCATGCGCTACAAACCCTGTCTTTCTCAAAATGAACATTTGTTAGTCCCAAAACGTGTTCTCCCTTTAGAAGCTTGTGAAGATTCTTCATCCCAACATGGGCTAGTCGGCGGTGCCAGAGCCAACCCATGTTAGTCTTAGCAATTAAGCAAGTATCGAGTTCAGCTCTATTGAAATCAACTTAGTATAGCTGACCCTCTAATACTCCCTTAAATGCTACTGAATCATCACTTCTTCTAAAGACAGTAACACCTGTATCCGTAAAAAGACAGTTGTAACCCATTTTGCATAATTGAGAAACAGAAAGCAAGTTGTAATCTAATGAATCTACAAGAAAAACATTAGAAATAGAATGGTCAGGTGATATAGCAATTTTACCCAATCCTTTGACCAAACTTTGATTTCCATCCCCGAATGTGATAGCTCGTTGGGGATCTTGGTTTTTCTCATAGGAGGAGAACATCCTTTTCTCCCCTGTCATGTGGTTTGTGCACCTGCTGTCAATGATCCAACTTGAGCCCCCGGATGCATAAACCTACAAAACAATTTTAGTTCTTGATTTTAGGTACCCAAACAGTTTTGGGTCCTCTGACATTAGATACAAGAACTTTGGGTACCCAAACACAAGTCTTGGAGCCCTTGTGTTTGCCCCCAACATATTTGGCAACTACCTTGCTAGATTTGTTAGTCAGCACATAAGAAGCATCAAAAGTTTTAAAAGAAACATTATGATCATTTGATGCTTTAGGAGTTTTCTTCTTAGGCAATTTAGCATGGGTTGATTGCCTAGAACTAGATGTCTCACTCTTATACATAAAAGCGTGATTAGGGCCAGAGTGAGACTTCCTAACCGGTAGGGTATAAAATGTAACCCTCATTATCCTGAACCATGGGAGCCTTGCTCTTAACAAAAATTAGACAATCTTTTAGGCGGGGCATTAAGCTTGACATTGTCTCCCTTTTGGAAGCCAATGCCATCCTTAATGCCAGGGCGTCTCCCACTATAAAGCATGCTTCTAGCAAATTTAAAATTTTCATTTTCCAAGTCATGCTCATTGATTTTAGTAGTTAATGTAGCTATATGATCATTTTGTTGTTTAATTAAAGCAAGGTGATCATGAATAGCATCCACATTAACATCTCTACATCTAGTGTAAATAGAAACATGCTCAACGGTAGATGTAGAGGACTTGCAATCATTTAATTTAACAATCTTAGCATGTAAAATGTCATTCTCATCTCTAAGATTGGAAATAGAGATATTGCAAACATCTAGTTCCCTAGCCTTAGCAATCAATTTTTTATTCTCATTCCTAAGGCTAGCAAGAGAGGCATTCAATTTATCAATCATAGCAATTAAACTAGCATTATCATTTCTAAGATTGACAATTGAATCATCACAAATGTTTGACTTCTCAACCTTAGCAATCAAATTAGCATTTTCAATTCTAAGGTTGGAAATAGTGTCATGGCAACTACTTAGCTCACTAGTTAATTTTTCATTTTTTTCTACCTCCTGAGCATAAGCATTTTTGGTCTTAACATGCTTTTTGTTTTCTTTGATAAGGAAGTCCTCTTGGCTATCCAAGAGTTCATCCTTCTCATGAATGGCACTAATCAATTCATTTAATTTCTCTTTTTGTTGCATGTTAAGATTTGCAAAAAGAGTAAGCAAGTTATCCTCCTCATCACTAGAGGTTGCATATTTAGTGGAGGATTTTGATTTTACCTTCTTCTTCTTGCCGTCCTTCGCCATAATACACTTGTGGCCGACGTTGGGGAAGAGGAGCCCTTTGTTGACGGTGATGTTGGCGGCGTCCTCGTCGGAGGAGGAGTCGCTGGAGCTCTCGTCGGAGTCCCACTCCCGGCAAACATGGGCATCGCCGCCCTTCTTCTTGTAGTATCTCTTCTTTTCTCTCCTCTTTCCCTTCTTGTCGTCGCCCCTGTCACTGTCACTAGATAATAGACATTTTGCAATAAAATGACCGGGCTTACCACACTTGTAGCAAACCTTCTTGGAACGGGGCTTGTAATCATTCCCCTTCCTTTGCATGAGGATTTGGCGGAAGCTCTTGATGATGAGCGCCATCTCCTCATTGTCGAGCTTGGAGGCGTCGATGGGGACTCTACTCGGTGTAGAGTCTTCTTTCTTCTCCTCCATTGCCTTGAATGCAACGGGTTGTGCCTCGAGTGCGGAGGAGGATGCGCCTTGCTCGATGATCTTTTTGGAGCCTTTGATCATCAATTCAAAGCTCACAAATTTACCTATTACTTCCTCGGGAGACATTAGTTTATATCTTGGATCACCACGAATTAATTGAACTTGAGTGGGGTTAAGAAATACGAGTGATCTAAGAATAACCTTGACCATTTCATGGTCATCCCACTTGGTGCTCCCGAGGTTGCGCACTTGGTTCACCAAGGTTTTTAGCCGGTTGTACATGGCTTGCGGGTCTTCTCCTTGGTTGAGCATGAAGCGACCGAGCTCCCCCTCGATCGTCTCCCTCTTGGTGATCTTGGTCACCTCGTCTCCTTTGTGCGTCGTTTTGAGCACATCCCAAATCTCCTTGGCGCTCTTCAATCCTTGCACCTTGTTATACTCCTCTCGACTTAGAGAGGCGAGGAGTATTGTGGTGGCTTGTGAGTTGAAGTGCCGGAGTTGGGCAACTTTGTCTGAATCATAGTCCTCATCCCCTACAGATGGTACCTGTAAACCAAACTCAACAACGTCCCAAATACTAGTGTGGAGTGAGGTTAGGTGATGCCACATTTTATCACTCCACATGTTGAAATCTTCACCATCAAAAACCGGTGGTTTGCCTAATGGAACGGAGAGTAATGGAGTACGTTTTGAAATACGAGGGTAGCGTAGGGGAATCTTACTAAAATTCTTGCGCTCATGACGCATAGAAGTTACGGACGGCGCGTCGGAGCCGGAGGTGGATGACGACGAAGAATCGGTCTTGTAGTAGACCACCTTCTTCATCTTCTTCTTCTTGTCACCACTCTGATGCGACTTGTGTGAAGGGGATTCCTTCTCCTTCCCCTTGTTGCGGGACTCTCCCGATGGAGCCTTCCCGTGGCTTGTAACGGGCTTCTCGCCGGTCACCATCTCCTTCTTGGCGTGATCTCCTGATATCACTTCGAGCGGTTAGGCTCTAATGAAGCACCGGGCTCTGATACCAATTGAAAGTCGCCTAGAGGGGGGTGAATAGGCGGAATCTAAAAATTATAAACTTAAGCACAACTACAAGCCGGGGTTAGCGTTAGAAATATAAATGAGTCCGAAAGAGAGGGCGCAAAACAAATCAACCAAGGAAATAGAGCGGATGACACGGTGATTTGTTTTACCGAGGTTTGGTTCTTGCAAACCTACTCCCCGTTGAGGTGGTCACAAAGACCGGGTCTCTTTCAACCCTTTCCCTCTCTCAAACAGTCACCTAGACCGAGTGAGCTTCTCTTCTCAATCAAGTGGGACACTAAGTCCACTACAAGGACCACCACACAATTGGTATCTCTTGTTTTGATTACAAGTGTTATGGAAACAAGAAAGAGGAAGAAAAAAAGCAATCCAAGCGCAAGAGCTCAAAGGAACACAAATATCTCTCTCTCTCTCTAGTCACTAATTTGTTTGGAGTGATTCCGGACTTGGGAGAGGATTTGATCTCTTTGTTTGTGTCTTTTATTGAATGCTATAGCTCTTGTATGAGGTTTAAAGGCTGAAAACTTGGATACATTGAAGTGTGGTGATTGGGGGGTATTTATAGCCCCAACCACCAAAAGAACCGTTGGTGGGGGCTTCTGTCGAATGGCGCACCGGACAGTCCGGTGCGCCACCAGACACTGTCCAGTGCTCCAGCCACGTCACCAGGCCGTTGGGTTCCGACCGTTGGAGCTCTGACAAGTGGGGCCACCAAACAGTCCGGTGGTGCACCGAACAGGTCCTGTAGACTGTCCGGTGCGCCTTCTGCGCTGCTCTGACCTCTGCGCGCGCAGGCGCGCATTTAATGCTCGTTGCGGATGACCGTTGGTGCGAAGTAGCCGTTGCTCCGCTGGCACACCGGACAGTCCGGTGTTACACCGGACAGTCCGGTGAATTATAGCGGAGCAGCTCCCCAAATTCTTGAAGCTGGCAAGTTCAAGTGGATCCTCTCTAGTGCACCGGACACTGTCCGGTGGCACACCGGATAGTCCGGTGCGCCAGACCAGGGCTGCCTTCGGTATACTTTGCTCCTTTGTTTTGAACCCTTTCTTTTATCTTTGTATTGGTTTGTTGTGAACCTTTGGCACCTGTAGAACATATATTCTATAGCAAACTAGTTAGTCCAATAATTTGTGTTGGGCAATTCAACCACCAAAATTCATAAAGGAAAAGGTTTGACCCTATGTCCCTTTCAGCATGCCTCTCATCTATTTCATCATCTTGTGGTACATTTGATGAAGAAGGCCTGCCAATATTTTGCACCTCTTCTTCATCTTCTTTTGGTTTGATGGCTCCAATTAGCATGTTCTTCATGGCTTCCCTAAGTGGCTCATCACCTACATCATCAAGATTTTCAAGTGCTCCTTGGGAACCATTAGTCTCATCAAACTCCACATCATATGTTTCTTATACCACGCCAGTGGCATGATTGAATACTCGATATGCTTTGGACTTTGATGAATAACCAAGTAGAAAACCAATATCACAACGTCTTTGAAACTTCCCTAGGTGATGGCGCTTCTTGTAGATGTAGCATTTGCATCCAAACACCTGAAAGAAGGAGACGTCTAGCTTTTCCCCATTTAGCAGTTCATAGGGAGTCTTCTCAAGTAGCCGGTGAGGAAATAGCCTATTTGATGCATAACATGCAGTGTTGACAGCTTCAGCCCAAAACCTCTCCGGTGTGTTATACTCATCAATCATTGTCCTTGCAAGTGTGATCAAGGTCCCGTTCTTCCTCTCAACAAGTCCATTTTGTTGAGGTGTGTATGTTGTTGATACTTCACGCTTGATCCCAATCTCATCACAATATTCATGTATGTTAGTGTTATCAAATTCTTTCCCGTTGTCACTTCTAATCTTCTTGATCTTGCAATCGAATTCATTTTGAGCCTTCTTGGCAAACTTATTGAATATAGATGCAACTTTAGATTTATCATGGAGAAAGAACACCCAAGTGTATCTTGAAAAGTCATAAACAATAACTAGACAGTAGAGGTTGCCACCAGCACTAGCATAAGTTGTTGGTCCAAATAGATCCATGTGAAGTAGTTCCAGTGGCCTTGATGTTGACATAAAAGCTTTTGTAGGATGTGTGTTAGCAACTTGCTTTCTAGCTTGACATGCACTACAAGGCTTGTCCTTTTCAAATACAACATCCTTTAGTCCTCTAACCATGTCTTTCTTTAGTACTTTCTTGAGTGTGCTCATTCCAACATGTGCAAGCCTTCTATGCCATAGCCATCCAAGTGATGCTTTGGTAAAGAGGCAAGTTCTTAAGTCTGCATCTTCAGAGGTGAAATCCACTAAGTAGAGATTGTTGTATCTAAATCCTTTGAACACCATTGACTCATCATCCATTTTTGACACAACAACCTCTATAGGAGTGAATAAGCATTCAAGGCCAAGATCACAAAGTTGACCCACTGATAGTAAGTTGAAGCTCAAAGGTGCAACCAAGAGAACATTTGAAATTGAGAGATCATTTGAGATTGCCACCTTGCCAAGTCCTTGAACTTTTCCCTTTGAATTATCCCCAAAAGTGATTTTATCTTGCCCATCAACATTCTCATCAAGTGAGGTGAACATCCGTGGGTTGCCAGTCATATGTTGAGTGCATCCACTGTCAATAACCCAATGACTCCCACCGGTCTTGTAGTTCACCTACATCCACAGACAAATCAAGCTTGAATTTTGAGGGCCCTATTTTGCATAGGACCAGTGACTTTCTCAATCAAGACTTTGCAACCCAAATTTGTCTAGGTCTACTCTTGCTTGGTGGACCTAGGAATGTAACTTTGACTTTTCCATTTGCTACTTTTCTTAGAACATAATGGGCATTGAAAGCAAATGGTATTGAGTGCTTTGGCAAGGGAGTTGGTGGTTTGGCTTTGCAGTTGTGGGCAAAATGACGTTCTTTTCCACACTCAAAGCATTTGATAGGCTTATGAGTCTGCTTTGGCTTGTATTGATTTGTAGCTTTCTTTTGCACAAAAGAATTATATCCAATACCAATCTTGTTTTTCATGACAGTGTTCATGAGCAATTCATTTTGGAGGTATTGGCCTTTGCTAAAATTTTGCACACTTGTGGCAAGATGTTCATTTTCACTCTTAAGTTTCTTGACCTCATTTCTAAGCCTTTCATTATCCACTGCCAACTCATTGTTGAAGTCATTGTTTTCAATGGCAACCTTTCCTCTAGTAGTTGCATCAGTCAAATATCTTTTCAATTTTTGGTTGTCTAATGTCAAGACTTCAACTTTTTTAGTCAGTTCATCATGAAGACTAGTTTGATCATCTTGGCTCAAATCATCACATGAGGTTGCTACATCAATCTTAATAGCAGGGTTAATAGCTTCATGTGTATTGCAAGATAAAAGTTTATTTGCAACAAGAAGATTATCATGATCAATTTTTGTCAGGGACCATAATTAGGGGTACCCTCAAGGCTCCTGATTCTCAGCTGGTAACCCCCATCAGCACGAAGCTGCAAAGGCCTGATGGGTGCGATTAAGTCAGGGATCAGTCCATTTGAGGGACACGATCACGCCTCACCCGAGCCTAGCCTCGGACAAGGGCAGCCGACCCCGGAGGATTTCCGTCTCGCCCGAGGCCCCCCTTCAGCGACGAACATATTCCCGGCTCACCCGAGGCCCTGCCTTCGCTAAGAAGCAACCCTGACCAAATCGCCGCACCGACCGACCAAGTCGCAGGAGCATTTAATGCAAAGGTGACCTGACACCCTTATCCTGGCGCGCACCCCCCAGCCGGCAGAGCCGAAGTGACTGCCGTCACTTCGCCGCTCCACTGACCGGCCTGACAAAAGGACAGCGCCGCCTACGCCACATCGACTGTAGCGCCACTGGACAGAGTCAGACTGACAGGCAGTCAGGCTCTGCCAGAGGCACCATGGGAAGCTCCGCTCCGCCCGACCTAGGGCTCGGCCTCGGGCTAAGTCCCGGAAGACGGCGAACTCCGCCCGACCCAGGGCTCAGACTCGGGCTAAGTCCTAGAAGACGGCGAACTCCGCCCGACCCAGGGCTCGGACTCGGGCTAAGTCCCGGAAGACGGCGAACTCCGCCCGACCCAGGGCTCAGACTCGGGCTAAGTCCCGGAAGACGGCGAACTCCGCCCGACCCAGGGCTCGGACTCGGGCTAAGTCCCGGAAGACGGTGAACTCCGCCCGACCCAGGGCTCGGACTTGGGCTCGGCCCCAGAAGACGACGATCTCCGCCTCGCCCGACCCAGGGCTCGGACTTGGGCTCGGCCCCAGAAGACAACGATCTCCACCTTGCCCGACCCAGGGCTCGGACTTGGGCTCGGCCCCAGAAGACGACGATCTCCGCCTCGCCCGACCAAGGGCTCGGACTTCGGCTCGGCCCCAGAAGACGACGATCTCCGCCTCGCCCGACCCAGGGCTTGGACTTGGGCTCGGCCCCAGAAGACGACAATCTCCGCCTCGCCCGACCCGGGGGCTCGGACTCGACCTCGGCTTCGGAGGAGCTTCCACATCGCCCAACCTAGGGCGTAGACCAGCCACGTCAACAGGAGGCGTCATCATCACCCTACCCCGAGTTGACTCGGGCCGCGGGGAACAAGACCGGCGTCCCATCTGGCTCGCTCCGCCAGATAGGCAATGATGGTGCCCCGCATGCTCTGTGACGGCGGCGGCTCTCAGCCCCCTTACGGAAGCAAGAGGACGTCAGCAAGGACTCAACGGCTCCGACAGCTGTCCTTTCGCCAAGCTCCATCGCTCCTTCGACGGCCACGACATCACACCAGCTGGGTGCCAAGATCTCTCCGGCTGCCACAACGGCATGTACCTAGGGCGCTAGCTCACCTCCGCTAGACACGTAGCACCCTGCTACACCCCCCATTGTACACCTGGATCCTCTCCTTATGCCTATAAAAGGGAGGACCAGGGCCCTCTTAGAGAGGGTTGGCCGCGCGGGGACGAGGACGAGAACAGGCGCTCGCTTGGAGCCGCTCGCTCCCTCTCCCGCGTGGACGCTTGTAACCCCCTACTGCAAGCGCACCCGACCTGGGCGCGGGACGAACACGAGGGCCGCGGGATTCCCACCTCTCTCACGCCGGTCTCCGGCCGCCTCGCTCTCCCCCTTCACGCTCGCCCTCGCGCTCGACCCATCTGGGCTGGGGCACGCGGCGACATTCACTCGTCGGCCCAGGGACCCCTCGGTCTCGGAACGCCGACAGTTGGCGCGCCAGGTAGGGGCCTGCTGCGTGTTGACGAACAGCTTCCCATCAAGCTCTAGATGGGCAGTCTCCAGCAACCTCTCCAACCCGGGACGGTGCTCCGTTTCGGGAGTCTTGAGTTCAAATCCCTCGACGGCAGCTACGACATGATACTCCTTCCACCGCCGTGCGACAACAACGGTGGCAGCCGACAACCCGCCTGCCGGCGGCGGAATCGGCGATGTCTTCCCCGCGTGGTGGAAAAGCAACCTTCGAGCTCACCCTGTCCTCTCCCCCGCCGACGGAGGAGGAGGCGGGGCAACCAAGGCCAAGCAGGAGGCAGCGCCTCGTCGGCTGTCGAGCGAGTCGATGGTCCTGGCACCCCAACGGGGGGCGCACTGGGCGTCGACCTCGCGTTTGAGACGAAGGCGAGCGCCGTCTCCCCGCGACACGCCAATCCCAAGCAAGCGAACGATGCCAGCGCGCTCGCGAAAAGCTTGCTGGACGTCACCCTCGTACCTGAGACGACGGCGCAGTCAGTCCCCGACGCGACCTTATCGCCGCCCGTCGATCAAAAGGTACCGATCGATTCCCATCCCGCGTCTTTCGGTTTCAGCCTCAACCCGTCTAGCGACTTCGCTTTGGCGGGCGCTTTCGTAGAGGCAAATCCAGACTCTCTAGGGTTTCGTGTGCGGTCACCTTGGGACCGGCTGACGGACGTCTCGACCTACGGGCCCTCTGGGTCCGAGGAAGACGACGAACCCAGCATCTGTTGGGATTCCTCTGGACTTGGCAACCCCAGTGCCATGCGGGACTTCATGACTGCATGCGACTATTGCCTTTCCGACTGTTCCGACGGTAGCCGTAGCCTCGGCGACGAGGACCGCGGCCCAAGTCGCGAATGCTTCCACGTCGATCTAGGGGGTCCCCCCGAAGGCAACCATCTCGGCATGCCGGAGGACGGTGACTTCCCTAGGCCGGTGCCTCGCGTTGACATCCCACGGGAGCTAGCTGTGGTCCCCGTTCAGGCGGGGGGTCATGACCCACAGCTCGAGCAAATCCGCGGGGTGCAGGCCGGGCTCGACGAGGGAGCAGGAGCGCTGGAGCCGATCCGTCGGGACGTCGGGCAGGCATGGGCGGGCCAACCTCCAGCCAGAGAAATACGTCATCTACCCCAGGGCTTCCAGCGCCGCATCACCGATGACGTCAGGATCAGGCCACCACCCGCATCCAGTGGGGTCGGCCAGAACCTGGCGGCAGCAGCAATGCTTCTTCGCCCGATGCCAGAGCCATCAACCACCGAGGGGCGGCGAATCCAGGGAGAGCTCAAGAATCTCCTGGAAGGCGCCGCGGTCCAATGGGCCGAGAGCTCTGCCTCCCGAAGGCAGGGGTACCCCTCGGAACCTCATGCTGCGACTTCCCGATTCATGCAGGAAGCCTCGGTCTACACCGGGCGCACGGGCAACACCGCGCCTGCGGCCCCGGGTCGCCTCGGCAACGAGCACCACCACCGTGACCGACAGGCCCACCTCGACGAGAGGGTGCGCCGAGGCTACCACCCCAGGTGTGGGGGACGCTACGACAGCGGGGAGGATCGGAGTCCCTCGCCCGAACCACCCGGTCCGCAAGCCTTTAGCCGAGCCATTCGACGGGCGCCGTTCCCGACCCGGTTCCGACCCCCGGCTACTATCACAAAGTACTCGGGGGAGACGAGACCGGAATTGTGGCTCGCGGACTACCGTCTGGCCTGCCAGCTGGGTGGAACGGACGATGACAACCTCATCATCCGCAACCTCCCTCTGTTCCTCTCCGACTCCGCTCACGCCTAGTTGGAGCACCTGCCTCCGGGGCAGATCTCCAACTGGGACGACCTAGTCCAAGCTTTCGCCAGCAATTTCCAGGGCATGTATGTGCGCCCCGGGAATTCCTGGGACCTCCGAAGCTGCCGACAGCAGCCGAGAGAGTCTCTCCGAGACTACATCCGGCGATTCTCGAAGCAGCGCACTGAGCTGCCCAACGTCACTGACTCAGATGTCATCGGCGCGTTCCTCGCTGGCACCACCTGCCGCGACCTGGTGAGCAAGCTGGGCCGCAAGACCCCCACCAGGGCGAGCGAGCTGATGGACATCGCCACCAAGTTCACCTCCGGCCAGGAGGCGGTCGAGGCTATCTTCCGAAAGGACAAGCAGCCCCAGGGCCGCCCATCGGAAGGTACTCCCGAGGCATCAACTCAGCGCGGCGCCAAGAAGAAGGGCAAGAAGAAGTCGCAAACGAAACACGATGCCGCCGACGCGGACCTCGTCACCGCCGCCGAGTACAAGAACCCTCGGAAGCCCCCCGGAGGTGCCAACCTCTTCGACAAGATGCTCAAGGAGCCATGCCCCTATCACCAGGGACCCGTCAAGCACACCCTTGAGGAGTGCGTCATGCTTCGGCGCCACTTCCACAGGGCCGGGCCACCCGCGGAGGGTGGCAAGGCCCGCAACGACGACAAGAAGGAAGATCACCAGGCAGGAGAGTTCCCCGAGGTCCGCGACTGCTTCATGATCTATGGTGGGCAAGCGGCAAACGCCTCGGCTCGGCACCGCAAGCAAGAGCGCCGGGAGGTTTGCTCGGTCAAGGTGGCGGCGCCAGTCTATCTAGACTGGTCCGACAAGCCCATCACCTTCGACCGAGACGATCACCCCGACCATGTGCCGAGCCCGGGGAAATACCCGCTCGTCGTCGACCCCATCATCGGTGACGTCAGGCTCACCAAGGTCCTCATGGACGGAGGCAGCAGCCTCAACATCATTTACGCCGAGACCCTCGGGCTCCTGCGTGTTGATCTGTCTTCCATCCGGGCAGGCGCTGCGCCCTTCCATGGGATCATCCTCGGGAAGCGCGTCCAACCCCTCGGACAGCTCGACCTTCCCGTCTGCTTCGGAACACCCTCCAACTTCCGAAGGGAGACCCTGACGTTCGAGGTGGTCGGGTTCCGCGGAACCTACCACGCGGTACTGGGGAGGCCGTGCTACGCAAAGTTCATGGCCGTCCCCAACTACACCTACCTGAAGCTCAAGATGCCGGGCCCCAACGGGGTCATCACCATCGGCCCTACGTACAAACACGCGTTCGAATGCGACGTGGAGTGCGTGGAGTACGCCGAGGCCCTCGCCGAGTCCGAGGCCCTCATCGCCGACCTAGAGAGCCTCTCTAAGGAGGTGCCAGACGTGAAGCGTCACGCCGGCAACTTTGAGCCAGCGGAGACGGTTAAGTCCGTCCCCCTTGACCCCAGCGGCGACGCCTCCAAGCAGATCCGGATCGGCTCCGGGTTCGATCCCAAATAGGAAGCAGTGCTCGTCGACTTTCTCCGCGCGAACGCCAACGTTTTCACGTGGAGTCCCTCGGACATGCCCAGCGTACCGAGGGATGTCGCCGAGCACTTGCTGGACATCCGAGCCGGAGCCCGACCCGTCAAGCAGCCGCTGCGCCGATTCGACGAGGAGAAGTGCAGAGCCATAGGCGAGGAGATTCGCAAGCTAATGGCGGCAGGGTTCATCAAAGAGGTATTCCATCCCGAATGGCTTGCCAACCCTGTGCTTGTGAGAAAGAAAGGGGGGAAATGGCGGATGTGTGTAGACTACACTGGTCTCAACAAAGCATGTCCGAAGGTTCCCTACCCTCTGCCTCGCATCGACCAAATCGTGGATTCCACTGCTGGGTGCGAAACCCTGTCTTTCCTCGATGTCTACTCAAGGTTTCATCAAATCAAGATGAAAGAGTCCGACCAGCTCGCGACTTCTTTCATCACACCCTTCGGCATGTACTGCTATGTCACCATGCCGTTCGGTTTGAGGAATGCGGGCGCGACGTACCAGCGGTGCATGAACCATGTGTTCGGCGAACACATTGGCCGCACGGTCGAGGCCTACATCGATGACATCGTAGTCAAGACGAGGAAAGCCTCCGACCTCCTTTCCGACCTTGAAACGACATTCCGATGTCTCAAGGCGAAAGGCGTCAAGCTCAATCCCGAAAAGTGTGTCTTCGGGGTGCCCCGAGGCATGCTCTTGGGGTTCATCGTCTCCGAGCGAGGCATCGAAGCCAACCCGGAAAAGATCGCAGCCATTACCAGCATGGGGCCCATCAAGGACTTGAAAGGCGTACAGAGGGTCATGGGATGCCTCGCGGCTCTGAGCCGTTTCATCTCACGCCTCGGCGAAAGAGGTCTACCTCTGTACCGCCTCTTAAGGAAGGCCGAGTGCTTCACTTGGACCCCTGAGGCCGAGGAAGCCCTCGGGAACCTGAAGGCGCTCCTCACAAAGGCGCCTATCTTGGTGCCCCCAGCTGCCGGAGAAGCCCTCCTGGTCTACGTCGCCGCGACCACCCAGGTGATTAGCGCTGCGATTGTGGTCGAGAGGCAAGAAGAGGGGCATGCATTGCCCGTTCAGAGGCCAGTCTACTTCATCAGCGAGGTACTGTCCAAAACCAAGATCCGCTACCCACAAGTTCAGAAGCTGCTGTACGCGGTGATCCTAACGCGACGGAAGCTGCGACACTACTTCGAGTCTCATCCGGTAAATGTGGTGTCATCCTTCCCCCTGGGAGAGATCATCCAGTGCCGAGAGGCCTCGGGTAGGATTGCAAAGTGGGCGGTGGAGATCATGGGCGAGACAATCTCGTTCGCTCCTCGGAAAGCCATTAAGTCCCAGGTCTTGGCGGACTTCGTGGCTGAATGGGTCGACACCCAGCTATCGACGGCTCCGATCCAACCGGAGCTCTGGACCATGTTCTTCGACGGGTCGCTGATGAAGACAGGGGCCAGCGCAGGCCTACTCTTCATCTCACCTCTCGGAAAGCATCTATGCTACGTGCTATGCCTCCACTTCCCGGCGTCCAACAATGTGGCCGAATATGAGGCTCTGGTCAACGGGTTGCGGATCGCCATCGAGCTAGGGGTCCGACGCCTCGACGCTCGTGGTGACTCGCAGCTCGTCATCGACCAAGTCATGAAGAACTCCCATTGTCGTGACCCGAAGATGGAGGCCTACTGCGATGAGGTTCGGCGCCTGGAAGACAAGTTCTACGGGCTCGAGCTCAACCACATCGCTCGGCGCTACAACGAGACTGCGGACGAGCTGGCTAAAATAGCCTCGGGGCGAACGACGGTTCCCCCGGACGTCTTCTCCTGAGACCTGCATCAACCCTCCGTCAAGATCGATGACACGTTCGAGCCCGAGGTACCCTCGGCCCAGTCCGAGGCACCCATGGCTCAACCCGAGGCACCCTCAGCTCGACCCGAGGCGCCCTCGGTTCAGTCCGAGGCACCCTCGGCCCCCGAGGGTGAGGCACTGCGCGTCGAGGAGGAGCGAAGCGGGGTCGCGCCTAATCGAAACTGGCAGACCCCGTACTTGCAATATCTCCACCTAGGAGAGCTACCCCTCGACCGAGCCGAGGCTCAGCGGGTGGCGCGGCGCGCCAAGTCGTTCGTCTTGCTGGGAGATGAGAATGAGCTCTACCACCGCAGCCCCTCAGGCATCCTCCAGCGATGCATCTCCATCGCCGAAGGTCAGGAACTCCTGCGAGAGATACACTCGGGGGCTTGCGGCCATCACGCAGCGCCTCGAGCCCTTGTTGGGAACGCTTTCCGGCAAGGCTTCTACTGGCCGACGGCGGTGGCCGACGCTACCTGAATCGTCCGCACCTGCGAAGGGTGCCAATTCTACGCGAGGCAGACCCATCTGCCCGCTCAGGCTCTGCAGACGATACCCATCACCTGGCCTTTTGCGGTGTGGGGTCTGGACCTCGTCGGCCCCTTGCAGAAGGCACCCGGGGGCTACATGCACCTGCTGGTCGCCATCGACAAATTCTCCAAGTGGATCGAGGTCCGACCCCCTGAACAGCATCAGGTCCGAGCAGGCGGTGGCGTTCTTCACCAACATCATCCATCGCTTCGGGGTCCCGAACCCCATCATCACCGACAACGGCACCCAGTTCACCGGCAGAAAGTTCCTGGACTTCTGCAAGGATCACCACATCCGGGTGGACTGGGCCGCCGTGGCTCATCCCATGACGAATGGGCAGGTGGAGCGTGCCAACGGCATGATTCTACAAGGGCTCAAGCCTCGGATCTACAACGACCTCAAAAAGTTCGGCAAGCGATGGATGAAGGAACTCCCCTCGGTGGTCTGGAGTCTGAGGACAACGCCGAGCCGAGCCACGGGCTTCACGCCGTTCTTTCTAGTCTATGGGGCAGAAGCCATCTTGCCCACAGACTTAGAATACGGCTCCCCGAGGACGAGGGCCTACACCGACCAAAGCAACCAAGTCAGCCGAGAAAACTCGCTGGACCAGCTGGAGGAGGCTCGGGACCAGGCCTTGCTACACTCGGCGCGGTACCAGCAGTCCCTGCGACGCTACCACGCCCGAGGGGTCCGGTCCCGAGACCTCCAGGTGGGCGACCTGGTGCTTTGGCTGTGACAAGACGCCCGAGGGCGGCACAAGCTCACGCCTCCCTGGGAGGGGCCATTCGTCATCGCCAAGGTTCTGAAGCCCGGAACATACAAGCTGGCCAACAGCCGAGGCGAGGTCTACGACAACGCCTGGAACATCCAACAGCTATGTCGCTTCTACCCTTAAGATGTTTTCAAGTTGATCATATACCTCGCACCCACGCAAAGTTTAGTCATCAAGGAAGGGTCGGCGTCGCCTCGGCAAAGCCCGACCCTCCCTCGGGGGCTAAAAGGGGGGGAACCCCCTCTGCGTCGAAATTTTCCTCGAAAAAAGATCTTTTCTGCCAGAATGTCTTTCGCGCTTTTTGGCTACTTCGAAAGTGGATCCTGAAAACGACGGAGTACACGTAAGCAGCCAAGGCTGACCGAGCCGAGGGACTCCTACGCCTCCGGGATACGGATACCTCACTCATCACCTTCTGCGATAAGTAACTCACGTTCGGATAAGTGATTCTGCGGACCGGACAAGTCTTCACGCTCGAAATCTCTTGTGCCGAAGCGATCCTTCGAGCCTTTTCGACTGCGTCGGTGACAGAGCCCCATGGACGGGTAAGAGTGCGCGTCAGCGGCAAGGCCGACCGAGCCGAGGGACTCCTACGCCTCCGGGATACGGATACCTCACTCATCACCTTCCGCGAGAAGCAGCTCTTGCTCGCACAAACATTTCTGTTACCGACAAAACAGTCTAGAGCTCGAAATAAAAGGAAAAGAGACGCAGCTTTACAAGACGGCGAGGGTGTGTTTAGGCCTCAGCGGCCGCAGGAAACACACGCTACAAGACAATCCGATCCTGCAGGCTCGGATCTTGACGGCTGAAGGGAGCAGCAGCACCCTTGGCATCGACGACACCTTTGGCGAGGGCCAACCTAGCCTCGGACGGCGACGCAGTCCGAGGATCTCCACTTTGAAGGACGACGTCATCACCACGCCCGGGCCATCGCCGCCAGGGTCTTCTCTGGGAACCCGGCCCGAGCAGGCGGCTCGGCCGGTCACCCCGGGGCCTCGGCCAGTTACCTTCCGAGGACGTCAATCCGGCCCGAGCAGGCGGCTCGGCCGGTCACCCCGGGGCCTCGGCCAGCTGCCCTCCAAGGACGTGAGCTCGACCCGAGGCCTCGGCTGGTCAATTCCGGCGTCGGACCCGCTAACGGACGACCCGGCCAGGCTCCGGCCAACCAGGTTACCTTTTCGAGCCAACTCTGCCTCTGTCCATGTTGACACCGCTACCCCTGGCCTCGGCTCATCGAAGAGCGGCCGAGGGGTTCCTTTAACTAAGTTAGAGAAGCCTCGGACAACAAGGCCGACCGAGCCAAGAAACTCCTACGCCTCCGGGATACGGATACCTCACTCGTCACCTGTACATGGGGCGACTCACGCTTGGTGAAGCGGTTCAGACAACCAACAAGCGAGTCTCAGTGCTCGAAAAGGAGGAAAATACACGGCTCCGTGCCGAAATCACATACATGTTCAGGCCCCGACAGCCACAATGAACAAAAACACCGACACTCAAGGTGCCATTACAAACGGAACTCCGGTTCCGTCCCCGCGGGTATGGACAACCTCCACGACGGGGAAGCCCATGGAGCGACAAGCTCTGGGCGAATCACCAGCAAACGCGGGTCGCCCCAAAGCGCATCGGCAGGTCCTCACTCCTGTCCTCGCCACGCAAGCGAGGAAGAGGACGGAATGTTGCATCCTAGCTGGACAGCAACAGCCTGCCTCCCCCAGCATGACTGGAGGATGTCTCCTCCGCAGAACTGGAGGATGGTCTCCACCACCAGAAGCTGGAAGAGGAGGCGGTCGGCCGACCCGCGTAGGGGGCAGAGCACCGGCTTGGCCCGGGCCCCGACCCAGCGAGGATGATGAAGACCAGCTAGGGGCGGGGAAAAGATCACAGCCCAGCTTGCTCCTCCCCATCCAGGGGCTGGTGGTCACCGTCTTGGGTGACCCCCGGCGAGGGGGAGCAGCCGGGCTGGCTGATGAAAATCCTTGAAGCCGAACGATGGCTGAAAGGTACCAACTCCCGCGGAGTTGCATTCCCCCAATGACGAGGCGGAAAGATGGCGGATCTCCCCCATCCGGGGGGCTGGAAGGTGGAAAGACACGATGCATAAGGGAGCGCGAAGGCATGGTCGCCCTCCAAGGGGGTCACCCTCCTTTTAAGGGCGGTTCTCCCTACTCGCGTCCCCAGCCGTCACGGGCTGAGTCTTCTCCAACACACCCCAAGGTCCTCCCCCACGGCGCGGGGGCTGGGCCCCACACGTCATGCAAGCCAACTCAGGGCAGAAGAAGCCAAACCGCCGCGTGCGGTGCATACAACCGCCCAGCGGTTACAAGCGACCCTCCACTTTTGCCCAGACCAACGGGCGAAAGGGTGGGCAGCCATGCAGGCGACATGCAACCGCGCCAAGTGGGCGCGCTCCTCCGACTCCCAACACGCCCGGCATGGAGGCCCAGGCCCACGCGTCATGCAACCGGTGCGCCGGTTGCTACGTGTGAGTAACTGCATCGCCACCCGCGCCACCACCACACCTCCTCGACTGCGGAACCAATACCGTGACTCGAGGCGACCCGGCGCACGACCCAGCAGCACCAGCCTGGCGCGACGGTCAACACGGCCAAAAGTGGGCCGACAGTAATGGCGGTGGCAGGCGAGCAGGCGCAGAGGTCGCGTCGTCAGCCAGGCTTACGTCCCATCCGGGGGCAGCGAGAGAACCCTCTCCCACGGCGTGAGGACGACGCGCCCATGATCCGTTCCTCGAACGGCTCACGCACGCGCAACGGTCGCCCCTCCAACCACTCGCCCCGTCGCATTAACTCCGCGACGGGACACGAGGCGCCTCTGGCAGAAGAAGCGGGCGACGCTTCCCCTTCGCCAAAATGACCACGTCCAAAAAGGTACGCCGCGTCGTTCGATTTCGTATCCTTTTCCGTTTTTCCTCTTTCTCTCTCTTGCAACAGGGACCGGGAAAGGGGGATACCCCGAAAAGGATCCTTCCCCGAGAAGGAACCAGGCTCCGAGCCCCCCTACTGATCAGAGGTTCGAAGGCTGGCCCCCCGGAAGGGTTCAACAGCCGCCTCAGATCGCGTGGGCCCTACACCCACTACTGGTCAGAGGTTCGAAGGCCGGCCCCTCGAAAGGGTTCAACGACCGCCTCAGGCTACTCGGGCTCCGCGCCCAATACTGATCAGGGGTTCGAAGGCTGGCCCCCGAAGGGTTCAAAGCCGCCTCAGACGCCGAGCGAGGGATGACCATGGGTACGTTCAATACATAACCAAGGCTCGGGCTGCGCTCCCGAGGTACCCTAGGACATTTCCGAGACCGGCGGGAACGATCTTGTAACATAATCCCACCAGAGGGAGGCATCGAGCCCTCGGACCCCGTCGCCAGGGGACCGGGTCTTGCAGATCACCCGTAGGTACTTTTGGGCGCGCCTCTGGGCCCCTAGCCGACCCCTAACGAACAGGGCACGGACGTCCACTCGGATTACCCGCTTGCAGCTCATCGGGGACACCATGTTCGGCGCCCATCGAGGGCAACATGGCGCTCTCCCCCCTCCTCCTTGCGGAAAGGCGATGCAAGGGCGTATGTAAAAAAGCCGAGTCTACCCCTGACCGCCCTCTCGCTCTGTGCAGAGGCTCGGGGGCTGCTCTCGCAAACCCGGCTCCGGCCGAACCATTGACAGCGTCAACATACCAGCCCGAGAACTTGGGACCTGACCGTACACTTGGGCTACGGCCAGCTCGCATGAGGGAACGACCAGACCAGCCGAAGCACTACGTGAGGTAGTAAGACCTCAAAGGAGTGAAACCACTCCTCCGAGGCCTCGGGGGCTACACCCGGCGAGTGCGCTCGCGCGCACCCACCGGAACAAAACGCAACCGAGAAAGGCTGGTCCCCTTGCAAAAAAGTGCGACGAAAGCCTCCAAGCGAGTGCAAATACTCCCTTCGAGGCTCGGGGGCTACTGTCGGGGACCATAATTAGGGGTACCCTCAAGGCTCCTGATTCTCAGCTGGTAACCCCCATCAGCACGAAGCTGCAAAGGCCTGATGGGTGCGATTAAGTCAGGGATCAGTCCATTCGAGGGACACGATCACGCCTCACCCGAGCCTAGCCTCGGACAAGGGCAGCCGACCACGGAGGATTTCCGTCTCGCCCGAGGCCCCCCTTCAGCGACGAACATATTCCCGGCTCGCCCGAGGCCCTGCCTTCGCTAAGAAGAAACCCTGACCAAATCGCCGCACCGACCGACCAAGTCGCAGGAGCATTTAATGCAAAGGTGACCTGACACCCTTATCCTGGCGCGCACCCCCCCAGCCGGCAGAGCCGAAGTGACTGCCGTCACTTCGCCGCTCCACTGACCGGCCTGACAAAAGGACAGCGCCGCCTACGCCACACCGACTGTAGCGCCACTGGATAGAGTCAGACTGACAGGCAGTCAGGCTCTACCGGAGGCACCATGGGAAGCTCCGCTCCGCCCGACCCAGGGCTCGGCCTCGGGCTAAGTCCCGGAAGACGGCGAACTCTGCCCAACCCAGGGCTCGGACTCGGGCTAAGTCCCGGAAGACGGCGAACTCCGCCCGACCTAGGGCTCGGACTCGGGCTAAGTCCCGGAAGACGGCGAACTCCGCCCGACCCAGGGCTCGGACTCGGGGTAAGTCCCGGAAGACGGTGAACTCCGCCCGACCCAGGGCTCGGACTTGGGCTCGGCCCCAGAAGACGACGATCTCCGCCTCGCCCGACCCAGGGCTCAGACTTGGGCTCGGCCCCAGAAGACGACGATCTCCGCCTCGCCCGACCCAGGGCTCGGACTTGGGCTCGGCCCCAAAAGACGACGATCTCCGCCTCGCCCGACCAAGGGCTCGGACTTGGGCTCGGCCCCAGAAGACGACGATCTCCGCCTCGCCCGACCTAGGGCTCGGACTTGGGCTCGGCCCTAGAAGACGACAATCTCCGCCTCGCCTGACCCGGGGGCTCGGACTCGACCTCGGCTTCGGAGGAGCTTCCACATCGCCCAACCTAGGGTGTAGACCAGCCACGTCAACAGGAGGCGCCATCATCACCCTACCCCGAGCTGACTCGGGCCGCGGGGAACAAGACCGGCGTCCCATCTGGCTCGCTCCGCCAGATAGGCAATGATGGCGCCCCGCATGCTCTGTGACGGCGGTGGCTCTCAGCCCCCTTATGGAAGTAAGAGGACGTCAGCAAGGACTCAACCGCTTCAACAGCTGTCCTTCTGCCAAGCTCCATCGCTCCTTCGACGGCCACGACATCACACCAGCTGGGTGCCAAGATCTCTCCGGCTGCCACAATGGCATGTACCTAGGGCGCTAGCTCACCTCCGCTAGACACGTAGCACCCTGCTACACCCCCCATTGTACACCTGGATCCTCTCCTTACGCCTATAAAAGGGAGGACCAGGGCCCTCTTAGAGAGGGTTGGCCGCGCGGGGACGAGGACGAGAACAGGCGCTCGCTTGGAGCCGCTCGCTCCCTCTCCCGCGTGGACGCTTGTAACCCCCTACTGCAAGCGCACCCGACCTGGGCGCGGGACGAACACGAGGGCCGCGGGATTCCCACCTCTCTCACGCCGGTCTCTGGCCGCCTCGCTCTCCCCCCTTCGCGCTCGCCCTTGCGCTCGACCCATCTGGGCTGGGGCACGCGGCGACATTCACTCGTCGGCCCAGGGACCCCCCGGTCTCGGAACGCCGACAATTTTAATCTTTGTATAGTCTTCCTTAATTTTTACAAGTCTATCCTTCAACTCCCTATTTGCTTCATTTAATTTGTCACACTTATCCTTAGCATCTTTTAGGGAGGATTTAAGCTCACTTACAGTGGATGACATAGTTTTGTTTTCTTCTTTCATCTCATCACTAGCTTTTACAACTATGTCATATTTGGCATTTAAAAATTCATTTTCATCTTTCAACTTATCACATTTAGCCTTTGACTTCCTAATGATTTAAGTGTATTCCTTAAGAAAGTCAGCTAGTTCATCATAGGAAGGTAAAGCAAATTCATCATCACTATCACTATCATCAATAATATCATTATCATTTTGTACCTTTCGTTCACCTTTAGCCATGAGGCATAGGTGAGAAGTCAATGAGGGGGATGGTGGTGGTGAAGAGAAGTACCTAGCGATGGCGGCAACTTTTTCATCATTTTCTTCTTCACTTGAAGAAGACCCGCTTAATGACTCAATGTCAGTGAGCCAGTCACCAACAATGTATGTCTTTCCATTTTTCTTTTTGTCGAACCTTTTCTGCTACCCATCCTTTCTCCTGAAGAATTTCGTTTCCTTTTTCTCGTCGTCACTGTCATCATCTTTCTTGTCCTTGAACTTGTTCTTCTTGGGCTTGTTGCATTGATGAGCAAGATGACCAAGCTCTCCACAGTTGTAGCAGTCCATTTCAGAGATGGGCTTTCTTTTACTGGAGAAGAATTTCTTCTTTCTTGAGTCAAACTTGATGCCTTCTCTGTTGAGCTTCTTTAACATTTTTGTGGTCTTTCTCACCATCAAGGCAATGTTGGCATGAAGATCATCATCACTTAGGATTCCTCCTCAATTTGCACTTTAGCTTTTCCTTTCTTTTCTTGATTGGCTTTGAGAGCCAAATCTCTTCTCTTGGAAGATGACTCATCCTTGTCATTTATGTGCATGTACATTTCATGTGCATTGATCTTTCCCAATATTTGTGTAGGAGTAGCAACTGAAAGATCCATCTGATGCAACACTATGACAATGTGTCCATATTTGTCAATTGGAAGGACACTGAGAATCTTCCTCACATCATCCGGTTGTGAGATTTGGGTGAGCCCCAAGCCGTTTACTTCCTCTACAAGAATATTGAGACGTGAGTACATAGCATTAGCATTTTTATTTGCAAGCATCTCAAAAGAATTTAATTTTCTCATAGCAATATGATATCTCTCCTCACGCTCACTTCTAGTCCCATCATGTAGAGCACATATATCCATCCACAAATCATGATCATATCTATGGTTGCTAACTCTATTAAAGACATCTTTGCAAAGGCCTCTAAAAAGAGTGTTTTTGGCCTTAGCATTTCATTTCTCATAGTTAAACTCTTCTCCTACAAGATTTGCGGGATCTCTAGGTTCGGGGAACCCTTGTGTGGCGGCTTTGTAGACACCAATGTTTATAGCCTCTAAATAAGCTTCCATACAAATTTTCCAATATGGAAAATCGTCACCATCAAAAGCGGGAGTAGGCCCATCCCCACAGGACATCGCTACTCTAGCGGTTAAGCTAATCTAAGAGCAACAAGGCTTTGATACCAATTGAAAGGATCACGATGCCTAAGAGGGAGGTGAATTGGGATTTTCTAAAATTCAACAATAATTAAACCCTAAGCAAGAGCCCAACTTCACCTAACAACTAGCAATAATAGAATACTACTAGAAATACAACAATGCTAAGACAATACTTCAACTACTTGCTAAACAAATGCACAAGGTAAAATACTTGAATTAAGTGCGGAATGTAAAGCAAAGTTTAGAAAACTCCTCCAATTTTTCTCAAGGTATCAAAGAGTCGGCACTCTCCCCTAGTCCTCGTTGGAGCAACCGCGCAAGGGTATCGCTCCCCCTTGGTCCTCGCAAGAACCAAGTGCTCACTATGAGATGATCCTTTGCCACTCCAGCGTGGTGGATCCCTCACGACCGCTTACAATCACGAGCCAGGTCACCAACAAGTTCTCCAAGGTGATCACCGAGCTCTCAACACCACCAAGCCGTCTAGGTGATGCCGATCACCAAGAGTAACAAGCCGTAGACTTTCACTTGACCAGGAGAAGCCTAATGCATGTGGTGTGTGCTCTAGGTGGCTCTCGCTAGCACTAATGAGATCCAAATGCGAGATTAAGATTTTCTAATCACCTCACTAAGCTTTGTGGTGCTTGCTCTAGCAATGTGTAGTAGTAAATGTGGGCAGCAAGACATTCAATATGGTGGGTGGAGGGGGTATAAATAGCCCTCACCCACCAACTAGCTGTTACCAACCCTCGCTGCGCATGGGCGCACCGGACAGTCCGGTGCGCCACCAGTGCGCCAACGGTCACTTCCAACGGCTAGTTCTGACAGCTAGCCGTTGGGCAGTTGGCACACCGGACAGTGAACAGTCACTGTCCGGTGCACACCGGACAGTCCGGTGTGCCAGCTATATTTTGATTTCTGAACTCTGCGCTCTCAGGTTTCTGAGGGGAGAAGCACTTCCCCGGGCTAGGTTGGCCCCACTGACAGAGGGTGCACCTGACAGTCCGGTGCCCCTAGACCAGAAACCCTAAGTTCTATTTTCTTCTGATTTTTAAATCGGTTTTCGTTCTAACTCGTGAGTATGTTTTAGAGTGACACCTAGCACTATATGTGAGTGTGAATATGCACCAACACTACACTAGAACTCTCTTGGTCAAACTACTCATCGACAACCCCTCTTTATAGTACAGGCAAAACAAAATAAAAGACCTAACTCTATACCGAGTGTCTGAAACTCCTTGACACTCGGAATACGAAGACCTTCATCTTTTGTTTCGTCGTTTCAGCCATCGCTTCAAGTTCTTATCTTGGGGATTGTTTTCACCGTTGTAGTACATCTTCCTGTAATGCGACCTAACTAACCATTTGTCTCTACAAAACACAAGTTAGTCACATATAATATTATGTTGTCATTAATCACTAAAATCAACCAGGGGCCTAGATGCTTTCAGCGGGGCGCAACTTCCTTTTGTCGTTTTATTTTTTTGGTTGTGTTGAATACTTGTTCTCAAATACTATAAATTAAGAACAAGGCAACATAAAATATTAAATGTTAATGTCCTTCGTCCGCTGAAGCATTATCTCCTTGAGGATTTAATGAACTTCGAACGAAGGCCATGATCAGAGTATCACGAAGATCATACCTTCGTGATCAAACTTATAAAATAATGTAAAATGAAGTATAAATTATAAAATGTTAGAAAGAGATATGTTAAACATAAATAACAATTAACATTATTAACATATCTCATTATATTTATACCTTCGTCTTGGCAGAAAGTGATAATTCCTAAGTAATGTGTCAGCGATTACAAGATTGCATGAACAGTACAGGGGTACTGTTCACCTATTTATAGGCACGGGGCACTGCTGCTGCATTCCTGAAAATTGGCTGCGAGCACGGAAAAATTATCAACAGACCCAATTTTAGTTTATCACTAGCAGATCTAGATGATATCCCTAATCCTGCTCGAAGTATAGCAAATAAATTTATAAAAGTGGTATGGACAAAGGGTGGATGAGAAAAAGCTGGTGACGAAGCTCGAAGTCATCTTAAGCCGGTAACAAAATCATACCTTGTGCTTATCTCTTCCTTCGAACTTGAATTTTGCTTACAATTCTTTAACTCATGTAGGATGATGAAGCCGAAGCTGAAGCTTGAAGAGTAGGAAGATGACGCTGAAGCTTTAATGGATGACTATGCCGAAGCTAAAGCTTGATGAGTACTGATGAAGCTTGAACAGATGACTGTAGAAAA
The DNA here is from genome assembly GCA_029449295.1 of Zea luxurians. Lineage (NCBI taxonomy): Eukaryota > Viridiplantae > Streptophyta > Magnoliopsida > Poales > Poaceae > Zea > Zea luxurians. The sequence goes on from JAOPSE010000573.1 coordinate 418,680, forward strand.
GCTCAAAAAACTTTTTGTAATAACTTTTGTAAATATAATTAAATTTTACTTGATGAACTTTGGCCATACCTTGTAATATATCCCTACCTTCCCATAAATGTATGAAGTGCTTTGGTGTGAACGAAATTAGCATTTTTGAGCCGAAGGCGAAAAACACCTTCCCTTCTTTTCGTACACAGCGAAGCATAAAAACTGCTTCTTTTTCTCTTTTGCCGAAGCCTGATCTTTAGAGCCGAAGCAACTGCTTGTGTTATGATAATGATGATCCTACGTATGTCTAAATGAATGTTTATGAATGCAAATGTTATGATGTAATGTACCGTGCAAATGAATGTCCAAACACATATTTGAAGCAACAACCAAAGCCTTCATTCCTTTAGGAATAAACAAAGTCTCTTTGCCGTTTATTTTTTGGCTTCACTGTTTATTTTTCGGTGTATCAGCGCTGACTTTTCGCTGTAAGTTCTGCATTCCCTTAGGAACGTCTTTTGAACTTCTTCGCCTTCTATTTTCGGTGGTATCGCGTTGACTTTTCGCGCTTCGCCTTATATTTCGGCGGAATCAGCATTGACTTTTCGCTGTAAGCTCTGCATTCCCTTAGGAACGACTTTTGAGCAGAAAACTTACGCTGCGCTCCCTTAGGAACGACTTTTTGTAGTTTCGTCGTGCTCTGCATCCACTTAGGGACGTCTTTCGAGCTTCTCCCTATTTCTTCTTTTTTCTTTGCACTCGATGGTGCGAGCTCAGTTTTTACATTTACATCTTTGGGGGATACTGCTTTTGTAGAGCTGTAATAAGAAAAAAGGGAAATTACAAGCTATGGCCCCATTAAAAACCTTTCTCCCCCTTCGAAAAGGAAAAGGGTGCCATAAGAAAAAATAAAAAGATTACATCAAGCTATACATAATATCGCCGAAGCTCATCCGCATTCCAAGATCTAGGAATGTTGTTACCATCCATATTCTTCAATCTGTAGGAACCGGGTCTTGGCGAAGATACTACCAGGAAAGGTCCTTCCCATTTCAATTGTAGCTTGCCTACTGTATCTAGGTTGGCAACCCTCCGAAGTACCAAGTGTCTGGCCTGATATTCTTTAATCGAACTTCTCTATCCCGCCATTTTATTGTTTCGGCTTGATATTTATTGATATTCTCCACAGCTTGAAGCCTGATCCCTTCTAGAGTATCTTTTTCCACAGAATAATCAGCTTCATCTTCTGTCGAAGCCACTGTTCTTATTGATCCTGCTTTAGCTTCTTCCGAAGTTATTGCTTCGTCACCAAATAGTAGTTTGAATGGTGAAAAGCCTGTTGACCTTGACATTGTTGTATTGTGGCTCCACACCACTTTGATCAATTCATCTGGCCACTTTCCCCTGGGTTGATTGAAGATTAACTTCATTATTCCCATCATTATAATGCCATTAGCTCTTTCAACAAGTCCATTTGACTCCGGATGCCTGACTGATGCAAAATGAATCTTCGTGCCAATTTGCTCATAGAACTCTTTGAAAGCTTCGGCATCAAACTGTGTTCCGTTGTCCACAGTAATGGCCTTCGGCACTCCGAAGTGACAAACAATATTTTGCCAGAAAAACTTCTGAATAGTGACTGAGGTTATTGTGGCTAGAGGCTTCGCTTCAATCCATTTGGAAAAATATTCTACTGCCACCACAACATATCTTAAATTTCCTTGTGCTGGTGGAAGTGGACCTAGCAAATCAAGGCCCCACCTTTGCAACGGCCAAGTGGGATATATTAACTGAGTCAGAGATGAGGGTTGTTTCTGATCCCTTGCACATTTTTGACAGCCTTCACATTTTTGAACTAATTCTGCTGCATCCGAAGCTGCCTTCGGCCAATAAAATCCTTGACGAAAAACTTGTCCCAGCAAGGGCCTAGATCCGATGTGGGATCCACACAGACCTGCGTGTATCTCCTTCATCAATTCAATACCTTCGGTTCTTGATAAACATTTGAGGAGTGGTGAACAAACCCCATATTTATACAATTCCCCTTCTATTGTTACATATGGTCTTGTCCTTGCTTCCATTCTCTTGTTATAAACTCCGTCATCAGAGAGACAGTTGCCTTGGAGGAAGGATATGATTTCAGTTCTCCAATCCTCACTATGTACTGGAGAAATGTTAAGTATAGCTCTTTCCATAAGTTCAACCAAAGGTGCCTTTATTGTTTCGAAGAATACCTCCGAAGGTATAGGGAGCCCCTGAGCCGCTGATTTGGCTAACAAATCTGCATGTTCATTTTCACCCCTTGGAATATTGTTGACAGAAAAGCCTTCGAAAGAAGCTTCCAACCTTCGAACTGCATCCAGATATTTTTCAAGCTTCAGATCTCGTGCCTTGCTGCTTTTGTCCACATGACCAGCAATAACTTGAGAATCGGTTTTCAAAATAGCCCTTCTTATTCCCATTGCTCTTAATTTCCGAAGCCCCAATAGAAGTGCTTCGTACTCAGCAATATTATTTGTGCAGCTGAAATCAAGTTTCATTGCATAACATGTTCTGACTTTGGAAGGTGCAACTAAAATAGCAGTTGCGCCTGCCCCGAAGGTTCCCCAGGAACCGTCGCAGAACACTGTCCAGGCTTCGGTATCTTTACTTGCTTCTTCCTCCTGAGCCCCTGACGTCCAGTCAGCGATGAAGTCTGCTAACGCCTGAGACTGAATCGAGGATCTATGTACATAGTCGATGGTGAACTCGTTGAGTTCCGCAGACCACTTTCCAATCCTTCCAGTAGCTTCTCTGTTTCTCATAATATCCTTCAAAGGCTGTGATGAAGGAACAATTATATGAAATGCTTGAAAGTAGTGACGAAGCTTCCTGGAGGCCATTAGGACAGCATATAACACCTTCTCCAACTCTGTATAATTTTTCTTTGATAAACTGAGGACTTCGGAAACAAAATAAACTGGAGCTTGCTTTTTAGTTTGTCCTTCAAGCTTCTCCTGGACAAGTGCTGCACTTACTGCAGAGTGCGAAGCTGCCACATACAATAGCAGAGGAGCCCCTGGCGCAGGTGGAGTTAGCGTCGTTAGGTCTATCAGATACTGCTTCAGCTCTTCGAAGGCTTTCTGCTGAGCTGGTCCCCATTGAAAGACTTCGGCTGACTTCAGCACTTCGAAGAATGGTAAATTCCTCTCTGCTGATCTAGATATGAATCTATTCAAGGATGCCAGTCTCCCGGTCAGCCGTTGGGCCCCCTTCTTTGTTCTCGGCGGTTCCATCCGAAGAATAGCTTCGATTTTATTCGGATTAGCTTCGATTCCCTTTGTCGAAACCAAGTAACCAAGGAATTTTCCCTTCTTTACTCCGAAGACACATTTTTCTGGATTCAACTTCAGGCCAGCTTGCCTAAAGTTAGCAAATGTTTCCTGCAGATCGGCAATGTGATTTTCTTGCTTCGTGCTTTTTACTATGATATCATCAACATATGTTAGCACATTTCTGCCTATCTGAGAATGAAAGACTTTAGCTGTCATTCTGCTGAAGCTTCCTCCAGCATTCTTGAGCCCCTCAGGCATCCGAAGGTAACAATATGTTCCACTGGGGGTTATGAAGCTGGTTTTTGGCTCATCTTCCTTCTTCATCCAGATTTGATGGTAGCCTGAATAACAATCTAGCAGACTCATGAGTTCTGACGAAGCTGCTGCGTCTACTAGGGAATCTATCCTTGGTAATGGAAATTCATCCTTCGGACAAGCCTTATTGAGATCAGTAAAATCAATGCACATCCTCCATTTACCATTGGCCTTCTTCACCATAATAGTGTTAGCTAGCCATTCTGGATATTTTACTTCTCTGATTACTCCAGCACTGAGAAGTCTTTTCACTTCATTCCGAGCACCTTCGACTTTGTCATCAGACATCTTCCGAAGCCTCTGCTTTCTGGGTCTGAAGGATGGATCAACATTGAGCGAGTGTTCAATGACATCCCTGTTGACACCACATAGATCGTTGGCGGACCATGCGAAAACATCTTTGTTGTTGAACAGAAACCTTGTTAGGTTTTTCTCCTGTTCCTCAGACAATTGAGATCCCAGCAACACCTTCTGCTCTGCTATATCTTCAAATAAGAGCATGGGCTTCGGCTGATCGGCCGAAGCAGCCTTCTTCCTTCTATACTTGTACTGCTCACAAGCTTCAGCTCTATCTATATTATGGATTGCTTTTGAATCTGTCCAGTTTCCATCGACCTTTCTGGCAGCTTCCTGACTTCCATGGATAGCAATAGGTACTTGATCCGAAGGTATCTTCATGCAAAGATATGCTGGATGAAGAATTGCTTCAAAAGCATTGAGTGTCCCACGACCAATGATTGCATTGTAGGGGTACTCCATGTCGACAATATCAAACACAATTTGTTTAGTCCTTGTGTTGTTGACGAATCTGAAGGTGACTGGCATCGTGATCTTGCCAAGCGCTACAATCTGTCTTCCTCCGAAGCCACAAAGAGGGTGTGTAGCATCATGAATCTTATCCTCTGGCTCTTGCATCTGTCTGAAGGCTTTAGCAAATATAATATCCGTTGCACTGCCTGTATCGACCAGAACATTGTGGACCAGAAATCCTTTGATAACACAAGAAATAACCATAGCATCATTGTGAGGGTAATCCTTGAGCTGAAGGTCCTCTTGAGAGAAGGTGAAAGGGAATTAGGCTTACACCTATTTCCTATACTAATTTTGGTGGTTGAATTGTCCAACACAAATAATTGAACTAACTAGTTTGCCCAAGTTTATAAGTTCTACAGGTACAAAGGTTCACCATAAGCCAATAAAAAGACTAAGAAAAAAGGTTCAAACGAAGGAGCAAGGGCCAACCAAAGGCACCATGGACTGGTGCACCGGACTGTCCGGTGCACCACCGGACAGTGTCCGGTGCACCAGGGAAGACCGACTTCAAACTCTTCACCTTCGGGAATTCTCGGAGCCGGCGCGCTATAATTCGTCGGACTGTCCGGTGCTCCAAGAGGACGCGGCTCCGAACTCGGCAGCCTCGGGAATTCACTTCGGCTGCTCCGCTATAATTCACCGGACATGTCCGGTGTACACCGGACTGTCCGGTGTAACTGTGGAGCAACGGCTACTTTGGCGCCAACGGTCACCTGCAGGCACATTAAATGCGCGCCAGTGCGTGCAGTCTGGCGCGCAGAAGTCAGGCACGCGCGTCATGTCGCACCGGACACTGAATAGTGGATGTCCGGTGCGCCACAGGACATCCAGGCGGGCCCAGCGTCAGAGCTCCAACGGTCGGAACCCCAACGTTCGGGTGACGTGGCTGAGGCACCGGACATGTCCGGTGTGCACCGGACTGTCCGGTGCACCATACGACAGACAGCCTTCACCAACGGCTAGATTTTGGTTGGTGGCTATAAATACCACCCCAACCGGCCACTTCAAGGTGTGGGAGCCCAAGCAACATTCCAAGTCATATAGTTGACATACTCAAGCCCTCCCAACCACATATATTCATTGATCCATCCTATACACAAGATTTAGTCCACTACAACCAACACAAGCGCCACAAAAGAGAGAGCAAGCAATTGAGAGCTACTCAATTGATTTTAGCCCTAGCGCCTTGTGAGATTCATTGAGAGATAGTGTGTGCTACATCTTTGTGTTCATTTGTGCGTGGAGTATTGACTCCCATCGAACTTCCTCCAAAGTTTTGGAGGCTTGTAAAAGCTAGCAAGAGACACCAAAGAGTGTGGTGGTCCTTGTGGGATCGAGAGTGATCCTTGAGAAGAAAAAGAGCTCACCGATCCTTGTGTGATCGGGGGAGAGAGGGAAAGGGTTGAAATAGACCCGTCCTTAAGTGGACTCCTCAAACAGGGACTAGGCCTTCGAGGGCCGAACCTCGGTAAAACAAATCACCCGTGTCCATTGTGTTTATTTCTTGTGATTTGTTTGTTTTCCCTTGCTCTAGGTGTTCTTGCGCCATTCTTCGCAAATATCATTTGGTGTTGCTTCAAGTTAAATTCTCATTTAGTGAAGCAACACTTCGCAAGAAAGAACTTGACTTAGTGCTCTTCTCATCTAAGGCTACTTGCTTTGTCATTCTATAACTTATTAGTAGTATTGATTTATCAATTCCGCATTATTTGAAAGCAATACTCTTTACAAGCAAAGACTTAGTTTTTATACTCCGATATTTGTGTATCTTGTTCTAACCACTAATCCAGGGATCTAGTTGGGGGATAAAGTTTTAAATTTCAGGTTTTGCCTATTCACCCCCCCCCCCCCCTCTAGGCGACTTTCAATTGGTATCAGAGCTAGGCACTTCATCTAGAGTCTAACAACTCGAAGTGATGGCTCATAGAAGATCCCAAAAGAACAAGAAGACCCAGGAGATCAAGGAGGTAACTCTTGAGATATTACTTTCCGATTGTTCTAATTATGATTCATGGTCTACTAGAGTGATAAATGCTTTTAGAGCGGTAGACCCACAATTAGAACAAATTTTAGACAAGAGTATTATTCCTCCTAACTATGCTAGGGAAAATGCCTCCGAAGAAGATTTAAGATGTATTCGCTTAAACTATTTAGCTTATGACATCTTAAGTAAATCCCTTAGCAAAGAAGATTATCATGCCTTCATAATAAAATATGACAAACCCATTTGTGATGTGCATGATATTTGGACTAGAATTAAAAGCAAATTTAATAAGTCCAAACATGATAGTTCATTTTGTGCTTCTACTTCCTTTGGTATTTGTGATACTAACCCTTGCAAGGAAGAAGAAGAAAATGAACGGTGGAGACCAAACGATGAATCCACCTCTCCAAAAGGTTTGTCTTCCCATTTCGATTCCCACATGTGTTGTGTGGCTAATGCAAATGATAGCGGAAGCACAAACGAGGATGAGGAGGAAGAAAGAAGCTTTGTGCAACTCTACGCTCGCCTAAGCCAAGAAGATAAGGCGGTCACGCTCAAGCTTCTAGAAAGAGCGAGAGAGCAAGGCGAAGCTCGTCAAAGGCTAGAACGTATTCTCTCAATGAAGATGCAATGCTTTGACGAGTTGACTAAAGAACATGAGGAGCTAAAATGCTCTCATGTTGATTTGGCCCAAAGGTATAAAACTATTTCAATTGAGCAAGATAACGCTTTACATTGTATTGCTCAATTAGTAAATAGGAATACCTTGCTTAAGGACCAAGTAGAAAAGCTAAAAGATGAAAATCTAGCTTTTCAAGAAAAATATGATATGCTTCTATGTTCTCATGAAAATCTTATGGATGATCATATCATATTAAATATTGCTCATGAGGTTGTGATAGAAAACTTAAAATCCCAACAACCTCACTCATGCACATGTATTCAAATTGATACTATATTACCATGTGCTAATGCTTGTTGTCCGTCGACAAGCAAATCCTCTTTTGAGCTAGAACTTGCAGGAACAAATGATGATACATATCAAAAGCTCAAGGAAGAAAATGAGAGGCTAAAAATGAGCTTGACACAACTAAAAGGGGAGTGCATTGCTCAACCTTCTCAAGATAACCGTGATCACATGGTGAAGAAGCTTGAGACAGGAACAACCGTGGCATGCACTACATCCCTTGAAGAAAATGTCAAGGATTTGAGGATTGCCAAGAGGAAGAAACAAAAGATGAAAGTCAACACCTCCTCCAAAAGCCTCAACCACGCCTCCACAAAAGGTAACATCCAAGGTAATGATCAAGCCACACTTCACATTAAGAGGTGTAGTGAATGCTTTGAAGAGGGGCACTTGATTAGGTCATGTCCCTACATTAAAAATGGCTTGATTATTAACAAGGATGATAGACTTTGTTTTACATGCTCCAAGAAGGGACACTTGCTTAGATCTTGTCCCCATTTAAAACAAAAAGGCATAAGGTTAGAAAAGAAAGTTTTTACTAACCATGTAGCAAGCAACAACAAGGAAAGAAGAAAGCTTCAAAACTTGAAAAACGCCTATGCTACACATGCCGAAAGAAGGGACATCAATGCAAGGATTGTCCCATTGGTAACAATCCCACTCCTAACTTGTCAATTAATTCTCATATAACTAGGCAACCCAAAATTGCAACTTGTGCTAGAAAGGTAATGAGTTTACCTAGTGCTAACACAAAGGATATTTGGGTTCCTAGATATTTGTTGACTAACCTTGATGGACCCATCAAGCGATGGGTACCAAAATATGCTTGACAAGCTTTGTAGGGGGAGGAGATGATATGATGCCTAGGGGTGCTTGAGAGAGTCCATTCAATTTTTATCAACTCAAGCTATCAATCTTCAATGATCTATACCCGTGATTGACCCAAGGTTATTTTTCAAATTGCTATGTCTTAAACTCATATCATCTCGAGGAAAATATTATATGTTGTAGGAAGTAAAGAGATATCATGTGCGAAAATCAAGGCCCTACAACATGGAGGAAAGCCAAAGGATGGTAACACTTATCTTTTAAGTGCAAGTATTTTAGAATATCTTTCTCTTATGTGTCTTGTGTAGTCACATAGAAATATGTTGCACTTCAAATATCTTTAAATTTATATTACCATTCTTTGAAGAATTTCCTCTCATATGGTAGATTGCACACTCATCAATTCCATCCTATGGCAATCTACATACTTTAATTTGTTGCAAGTATATCATGGCATGTTTTTCGCTAAGTTATTCTATTATTGCCATGATTCTAGAAATAGAGAGATTTTTCAAGTTCTTAAATGTAAGGAATTCAAATCCTTTGAACACTTATAAAGGGAATCTCTCTCTATAATAGTGAGACTAATGATTTTATTTAAGTAACCCAAGTAGTCTCACTTGTAGAGAATTAGTTTCTCTTTGGAAGCATGAAATCTAACATAAAAAAAAGGGAAGATCAATCCAATGTTTTATGATGTGTTTCTACTTACTTAAATTGGATATGATTCTTTCACATTTATCGCTTTCCATTTCATGAATTAGATTTATTTCTGTATTCTTAAAAGATTGTGTATGCTTATGTTATGAGTTAAAATTGAGCATAACATCATCTATGGACATTCTAGTTCATGCTATGAGGTTTACATGTTTTAGTAATCTAGCTTTTCATTCCTTATCAAAAATAGTTACAAAAATGGAAACTAGTGCTTGTGTTACTAACAAAGTATCTCTTGAGCCTACTTATGAATGATGAAACTGTCTATATTTTCTATCTAAAGAGATCATCTTTCATCATAGACTCCCTTGTGCTATTAACATCCTTCTTGAGTATTTTCAATAAGTTTGAAAGGAAAAGGAAACAACTACAAAGGGAGGACTCTCAAATGAAAGAGGAGGACCATCTAGAACAACACCACCTACCTGGATAATAAGGTCTATGTGGTGTGGTTGTGAGTATTCTAAATACCTTCATTATGAGAATACCAGGCTTAAGTTGTTTATTGCAAAATTTATGAGCCTTGATTAAGATGTATAATGCTTCTCCCTATTTGTCGTTAAAGTAAATACATCCATTCAATTCAAATACTCGATACATATCTTTAGGGGGAGTCTATTCTTATATCTTGATTTTGTTGAGACTATTGATTTATCTTAGTAATTTCATATAGTCTCTTGCATGAGAATGAGTTTCTCATAAAGTATGCTACTATTTTTAAATTCTTGCCTCTCACTCTAAAGTAGCATATTGGCTGGATTCTCCTACTCTAAGCTCAATTGATAATCTAATGCGTATGTTATTCTTTTGATCACATCTGTTATTTGTTTGATCATTGAATGACTTCAATCAACAATCATGCTTCTTAGTGCCATATATACTATCAATATCTCTCTTGATATGCTCTAAGTTAAAAGGAGAATTCATGATACATTTATGCAACTTGTGATCCATTTGATATATGCTAACAATAACTTGAAAAGATCACTAGTTGTAGAACTCTCTCTTGTGCAAAATATTTCCATATATTGTCATTAAGAATAGGTCTTAAGCATCTAAGACTAAGGACAAAGAACAATGAAGAGAGCGTCCCAATGTAAAGGTACAAAAAGGTAAAACTATCTCCTCTCATTTAAACTTGTACCTAAATCTTCCTTCTCTATACTCTCTTTCCATACCTTGTTTAAAAGGAAGAGAAAGCATGTCCATGCATATCCCTGCTTCATATCTAGTTTAAATTCTCAAAAAATCATTCATGCTTTAATACATCTTTGTTGAAACTAGATGAAGTGATTTAATTGTCAAAGAGCTTAAAGTTTAACCTTGTAACGAGGATAAGCTGCCTTTGTTCCAAAGGTGGATGGTCCTTAAGTCTCTTTGAAAATCCTTAAGGGAAAATGCTTAAATTGTTTACAACATGCTTTCATAAGTGCATAAATTGTCATGAGCATCACACTTATACTATGACACAATGCACTTCACATTCTGTGTGATATAGATATGTTCTCATTAACCTAATTATGTGCAATTGGCATTTAAGGCCAAAATATGTGTTCCTCTCCATGCACATACTTAGGGGGAGCAATCTATGTTATATAGAACTATGATCATGCTTAATTTGATATATCCTTTTGATCATGTCTCTTTTATATATACTATGACTAATGTGTTTTCAAGTGTATTTCAAACCAAGTCATAGGTATATTGAAAGGGAATTGGAGTCTTCGGCAAAGACAAGGCTTCCACTCCACTCTATATCACTCATCCTTCGCCGTCGCTCCAAGCAATTCTTCGTCTTTGGTATAATCTTTACTCATATGTTTTAATTGCAAAGGGGAGATAGTAGTTAGCATAAGGGCCTATATTTCATTCCAAGTATCTGTTTTTGGCGATTCATGCCAAAGGGGGAGAAAGTATTGGCCCAAAGCAAAAAGGACCGCACCCACCACCCTAATTTTCAAAAACTAATGATTTCAATTGGTAAATTTCAAATTGGTATCTCTTTATGTTCTAAAGGGGGAGAAAGTAGTATTTTCAAAATTTGATATCTTAAAACCCTCTTGAACACTAAGAGGAGAATTTATTGAGGGGGAGTTTTGTTTAGTCAAAGGAAAAGCATTTCAAACAAGGGAAGAAAATTTCAAAACTTGAAAATGCTTCACAAAATCTTACTCATTTACCTTTGACTATTTCGCAAAAGACTTTGGAAAGGATTTACAAAAAGAATTTGCAAAAACAAAACTTGTGGTGCAAGCGTGGTCCAAAATGTTAAAAATAAAGAAACAATCCATGCATATCTAGTAAGTGATATTTATTGGCTCAATTCTAAGCAACCTTTGCACTTACACTTTGCAAACTAGTTCAATTATGCACTTCTATACTTGCTTTGGTTTGTGTTGGCATCAATCACCAAAAAAGGGGGAGATTGAAAGGGAATTAGGCTTACACCTATTTCCTATACTAATTTTGGTGGTTGAATTGTCCAACACAAATAATTGGACTAACTAGTTTGCCCAAGTTTATAAGTTCTACAGGTACAAAGGTTCACCATAAGCCAATAAAAAGACCAAGAAAAAAGGTTCAAACGAAGGAGCAAGGGCCAACCGAAGGCACCATGGACTGGTGCACCGGACTGTCCGGTGCACCACCGGACAGTGTCCGGTGCACCAGGGAAGACCGACTTCAAATTCTTCACCTTCGGGAATTCTCGGAGCCGGCGCGCTATAATTCACCGGACTGTCCGGTGCTCCAAGAGGACGCGGCTCCGAACTCGGGCAGCCTCGGGAATTCACTTCGGCTGCTCCGCTATAATTCACCGGACATGTCCGGTGTACACCGGACTGTCCGGTGTAACTGTGGAGCAACGGCTACTTTGGCGCCAACGGTCACCTGCAGGCACATTAAATGCGCGCCAGTGCGTGCAGTCTGGCGCGCAGAAGTCAGGCACGCGCGTCATGTCGCACCGGACACTGAACAGTGGATGTCCGGTGCGCCACAGGACATCCAGGCGGGCCCAGCGTCAGAGCTCCAACGGTCGGAACCCCAACGTTCGGGTGACGTGGCTGAGGCACCGGACATGTCCGGTGTGCACCGGACTGTCCGGTGCACCATACGACAGACAGCCTTCACCAACGGCTAGATTTTGGTTGGTGGCTATAAATACCACCCCAACCGGCCACTTCAAGGTGTGGGAGCCCAAGCAACATTCCAAGTCATATAGTTGACATACTCAAGCCCTCCCAACCACATATATTCATTGATCCATCCTATACACAAGATTTAGTCCACTACAACCAACACAAGCGCCACAAAAGAGAGAGCAAGCAATTGAGAGCTACTCAATTGATTTTAGCCCTAGCGCCTTGTGAGATTCATTGAGAGATAGTGTGTGCTACATCTTTGTGTTCATTTGTGCGTGGAGTATTGACTCCCATCGAACTTCCTCCAAAGTTTTGGAGGCTTGTAAAAGCTAGCAAGAGACACCAAAGAGTGTGGTGGTCCTTGTGGGATCGAGAGTGATCCTTGAGAAGAAAAAGAGCTCACCGATCCTTGTGTGATCGGGGGAGAGAGGGAAAGGGTTGAAATAGACCCGTCCTTAAGTGGACTCCTCAAACGGGGACTAGGCCTTCGAGGGCCGAACCTCGGTAAAACAAATCACCCATGTCCATTGTGTTTATTTCTTGTGATTTGTTTGTTTTCCCTTGCTCTAGGTGTTCTTGCGCCATTCTTCGCAAATATCATTTGGTGTTGCTTCAAGTTAAATTCTCAATTAGTGAAGCAACACTTCACAAGAAAGAACTTGACTTAGTGCTCTTCTCATCTAAGGCTACTTGCTTTGTCATTCTATAACTTATTAGTAGTATTGATTTATCAATTCCGCATTATTTGAAAGCAATATCTTTACAAGCAAAGACTTAGTTTTTATACTCCGATATTTGTGTATCTTGTTCTAAACCACTAATCCAGGGATCTAGTTGGGGGATAAAGTTTTAAATTTTTAGGTTTTGCCTATTCACCCCCCCCCCCTCTCTAGGCGACTTTCAATTGGTATCAGAGCTAGGCACTTCATCTAGAGTCTAACAACTCGGAGTGATGGCTCATAGAAGATCCCAAAAGAATAAGAAGACCCAGGAGATCAAGGAGGTAACTCTTGAGATATTACTTTCCGATTGTTCTGATTATGATTCATGGTCTACTAGAGTGATAAATGCTTTTAGAGCGGTAGACCCACAATTAGAACAAATTTTAGACAAGAGTATTATTCCTCCTAACTATGCTAGGGAAACTATTTAACCACTAATCCAGGGATCTAGTTGGGGGATAAAGTTTTAAATTTCAGGTTTTGCCTATTCACCCCCCCCCCCCACTCTAGGCGACTTTCAGAAGGTAATTGGGATGTGAGACCATCTTGACTTGATGAAGGGTCCCTGCACCCCGACATTGTTGTACCCTTCTTTGTGCCTCATTCTTCTGCTTCTTGTTGGCCGGCTCTGAGCATGAACCGCCTGTTATCAAGAGCACCAGCTTCGTAGCCGAAGCAGCTCCAACTTGGTTGTTGAATGAAGCCATTAGCTCAAAAAGTGGAAGTGAGTTCACCGGAGGTGGGCGCCAATGTTGAGGACTTGTTCTCAAATACTATAAATTAAGAACAAGGCAACATAAAATATTAAATGTTAATGTCCTTCGTCCGCTGAAGCATTATCTCCCCGAGGATTTAATGAACTTCGAACGAAGGCCATGATCGAGTATCACGAAGATCATACCTTCGTGATCAACTTAATAAAATAATGTAAAATAAAGTATAAATTATAAAACGTTAGAAAGAGATATGTTAAACATAAATAACAAATAACATTATTAACATATCTCATTATATTTATACCTTCGTCTTGGCAGAAAGTGATAATTCCCGAGTAATGTGTCAGCGATTACAAGATTGCATGAACAGTACAGGGGTACTGTTCACCTATTTATAGGCACAGGGCACAGCCTGTGTATAATTACTAATATGCCCTTTACAATTAACTACAATAATGACACAGAACATCATGGGCTTTTAAGTCATTTCATCTTTAAGTCGATTCGCCCCTTCGTCATGAGATCTGCCATTGTGCCGAAGCTTTATATGTGACAGCTTCGGCGCTGCTTCTGGGGAGATCTTCCGAAGGTGTTTCCTTTCTTTAGGATCTTCGGCTACGAAGCATATCCCAACAGGTTGCTTGGCTGTTAAGTTTAGGAATCCTAACCGATCGCTATAAGAATCTGAACTGAACGCGACTCTTTTCGCGTGAAAGAATGGATCGCAGATAGTTATCGGTTCACGGACTCGACTCTATATAAGGCGCCTGGCAGCCAGCATCAAAATCATCCCAATTTTCTCCTCTGCTCACAACTGTGCTGCCATCGTAGTTCTCTTCATCCTGGCCGCCGATGTGCATCTGCGCTCGGACCGAGCAGGTCTTCGGAACCCTTCGCCTTCGAGATCCTGCACTGGGAGAGGGCGAATAAGGTTTTTGGGAAGCGTCCTCACGCGACTTGCTCGCGATCTTGTCGTCGAAACCTGCTGCTTGTCGACGGTCATCGACCCCGCTGCTTCCGGCCCGCGTCAATCCACCAGTATGTCTGATCAGTACGCATCATCTAATTTGACTTTATAGTTCAGTTTTTCTGATTTAGTCATGATTTATATTCGAATTTAATCTGGAAAATTTAAATATTTCAACAATTGGTCCTTGGATCGAGTTTAATTGGGTCGTTTTCGTCCTAGCTGCTTGCAGCGAGTTTGACAAATTAAGGGCTTGTTCGTTTCGCCGTTAATTCATGTGGATTGAGTGGTATTGAGTCGGTTTAAATCCATAACAAGTTAAAACTCATCCCAATCCATTCTAATACACATCAATCCACATGGAATTGAAATAACCGAACAAGGTCTAAGGTGGGCATAATCACCTGCTTAGGCAGTTTTTTTTTCCACATTAAACAACATATTTATGTGTCTAAGTGCGTAGAGCAATTTAGTACCCATCGGGAAGGTTTACAATTTTGCAATAAATCATGCCATGAGTGGTAAAATACCAATATTATTCCGATCAAGAGCTCCTTCAATCGTTTTGTACAACATACACCCTTGGCTCACCAGCTTGAATTAAGCCCAAGCTACCACTGTCAAGTCAAGTGTCAACTTCACTTCTAGGACGCACAGCTCTTGCATTCTTCCACAAAAGAAGACTGCCTAACCTCTAGTAGTAGACTGGTAGTAGTATATGTACATACAACCTCACAAAACCCGTCTCCTCTCCGGTCGGACACTTGTTTCTGAATGCAAGCGCCAGCCATTCCAGTATCCTCGCCAGGTTTGGGCCCCCCAGAATCCAGATAACAACATGTTGCCCTAAACTAGTCAAAACTACTAGTCTTTTCCTACCTGACATTCTGGACCAGTGACAACTGACAGTGTCTGAATGTCTCGTGCTGCTCATCTTATGGTCTGAAGTACTGCAGAATTTCACCAGTT
The DNA here is from genome assembly GCA_029449295.1 of Zea luxurians. Lineage (NCBI taxonomy): Eukaryota > Viridiplantae > Streptophyta > Magnoliopsida > Poales > Poaceae > Zea > Zea luxurians. Next base: position 434,102 of record JAOPSE010000573.1, read on the forward strand.
AGGTGCCATGTGCGAGGAGATACTCCCATGATCTTATCCTCCATTTTCTAGGATTTGTGCTCAGCTATTCTTGCTCGTATACTTCCTAATTCTGTATTAGTATAACAGACCTGACACCCTGACATGACTGTATTGGGATGATGGGAGAGCTGAAGCCACAGAAGAAGCCATCAGAGACTTTCATCAGTTTAGCCCGGGTCACATCAAGCGTTTGACTTTTAAATAGGAGTATGAAATATAGACCCAACCATCTGGACTAGATTCGTCTCGTCGTTTAATCTTCGGCTGACAAATTAGTTTTATAATCCGACTACATTTAATACCCGGAACGGAGGTTCAAACATTCGATATGACAGGGGCTAAATTTTAGTTTGGGGTAACCAAAACACCAGTCATCCAGAGTGTGAGGAAGACAAGACGTACATTGCCTCTCAGGATTGCAAACGAAAGAAATGAGAACTTTACTGCAGTCTGCATCAACATGTTGGCCCAATTAAACATTGGATGTTGAACATGAACAATTTATTGACCAAATCATGCATGACAATCTGCTGGAAAGAGCTCCCATTTATACAAGACAGCATGGGCTAGACCAAAACCCCCCATATGTAGCCTGAAGATGCAAAAGACAGTGCAGCAAGAGATGATGGCAATCCTGGTAATAACAGACTGATTACTGAACAACTCCACAATGAAACATCAGGCACAGCACAGTTCAGAAAACATCCTAATGCTTTCGTCGCTGCCGCAAACCAATATGTAGTTTCAAACGAAGACTCGGTTCATCGAACACCCAAACCAAGTACATGGATGGATAAAACACAAGCCTTAAACATCGTATTCTGGAAAATGCTCTCGTGTGCGATAAGTGTAGACAGACAAAAACCCATCACTTCATGATAACGATTCTGAAGTCTGAAACAGCGCAGTAATCACACCGGAAACAGAGAGGACCAAGTGTCAATTACAACCTGATCAACTGACTGGATTGATCAAACACGGCAGATGCTGCAGAGGACATTGCCCAGACCAGGACCTAGATCTAATCATGTTTAGCACTATGCAACAACATGGTTGAGTGATAAGCATCTAGTTCGCATTACCATCAATCACAAGTGAGTCCATGTAACCCACTGAACACACTTGTCACTAGATGACATACCTACACCTAAAATTTGTAGACAAGTGAGTCAACAGAACAGCTAGATGTAAGAGGGGGCATCATTTGCCACCCATGTTGAGACGGCATAGAGGATGCGGCCTTTCCATCCCTGCAAGAGCCAGCGGTGATCGACGTCGATCACAAAGTCCTTGTGGTAGCAATCCTTGACCTTGTTCCGCACTACCTGCACGACATCAGGGTTCAATGGCTGCTGCTTCAAGCCTGCTCGTTGGTTTCCGCACCTGCCATTGCTTGTACGTCTCGGGGCGCTCCACCCGATCTGTGCCCTCACACGCAATGACATTCAGGGCAGCCCTCCCGAAGAGGTTCTCCTCGATCAGCATCCTCTGGTTGCTGTCCCTTGGGGTGGTTGCGTCCAGCGCATCAAACAAGGCCGAGTAGAAGAACAGAGCCTCCCGGAACCTTGTCACGAAGAAGGGCGCACTGAAGGAGCCATTCACAATTGCGTGTATGAATGTATGAGGCCGCATATTTCTGATGTTGTTGATCACAATGTCCCTTGGGCTTTCGATCAACGCTCTCATCCATCAAGTTCTTGAACTGGTATAGGCAGTTCACGATGAGCACCTCCTCTGGATCCAGGTTCAAATCCTCCACACGGATGGACTCCATCTTGGACGCTGCAATTGCCTGGTACTTGAATGGCACACCAAACTGCTGGGCATACTTGCTGAGCCGGCGCCCTGTCTCCTCGATGCGCTGAGTAGGGCGAAACCCAGGTGGGGCAGGTCAATGCCAGTAATCCTCACCTCCGGCGGCCCACCTTCCCTATCCGCTATCCATCGCAGGAAGCACGGCCACTGGAAGCCGTACTGTATCCCGTAATCAACGATATGTATCTTCTTCTTGCCCAGTCCAGCATTGTAGATGGTGTGATTTGAGAATAGGCAGACGACTTTCTTGAAGCAGATGGCGGCCATGTACAGCTGGTACGCCTGGAGTATGTCGGTGGCAGACGTGCGCTTGGCCATGAGCGACTGGTACACCATGCTGCCTGTGCCGGCGAGGCGGGCCTGGAGGCCCTCGGCAAAGCAGTGGCGAGGCGCTGCGTGGCGTCCCCTGTGGGCTGGCATGCTGCTTGATCTGCTTGAGCAGCTCGGTGGCACTGCGGCGATCGTCGGAGGCGACGGCCTGCGCGCAGTGGGTGAGCAGCGTGCGAAGGTCCACCACCTCCCTCCCGCCGCGGCCTTGGCCTTGCCGTTCTCGCCTGCCGCCGCCTCCCTCTTGGCGGCCGCCTCCTGCATGGCGATCCGCAGCTTCTGCATCTGCTCCGTGCACATCTCGGGGGAGGCGAGGATGTACTTCTCGACGTCCCGCTCGTCGCCATCCCCCTCCAGCGCGCTCTGCTTGCTGCTCCGGCGCTGCAGTTCCAGGTCCTCCTCGTCGTCGAAGCGGTTCCTCCGACCGCGGCCCAAGATGGCGCCGCCGCTGCCAGGCGCGGCATCAGGCACAGCGAGGATCGCCTCCTCCTCCTTGACGGCCACGGCCACATGGACGGTGGGAGCGGCCGCTTTCAATCCGGGCGCGAGCTTGTCCGCGGCGGGGTGGGGAGCACGAACCTCTGGGGTCGTCTGGCGGGTCGAGGTCGATGACGAGCTTGTCCTGGTGGGCAGGAACTTGTTGGCTTCCTCCATGCCCTTGAGGAAGGCGGAGGTCATGAGGTCGGAGTTGGCCCCGTTGCTAAAGAAGGCCGCAGGGTCGAAGTCGAAGCTGTCGAACTGGGCGGCGGGGGCCGGGGCGTAGGAGTCGACAGCGGCGGGGGTGAGCGGCGCGCTGGCTGATGCGTCGGAGGAGGAGGAGGAGTGGTGGTGGTTGACGCTGGCGCTGCTGTGGGTGGTGGTGGTGGTGGTCGGGACAGTGGCGTCGTCGGAGAGGACGTCGAGGAAAGACTGCTGCGCCTGGAGGAGCGCGGGGTTGTCCGGGTAGTCGTAGAAGAAGGTGTCGTCGATATCGTCCTCCATGAGCATGCTGGAGATGTAGGGGAGAAGCAAGTCCTGCGTCGGGCCTTTGATCCCCTGATGGGGCTGCGGGGTGGGCGGGAGGTCGAGGTACGCGGAGGGTGACGTGGGGCCAAGGTCGGAGAGGGAGAGGAAGAGGTCGTCGGCGCCCGGCGACGGGGAGGGGTCGCAGGAGGAGCCCATGGCGGCGGCGGACTTGGGGAAGAGCGGGTGCGCGGGCGGAAGTGGATGAAGACGAGGAGGGTTTAGCGGCTGGCTGGCTTTGTAGGGGCGCGGCGCGGCAGCAGGCGACGAAGGTTCAACGGAGGCGGCGGCGGAAATGGGATGGATGTGTGGGGAACTGGGGATTGAGAGGAGAGAGATGGCGGAGAGAGTGGAAGGAGATGGGGAGAGGAGAAAAGGTGGAGCCCCGTGGGAGTAAGCGAGGCACTGACTGGTGGACCCGAGTTCGGTTACCGTGGCAGAGAGACTGACAAGGGTCACGAGCATGCAAGGACGACCCAAGACCAGCCCAAAGCCCAGGTACGGTACTCGACAATATAGACAGACAGAGGTCCAGGAAGGCCGTTGGAAGAAGTCCAAGAGAGAGGTCGCTGCATGGGCATGGCAAGTTGGCAACGGCATCAGCAGCATGGTGCATGGATGAACCTCGATCTCGATGACCGCGCACACCAGTAGCGAATCTAGCCGATAATATGATTGGATCATCGAGAGCAGCTTTGCTATGTCATATAAAAATTTATGAACTTTAACAATATTGTTGAGCACACTTTTGAGCTGGCGGACGGTCCAACCCTGAGGCCGGACGCCGCGGTCTGGACAGTCCGCGCATGCGCAGAGCAGTTTAGGATTCCGAGTTTTGTGCTACGGTTGTTAGCTATATTCGCGGGATTAGCTCGGAATCAGTTGTGTAAAGGGTCCAGCCCCCCTCCTCTATAAATAGAGAGGTCTACGGCCGATTTGTAATCAACAATCGAATCAATACAACTTCTATTTCGCATTTTATCCTAGGAGTATTTCTAGTCTAGTTTAGGTTTAGCCTCTCGATCTCCAAATTCTCCGCCTCTCCTCGACTCTACGTCGATTAGAGGAGTCTAGATCGGCCTGCCCGAGCCTAGACAACTCCTAGGATGTCCTCCCCGACGGGGTCCCTCCCGGGAGCGAGATCCAGGCGCTGCCAGCGATCATCCGCCGCCCCTGCGCACGCGCGGACCGTCCGGCCCTAGGGCGCGGACCGTCCGGCCATCAGGCAGGGAACCCGGGCTCCTGCACCAGGTCGCGGACCGTCCGGCCCTGTGCCGCGGACCGTCCGCGCCTGACCAGAGAGCACCGACGCCTCACGCCAGGTCGCGGACCGTCCGGCCCTGTGCCGCGGACCGTCCGCGCCTAACCAGAGAGCACTGCCGCTGGTTCTTTTGAAGTGATTGGCGCCTCCAAAAAGGTGTCAACATACTTTTTGGCGACTCCACTGGGGACAACAAATATAGACGCATCAAATCGGCCCTCAATGGCCGGTTCAAGGAATAGCTCTGATATTTCCCCAAGCAACATCATTGAGCCGACTTGGGAAACCTTGCCGGCTGATGAACAGCTCCAGTTTGAGGAGCACAAGGAGCGTATGATCCAGGAGGCAAAAGCAAAATTCTTGGCCAGCTTCAAAGTGGACAGGAACAACAAGGTCGTCCGACATCGGGCGACGGATCCGGCTTCGCTCCAACCCGCACCAGTTATCCCCAATGTAAGTAATACCAACGAGCTACAATCTCTTAGAAATTATGTAGAAGAGCAACGTGAGCAAATGCAGAACATCATAGGGGGTATGCAAAGCGATTTTAAGAGACTAGTACGTGCATTTGATAAATCTAATATCGCAAATTTTCCTTCGCACAAGGTTGAGTTAGGGGGTAACACGCGTAATACATCGGCTACAGGTTGTCACGACCAGTCAACCCCTTTATGGGATGCCGATGGACACATACCCTGAGCAACTGCAAAATCGGCAGTAAATCAGTCGATCTACACATGCCCGGACCGTCCGCATGTGAGCGCGGACCATCCGGGCCAGCAACAGTCGGGCCTATTTTTAATGAGTTACCTAGATATGCGCCCGAGCCACCACAGACGGCACAGAACCCAAACTACCCAGTCAGACGGTCCGCATACAACGACGGACGGTCCGCATATAACCACGGACGGTCCGGGTACATATCCGGACAGTCCGCGCATGAATCTTTTGAGGAGGGTTATTACCTGAATCCTCACCCATCCCAGCAACACTTCCCATCACACTATGCAATGCACCAGCCCATTAATTCAAGATCCAGAGCCCAGGAAAGCTTTCCGGCCCCACCCAGGAGGCCGGAAAGAAACGATCAAACCTATGACCCATATAGGGCAAATGAAAATGCACCACGTAACTCAAACCAATGGGGGAAAGACAACATGCTAATATCCAGCCAACCCCACCTATGTTTGACCAGAGAGCCGGTGGTCTCGCACCGGCTGCCATTGATATAGTAAGGGAAGAAATAGCCGGGGCGTTCCGAGATAAGCTCGGAGTAAGCATGGTCCTGGGGGGCAATCATATCAGAAACCTTATGACAGCCGATTTGATCACCACCCATACCCACAGGGAACCAGGATACCCGAATTCACAAAATTTTTGGGTGATCAAGGAAAGAACACACGTGAACACATAGGCCAATTTTTAGCACAATTAGGAGAGTTGGCCGACACAGAGGCATTTCGCGTACG